>OX439052.1:2655000-2859000 GCA_949317995.1 Acholoe squamosa
TGTGATTTTAAAGAATCCTTGTCCTTCAATTGTTTACCACACTCTGAGCACAGAATCTTGGGACGATCCTCATGTAATCTCCGAATATGACTTTTGACGAGATCTGGATGTCCAAATACCTTTCCACAATGTGGACAGGGTAGATGTCCTCTTCTGTGCACTGTCCTATGCGCTCTAAGTGAAGACAGGCTGTCAAATTCTGATCCACATGTCGCACAGACAAATCGAGTCCTACTACACTCGGGTGAAGTGCTGACATCAGTCAATTCTCTGGAGTGCATTAACTGATGTGAAGTGAGTGTTTCTTTAGAAGCAAAACTACTATAACAGGTGGAACAGACAAAGGGTTTCTTACCTGGGTGAAACCTGACATGAATCTCTAGTTTAGCTAAAGTTGCAAACACTTTGTCGCAGCATGGACAGGGGTATTTGTCACTTGTATCAGGAGTATTTGGATGTGTAAGGACATCTTGGTCTCCTGCCTTAGCACTGTCATCTGTCTGCCCTTTGACATCTGTCTGAGAGGGTATCCAGAGCTCAGAATCCTCATCACTGTCTGAGGAGTAATCACTAGACTGCAAATCATCCCCCAAAAGTGTAGATCCATTTGTTTTAATAACCTGTGGTTCCTCAGGTGGAAAATATGATGTCTGTGTATAAATTGGCTTTCCTATTGCCATACCTGAGCCTGGTTCTGGTTGCACATTGTCATGAAGTTCAAGAGGAGTCATCATTGGTGGTTTTTGACCACTTGTTGATGACTTCCCTTCATCAATCACAGCAGATTTTCCAGTGTTTTCCTTTTTATCAACAAGTGTAGACACAACAGGCTGCTTTTCTTGACTGTTTGTCTCCTCATCCATAGGATCTTCGATCTCGCCGAGCACCTTGTGAACATGGTTGGACGTTTGTGGTCTACTACCAATCAAAATTGACTCTTTTTGGTTTGCATCAGGGAAAGATGCTGGAGTATTTCTAACTTTATTAGCAAAGTCTTTTGTACCAAAGGATGCTTGGGCACTTTTAAGTGTATGGACAGAAACTGTTGTGCTAAAGGCCACTTGAGCTCTTATTTCTGCATCATTATGATCAGCTTGTTTATTCCTGTCTGAATTATTCCCATCAGCCATCCCAAATACTACTTTGGCATTTACATCTGCACTTCTATGGTCAGTTTTATGAAAGGGAACTATCTCTTTTTCATTAGATTTATGTTGACCATTCCTAGCTGAATCATATCCTTGACCAACCTTAGTTTGTGGAACCTTCTGTACATGAACCTGCATGTGAGGTTTGACATGGGAAGGATGACTAAACTGTCTTGAGTAACCTTTCTCTGTGCCAACCTTGGGATTTTTTACATTGTTCATACATAAACCATTGTCTAGGTGAATGCAGAGCATGGAATATGAAGAAAATAATATCCCACATTTGCCACACACATTTCCATGTTCCTGTGTATGGATTGCGAGTTCATGTTTCTCAAGAGCTTCTTTGTCACCATAAACCTCACTACACCATTTACAGTTGTACCGTGTGAAAGTTGGGTGACCTGTCATGTGGCTCTTTAGTGACTCGATGTTTTCAAACTTTTGACGACAGATACCACATCCATATGGGTACACAGGCTGAGTATGAGTTTCTATGTGCTTCTTCAGTTCTGTCATTGTAACAAACATTCTGCTGCAGTGAGTGCAGAGAAACCTCTCTATATCACAAACAACCTTTGGTAACCCTTTCAGATCTGATAACAAATGGAAGGTGTCCTCACATTTAGGACACAGCTGAGACTTAATACCAGTTGGGGTGACAATGTGTGAATAATAAGATGTATTTGTGAAAGCTATTTTACAAAAGACACAAACATAAGGTCCTAAGGTTATCTTGTCTGTGTCATTAAACTGTTCACTATCTGTATCTACAAAATCTCTCCTTAATTGATTGTGTTTATCTGTGGGCATAGTGCCATTAGCAGTTCTGCAAATATCTTCAACTTCTTGTAAAGTGGCAGGTGCAAACATGCCATTTGTGTTGTTGTTGCCAAGTGCTGAATGTTTATAAGCACTAACGTTAAACATCTCACATTCCGCATCTGACATATTGTCATGATGACTGTGTCTGTCATCTTCTGTGTTGTCATGACAACTATGCCCATCTCTTGCATCTTCTGTTGAGAAGTTTTTCCTGCACATCCAGCAGGGCCATACACTGGGACCTGCAAAAGGAAAATAAAATTTAACGATTAAATCTGATAGTTATATGGGCTACTGACTGAAGTATTCTTTTTCATGTGGCCATGGCTACACTTAACATCAAACTCATTGATTTGATAGATGCCGGTGATTAGTGATATTAGTAAATCATTTCTTTTTGTTAAATGGAATAAAGCACCACCATGCTTGCAGCATGTTGTGGCTTTGGCTGACCAATTAAACAAAATCTTCTTAAACTAAATTAGGAACTTCAGGCAGTACTAGGACATCAGGCCTGTCAATCACGGAAGAACAAATCCCAAAAGACAATACTGGTATTAAAATGAAGACAAGTTTGACCAAGTATCTTGGCACCAGGTAGAGGAGGTATACAGCCTGAGGTCCTCTGGTGGAAAACAGAGCTGTAACTCTGATTGTTGAGAGCAATTAGTGGCCTGAATTCCGCTCCCGCTTCTCTCCCACTACATATGGGGCAGGTGGAAGCCTTGGCCAATTAGTTGGAAACGGTTGGATGTGCATGAGTGTGTGAGCACACTCTCCCAGCAGATGTTATCACTGATGGGTTATCTGAATATGTGGGGAAGAGTGTGAAATGAGACTAAGACAGACAGAGTGCAGAATAAACATCCCCCAATTAAGGGATTAGGATATGAATCTCTTTGATATAACAAGATTATATTTCTGTAATCCTTCTCTCCCTTTCTGTGACCTGACCTTGAAACATGAGGAAGTAAGGGGAGAGGGGGTGGGGGTTGGAGCCCTATGCCTGCGGTAGTTATACATACCGCAGAGGACCAGCGTAGACCTTCTAGGGATACACCGCAGTTTTAGTTGAATGGAAGGCCAAAATAAATTGTATATTTCCGGTAACATGGCCTAAAAAGTTGAGGTAGGTAACTTTTTACTAATTATTACAGTAAACTAGTGGATTCGCCACTAGATAGTTGGGGGGGGAGGGCAAACTGCCCCCCCCTATTAACTGCAATACCCCCAGAGTCTCTCCCCTTCAGTACAGGACATGGTGTATTACAGGTGAAGTGTGTAAATTAGCGACGCATATCTTAGCAACAGTGCGTAACTTGGCAATGTCAAACAATTTTGATACTCTCCAAGCAGATTCTCTCAGACATTTGATTTCAGGGGACTTCTCTGTAACTACACAATCATATGGACGGTAACTACGGAACTTAGCAATTCTCCAAGGTAACGTGTCATGTGCACAAGGACCGTGCCATATTGTGACAGGATGTAGCTGACATCAGCACTGTCTAGAGTAGGTGACAGGATGTAGGTGACATCAGCACTGTTCTACAGTAGGTGACAGGATGTAGGTGACATCAGCACTGTCTAGAGTAGGTGACAGGATGTAGGTGACATCAGCACTGTTCTAGAGTAGGTGACAGGATGTAGGTGACATCAGCACTGTTCTACAGTAGGTGACAGGATGTAGGTGACATCACCCAGGTAGCAAAAATGGTGTGGCCCGAGTCTGGGCCAGAGCGGGCTCCTGATGTGGGCCACACTGGGTTAACACAGTGGGCGCCCGATGGGTTTTGTCCTCAGCAAAGGGTCTGGGCCACACTGGGCTAACCGATTCGGGCACAGATCTGTTTGAAATTGGGCTCACCGATTTGGGCTCAAAGTGAATTTAACATGGGTTTTTGGTGTGGCCTAAAGTGGGCTGCCCGATTTGATGAAAAATTAGTGGTGACATGTTAAAAATTCTTTTTGAGAAATTTATCCAAAATCTTTTCTTTTTTTTAAAAGTCAATAAGCAACAAATCCTTGAGCTAATCTAACCCCCCCCCCATCACCAAAGCAGTAAATGCAATATCTACCCAAGTGGAAAGGCAGAGCAGTACCATTCATTTGAATCAAACTCATTCAGCTAACACAAGGCACTTTGATTCATTAAAGTGACATTCTGGCCTAAATCTTCCCCCACTAATTCCCTATGTAGGAGTAGAGAAGAGAGCCTTCAAGTTCATAATGACTGTACCTCTGCATATCTGCTCTTGTTCCAAGTTCAGTGCAATAGAAATGGTGTTGCCATTCCACTACTACTCAGATTACCTTGATTTGCACTTTTGACTAGAAACATCTAAGTATTTCCAGACTATGAGAAAGTCTGCACATTATTACTTCATATCTGATTTAGTAGTCTATTCCAGTTGTCCTATGTCTAAAAGAAATAAGTTTGGTATGAGTAGTAGAATTCTGCCTGGAGTGCTGTGAAACCACTTTGTAGTGAGTCTGCCATGGACTGGCCTACAGGGGCAGGGGATATTTTTGGTTTCTCAATTGCCTCTATATATAGTCCTCTTATACCTGGCCAAGTGTGGGACCTGTTTGCCCCCACACCACAAATACACCTTGCAAGCCTACTAGTACAAAGAAAGACATGAAGCTGTTCTTTCCAGGACTAGTCAGTGTTGCCTTTTACATTAAATATCTGGATCCCTACTATGAACCTACCTGTGTATTAATGGTATAGGGAAAGTGTCCTACAGCAGTGGTGGAGGGAAGGGAGGGGGGAGGGCAAGGCAGGGTGAGAGGAGGGCAGGGCAGGGTGAGAAGAGGGCAAGGCAGGGTGAGATGAGGGCAGGGCAGAGCAGGGTGAGAGCAGGGCAGGGCATGTGAGCAAAGGAGATGCCAGGGCAGTGCAGGGTGACAGTAGGACAGGGCAGGGTGAGAGGGCAGGGCAGGGTGAGAGCAGGGCAGGGTAAGAGCAGGGCAGGGCAGGGTGAGAGCAGGGCAGGGCAGGGCATGTGAGCGAAGGAGATGCCAGGGCAGTGCAGGATGAGAGTAGGGCATGGCAGGGTGAGAACTGGGCATGGCAGGGCGAGAGCAGGTCAGGGCAGGGTGAGAGCAGGGCAGGGCAAGGGTGAGAGCGGGGCAGGGCAGGGTGAGAGGAGGGCAGGGCAGGATGAGAGTAAGGCAGGGCAGGGTGAGAGCAGGGCAGGGCAAGGCAGGGTGAGGGCTGGGAGTGAGAGTGAGTGAGTAATAGATGTTTAACGCCATTTCGACAGCTAAGGTCATATTCATGGCGAGATCCTCATTACACAAATTCACAGAGAAATGTGTCAGTGCCTGCGCATATGTGCACCACACACATCCTGAGGGGATAGGAAAGAGGAGAAATAGACCCTTTCAAGTGGGCTAGGGAGGCCCAGGGAGGGCAAGGTGACAGAAGGGCAGGGCAGAGCGGGGTAAGAGGGGGAAAGGGCAGGGCAGGTTGAGTGGAATGAGGAGGAGATGGAAGGGGTAGGGAATGGATAGGGGAGGGATGAACAAAAAAGAGAGAGGGAGGGGGAACACTCATCACAGAGTTTAGAACAGTTCAGAAGATGAGGCTGCCCTGTCCAAACCCACTCTCACCCCAGACTGGGAAGACTTTATGCAGCTAAGTACCCATCTTGGGATGCCCATTTTGAAACCATCCTCGGCCCAATGTGGTTGCCCATTTTAAAGCTGACCAGTGCCCAAATCGGGCAGCCCAATGTGGCCCAGACCGTATGCTGAGGACAAAACCCGTTGGAAGCCCAACGGGCTCAAGTGGGTTTGTCCAATTTGGGCTGCCCTGTGTGGCCCTGACTGGAAACCCAGCATCTGCCGAACCTAAAACCCATGTACTGAATACTGCCCGCTTTGAACCATCTTATCCCGGGTAAAACCAATTTGGCCCCGAGCGGGCTTGCTACATGGGCAGCAGTGTGCTACAGTAGGTGACAGGATGTAGGTGACATCAGCAGTGTGCTACAGTAGGTGAAAGGATGTAGGTGACATCAGCACTGTTCTACAGTAGCTGACATGATGTAGGTGACATCAGCACTATTTAACAGTAGCTGACAGCATGTAAGTGACATCAGCACTGTTTTACAGTAGGTGACAGGATGTAGGTGACATCAGCACTGTTTTACAGTAGCTGACAGGATGTAGGTAACATGAGCACTGTTCTACAGTAGCTGACAGGATGTAGGTGACATCAGCACTGTTTTACAGTAGCTGACAGGATGTAGGTGACATCAGCACTGTTCTACAGTAGCTGACAGGATGTAGGTGACATCAGCACTGTTTTACAGTAGCTGACAGGATGTAAGTGACATCAGCACTGTTTTACAGTAGGTGACAGGATGTAGGTGACATCAGCACTGTCTAGAGTAGGTGACAGGATGTAGGTGACATCAGCAGTGTTCTACAGTAGGTGACAGGATGTAGGTGACATCAGCAGTGTTCTACAGTAGGTGACAGGATGTAGGTGACATCAGCAGTGTTCTACAGTAGGTGACAGGATGTAGGTGACATCAGCACTGTTCTACAGTAGCTGACAGGATGTAGGTGACATCAGCACTGTTCTAGAGTAGGTGACAGGATGTAGGTGACATCAGCACTGTTCTAGAGTAGGTGACAGGATGTAGGTGACATCAGCACTGTTCTATAGTAGGTGACAGGATGTAGGTGACATGAGCACTGTTGTACAGTAGCTGACAGGATGTAGGTGACATCAGCACTGTTCTACAGTAGGTGACAGGATGTAGGTGACATCAGCACTGTTCTATAGTAGGTGACAGGATGTAGGTGACATGAGCACTGTTGTACAGTAGCTGACAGGATGTAGGTGACATCAGCACTGTTCTACAGTAGGTGACAGGATGTAGGTGACATCAGCACTGTTTTACAGTATGTGACAGGATGTAGGTGACATCAGCACTGTTTTATAGTAGGTGACAGGATGTAGGTGACATCAGCACTGTTTTATAGTAGGTGACAGGATGTAGGTGACATCAGCACTGTTCTAGAGTAGGTGACAGGATGTAGGTGACATCAGCACTGTTCTATAGTAGGTGACAGGATGTAGGTGACATCAGCACTGTTTTATAGTAGGTGACAGGATGTAGGTGACATCAGCACTGTTTTATAGTAGGTGACAGGATGTAGGTGACATCAGCACTGTTCTATAGTAGGTGACAGGATGTAGGTGACATCAGCACTGTTTTATAGTAGGTGACAGGATGTAGGTGACATCAGCACTGTTTTATAGTAGGTGACAGGATGTAGGTGACATCAGCACTGTTTTATAGTAGGTGACAGGATGTAGGTGACATCAGCACTGTTTTATAGTAGGTGACAGGATGTAGATGACATCAGCACTGTTCTATAGAGGTGGTGCCTCCTGGTGAGTAGGGGGCTGTGGACAAATGACGTCACGCAGGAGGGGAGTGGGGTTAGGCCCAGCATGACTGAATTTATTTTCCATTTACCTTCAGCATTGCAAAGTTGGCAAAAACATGACGGGGGGGGGGGGTAAAAAATGGCCCAAAAAAGCATGACGTCATTTGTACACAACCCCTAATGAGTGAACTAGCACACTGAATGGTTGTAGATGGCTCGTATTTTAACAGGGTAGGACACAGGATGTACTTAACATAGGTGCACCAAGTATCAGAAAAGCTCTTCCCTTTCAAAATATCCATTCATTCACTACCGTAGTGGCCTGTTTAAATGCCAAGGCGCTCATTAATTTCAAAGCTACTTGACCCCTGGCCCTTATTTGAGACGGGCGCTTATTTGAATACTGTTTTTAGTGCTTAAGATTCAATACCCCTCAACCACCAGTGCTTATTCTAGGCCTTATTCTATATTAGAGACCCAACGCTTAAATGAGCCATTACAGTATACATTTCACATTGAGTGTCAGAATAAATGCTATTTTACATCAATAGGATCCACATACTTCATCCAACAAACAGATCTCATAAACATCCTGATGAAGGTGGATAAAGGCCATCGAAACATTGATCACATTCAACATTAATTCATATCTACACTGAATAATAGTGTCGGTTTATGGCTGCTTGCGCTCCTTAGCCCGGGAAACCTGGTCCTCCCCCTCCAAAACACCCCTCCTACAGTGGACTGTTCCACAACCTATACACCCCTCCTTTTCCCCACTATTTAACCCCACTGCCATGCCCGGCTCCTGCCATTCAGCTCCATACACACAGACCAAACCTCAGTTACCCACCACCTCCCCTTCAATCCTCCATCTTTCTTTTCTTCTATCTGTCTCCTTAGCTATCTTCCAACTATGTATAACATAGGGGTCATTTATTATCACTTTATGTTGCTCACCTATTATTGTAAATTCAAAAATTAAAACATTACAAATTCCTGTTTTATTTATCTCTACAACTGCCTTCTTCCTGACTTGGGGGGTGCGGGGTTGGCCGCACTTTCAAATTATGATAAATTAATCATACTGTTGTAACAGCCTATTTATTTGTGTGGCTACTATTAATAAAACTTGGAACTGTACTTTACCGCGTCTGGTTTTGTGTGATGTAAAAACTCATTGGTATCTTATAAACAAAACTGACAAGTCAGCACCTAAACTACTTCTTTATTCTGTCATGTAAAAATATGGCTACATCCATTGGGGTAAGAAGTCACCCAGACTAGGGGGTACTAGAACTTAGTAGACTGGGCTACTTCGACACCATGTGTAACCTTCACATGGCTGTTCAAGTTAAACTTCTGAGTAAACCACTTCTCACAGTGTTTGCACAAATAAGGTTTCTCCCCTGTGTGGAACAACATATATGTTTTTTCAAAGAGTGTGAGCGGCTGGAACCGTTCGTACATAATTTACAAACAAAAGATTTTTCACCAGTGTGAATAGTTTTTTTTTTTTTGTTTTTTTTTTACTGAAGTGTTTAATAACCTCTCCACTACGCAAAGACGTGATAATAATGCAGTTAGCTAATATAGGAACAGGTTTCATTGGCGCATACTAGTTTGATATAGGTTACATAAGATGAGAACGAAGACACAAATAAACAAGAGATATGGGTTATATAAGATGAGAACGAAGACAGTGATGTGTGACTGAAAAATTTGAAAGTTGTGCCTAGAGGGCATGAGCAGAAAAGTGGTAAAAATCACTGAATGTTCACCTTCTAATTTTACTGTTCTTTTATTTTTTTAAATCCAATACAATGAACATGTAGTTGTGAAAACTGAAGTCATTTTTAAATTATTTCCTTGGGCACAATTTTCCCACACAGGGCACAAAATTTAGATCTTGTGCCCATGGGCACACCTCTGATTTGATTTAGCCCTGTTCACCCTCAGCACTTGTGCGAGACAGGCAATTATTTAAATACCAGCGATCAAACACGAAAATATGGTATACATAGAAATTGATAGGCATGGTGTTGTAAAATCTAAGGATTCAATTCAAGTTTTTAGCATTGAATGATGTTAATTACATCAAATGCACATAATTAAACTGAATAAAATATACAGATGACTGATACACCTGCTTCTAGAGCCTCAGGAGCAGTCAGACTAGAGGAGTACTAGGACTTGTTAATTACTTTAGCAGCATGTACAACCTTCATGTGACTGTTCAAGTAACCCTTTTGTGTAAACTTCTTTTCACATATACTACATGAATAGGGCTTTTCTCCAGTATGAGTTACCCTGTGGATGTTCAAATGCGACTGAATCTTTTATCACAAACGTTGCACGCATATGGCTTCTGGTCGGTGTGCACTGCCATGTGTTGCTGTAAGGTTTCTGACAGACGGAATGTTTTCTTGCAAACCTCACAGGCACATTTTTTATCTTCTGTGTGTGTCCTTTTGTGAGACCTTACCCCATTAGGTGTTCTAAACTTCATACCACAAATTGGACATTCAAAAGGGTTCTCGTTGGTATGAATCCGCATGTGGTTTCTGAGGGAGTCAATGGAGTCCAGGCCTTTCCCACATTCTGAACACAGATGTGTTTTCTCTCCCATGTGTCTTCTCGTGTGGATTTTGAGGTTAGCAGGCGCGTCAAAACGTTTATCACACTGAGAGCAGGCATGGCGCTTTTCTTTATGATGCCTCATATGTGCATTTAAAAGGGACTGTTTGTCAAATTCTTTTCCACACTTTGAAGACAAAAATGACTTTAGTTCAGAGTGTACTGCTGCATGTTTGGTGAGTCTGTTGGCAGTTGTGAATGCTTTGTTACAAGTTGCGCATACAAATTCTCTTGTGTGTGATCTGACATGAATCTCCAGCACAGCAGAACTTTTAAAGACTTTACCACAGAATGGGCAGTAATGCCTCTTATTGACTCCAACTTTAGGGTTGTCAGTAACTTCCATGACATTTGATACATTTTTGCTACTGTGCCTTTCAGTAACTTTAGGCCCTTCTTCATCCAAAGGGACACTGCCTGCCTGTGCCTTAAACAGATATTCAGCATCACTCCTCTGGGGGGAGGTTGATGCTAAGACACAACTACTCTGAAAGACACTCTGGTCACAAAGTTGTTGACTCTGTAATTCTTTCATACATTCAGACTTGTCAAGATAAAGCTTTAGTGTGGTAGATGTAGGAAAGTCCACCCCACACCTACCACAGACATAGGTGTGCTCTGTGTGGACTGCTGTCACATGATTCTGCAGACTTTTCTGGTCAACATAAACTTGACTACAGGTTTTCCATCCATAGCGTATGGCATTGGGATGGTTTGTTAGGTGACTCTTTAGCTTCTTAAGGGTGTAAAACTTCTGACAGCAGATCCCACATACATAGAGTGGCTGTCTTAGTTGTGGATGAGTTTCCACATGCTCCTTAAGTTCTGTAAGTGTTACAAACACCTGTTTACAAACACTACACATACACTTTTCCCTTTCTGTAATGATAGTTGGACGTTTATTCAGATCTGACATCAATTGTAATGTGTTCCCACAGTTATCACACAGATGAGACTTCCTCCCAGTTGGGATGATAACATGGGGATGTCAACTTCATGAAAGCACCTTCACAAAACACACACATGTAATTTGGTTCTGAATCTTTTTTGGTTTCTGTTTGCAGATCATTTCCTGATTGAACATCATTTCCTGACTGAACACTTGTATTTGCTTTGTTTTTGTTCCGTTTGAAAATTGATCTATTGATACTAGATGTTTTAGGCATTTCTTCTACTTCACATAATGAGGCAGGGGCAGACATGCCAATTGCATTGCTGGAATCCTTAACCAGAGCTTTTTCTTTCTCATAATTGCTGACATTAAAATCAATCTCACTATCGGGTCTCTGCTGTTCAGTAGAACAAATGTGCCGAAAATCCTCTACATTGTCATGGCAACCATACCTGTCTGTGTATTTATGGCAATTATGTGCAGGACTTATTGTATTTTCACTGTATATGTGCCTATTATTACCTTTGTTGTTGCAACCATGCCAATTACCTTTCATGATGTCCTGACAATTATCTCCCATATTTCTATCATATTTGTATCTATCATCGTTTACATTATCATGAAAACTGAGTCTATCTGTACTGCTTTCAAAACAATGCTTTTCATCTGTGATGTTGACACTACAACTATGCTTGGCTCTGTCGTATTGTGTTCTGAACTTATTTCCACACCCCGAGCAGGGCCTTATACAGGAACCTGAAACAATGATGACACCACGGGTAAAAACTGACCACAATATGACATGCCAAGCTAATCTACTATCAATCATGCCATATCATCCAACTACCTTTGTACGGCATGCACAGGACAGTTTATTTCATGCCAGACCTGGAAGGTTAATTTGGAGCAGCTCATTACTGCCAGACTTAGGGGGGTTTGTAAGGTACAAACTGCCAGACTTAGCGGGGTTTGTAAGGTACAAACTGCCAGACTTAGGGGGGTTTGTAAGGTACAAACTGCCAGACTTAGGGAGGTTTGTAAGGTACAAACTGCCAGACTTAGCGGGGTTTGTAAGGTACAAACTGCCAGACTTAGGGGGGTTTGTAAGGTACAAACTGCCAGACTTAGGGGGGTTTGTGAGGTACAAACTGCCAGACTTAGGGGGGTTTGTGAGGTACAAACTGCCAGACTTAGGGGGGTTTGTAAGGTACAAACTGCCAGACTTAGGGGGGTTTGTGAGGTACAAACTGCCAGACTTAGCGGGGTTTGTAAGGTACAAACTGCCAGACTTAGGGGGGTTTGTGAGGTACAAACTGCCAGACTTAGCGGGGTTTGTAAGGTACAAACTGCCAGACTTAGGGGGGTTTGTAAGGTACAAACTGCCAGACTTAGCGGGGTTTGTAAGGTACAAACTGCCAGACTTAGGGGGGTTTGTAAGGTACAAACTCACTTATGGGCCCTATGCAAGGTGCTAAATTTTGGCGGGAAGGAAAACATAAAAAGAGAAATACAATCATGAAAGTAAACTTTATTCTCTAACTTACTGATAATTACAACAAGACACATGTTATAAAACACAAGAATATAATCACATCCTGATATATACATGGTAGGTTCCTTCACTTGGAATGATGTAGTGAACCAAATAATTTCATCTTTGTCTTTAGATACATGTACAAGTTAGTCCACAACTGCTAAATGCATTTGACGCAAATTCCTCTCTGCAACTACTTCATTATAAATAAGATAAGACCTCAATTGTATGAAATCAAAATTGATTTTACAAACTTTCCAAATATGCCAGTCTGTAGCCTTTCTTATGTCTTCAATATAGAAGTTACTTTTACATTAAATTTCTATGAAGACAATTTCAGTTAGTTAGAACCCAGGTGGAAAGCCCGGATTGGGAAAGTTTGGGTAATAGTTAGGCAGAAGGTCAAAGCCTAGTGTTGACCTCTCCTCATGCATGGCTTGTGAAAACTGACCCAGACCTGCAACCTCTGTGTCATATATGAGATTGCTCTGTGTACCAGTGTATCGAGTGTCAGAGACCGAAGTCACAGCTTGCTGTTGTGCTGTGCTGCTTTTATCAGAACCTTCCTCTGACACATTTTTCATGGTTGGCATATCAACAGGACTGTCCTGTGTGGTAGACAGTGGGGAAGCTTTCCCTCTCGTGTGGGTCTTTGTATGACTATTACAACTGGACTTCTGACTGAACCCCCGCCCACAGATATTACACTTGAATGGCTTTTCTCCTGTATGAATACGTGTGTGAATCTTCCGTAGTTCTTTTGTTCTAAACCTTTTGTCACAATATGTACATTGGTGAGGTTTTTCTCCTGTATGAATAGCTTTATGTTCATTGAGTTTGGCTCTTTGAGCAAATGCTTTTCCACAGACAGGACACAGGTGCGCCTTTAGTCCAGTATGCGATAGCATATGGGAGCTTAGTGTGGAGGTTAAAGCAAACCTCATATCGCAAAGTTTACATGGATAAGGCTTCTCACCAGTGTGAATCCTTTGGTGCAATTTCAGTTTGTGCAAAAAGGGGAATGTTTTTCCACATTCTGAACACAAATGGCGCTTTTCTTCCTTTTTCTTATCCTGTTTAGCAGTACCTTCAGCTGCCTCGTGTTGTCTCATATGTCCACGAAGGCTGCCCTGGTACTGGAATGCCCTTCCACATATATTGCAGAGAAACCCCAACCTCTCCAGATGTTGTAGCATATGAGCCCTAATTTTGGCCTTACCATGGCACAATTCTCCACACACTGTGCATTGTTCAGTGTCGCCCAGGGTTGCATTCAGCTTAAAGTCTTTTTTCTCATGAACAGTCTGCATGTGCAGCTCAAAATCACTGACAGTGTCAAAGACTTTATCACATGGTTCGCACATTATTTGCTTGATGACCATGTTTTTCTTCTGTACTGTGGTGGAGTAAGAATGGTCTGAGAAATGGCATTTTATATGGCTGTCCAACTCACTCTCTTCTACAAATTCTGCTCCACATGCAGGGCACTTGTGAGCTTTGTCAGACTCTGAAACTGGAGGACTATGATCTTTATCCTCAGAGCTTACAAAGGGACTTTCGTCTTTCGATGAGGTCACCTGACTTTCAACAATAATGTCTGAACCTTTGGACAATTTCTCATCTTTGTTCTCCTCAGACAATTGTGAGCCAGAATTATTAACTGGGGCGTTTTCACTTGTTGCCTCCTCTGACACCACACCATTAGAATCCACTGTGACATGCGTAGTGAGGGGTTTAGTGACCATCTTCTGTGAACTGTCAGTACCAGGAGAAACTACAATTTTCTGTGCCCCAGTCTGTCCTCCTTTTGAAGCCATGTTAATAGCCTTCTGTATAGTCTCTGCCAGGTCAGGTGTTTCTGTCAGCTTAATCTTCTTTGCACCAGCCTGCCCATCTTGGGACTGTATGATCCTTTGGGCCTCTGCTGAGGAAAGGACTTTGATAACTGGCAGACCAGTACCTGGCTTTAAGATGCTCGTCTCACCAATAACACGTTTTCCTGATGCTGTTACCTGTTTGGGATTTGATGAACCAAGTGGGCGTTTCATTGCCACAGACTTGAGGGTTTCTTTGCCTGCTCCACTTGCACCAACCTGTTTAACAGGGCCACTGAAAGGCTTTAAAGTGTTCCCTTGTTTGCTGAGAATGTTACCATCTGTAGGTACAGCTATTACTTTGGGTTGTTGTTTGAATACTGTCTGACCATCAGATTTTGCATCTACATGTGATCTCTTATGGACATGGAGGTGGTAACTTGTTCTGAATACCTTGGGACATTTCTCACACGGATGCCGCTCCTCCTGTACCGCAGTTTCCGGGTGGGCAGATCTAATGTGTGAGGTCAGGTGACCTGTCAGTGTGAATTTCATATCACAATAACCACATTCATAGGTCTTCTCACTGTGTGTCAGTAGGTGGTTTGTCAGGGCGACCTTTTTAGAGAACTTAGCATTACACACATGACATGCGTAACTGTCCATCTCTACCTTGTCAACCATCTCTGCTTGCTTCTGCTGGTGATAGATGCTGTGGCTGTGTAAGTCACACAGGTTATTAAACTTCATGCTACACTTGGAACAAGCAAACACCCTCCCTATGGGGCTTACCATGGTGTGCTTCTGTAACATAGCTTGGTTGGAGTAATTTCTGTGGCACTTTGTACAGCGGAATGAATCGGGGTGTGTTAGCATGTGGGCCTCAAGCATTGATTTCTGCACAAAATGCTTCCCACATTCCAAACAAGTGAAGCCACTTTTTTTATGCATAGCATTAACATGCAGTTTGAGATCTCTAGTAGAGGTGAAGTCTGCTCCGCAGTGGATACAGGCACAGTAGGACTCACGGTGCGTCTCCAGGTGGATTTTCAGCATGGATGCTAGGGGGAAATCTGTACCACATTCACCGCATCTGTACGACTCCCCGCCTGAGTGGGCTACTTTCTGGTGTTTCCGCAGATAGTCAGCATCATAAAAGGTTAAAGAGCACCATTTGCACACCTGTGGTGTGGCCAAAGGGTGTGTTTTAACATGGCTTTTCAACTGTTCAAGTAGATCAAAATTCTTTTTGCAGAACCCACACCCATAGGCCTTTTTACGCTCAATGTGGGACTTGACATGGGCTCTCAGCTCTTGTATTGTGACAAACAGCTGACCACATGGATTACACACATATTTCTCTCTGTCAAGCACAGAATGTGGTAGTCGGTTTGGGTCAGACAACTTCTTATAGGTATCTCCACAGTCGGCACACATAAAGGTCTTTTCTCTGCGTTCACCCACAACGTGAGAAAATAGTTTTGAAGGTTTCTTCTGTTTCCTGCAGAAAATACAGGTATATAATGCTGATGTGAGGACAGATTTAGGAATGCCTGTCTCCTGAGCATCCTCTAGTTCATCATCAAAGTTTGTATTTGGCATAATTACTCTTGTCTCAGTTCCTAAATTCTGTAGGTTATCTGGCACAAAGACACTTTTCTCACTGGTGTGGGGCTTCAACACATGTTCTACACTATATTCCGTCAGCAAACTGCTAAACGTCTCCTCACTCTCTTCTTGGATAGATTCTTCGGAGGGAAACCCAGTGTGGCCAATATCTGCTGGCCACATACCTGCGATAAATAGAGACAAAACATGTGTAAGAACCTATATGTGATTAGTTTCTTTCTGTCAAAACTGACCACTGGGAGATACCGCGAATACTGCACATACAATCGTAAACAGATCTGACCTGACGAATTTCATAATTATAACTCAAGACACATTTCGAGTCCAACATTTTTTTAATGGTTCTGCCCAAGTTACAAACTGCCATACTGCTTTGAGCTTGCTGCCGCTCTCACGTGCAGACACAGATAAGAATATTGTATAGCTTCATGTTGGTAACAAATACAGAAGTTTCCAATGGAAATATTCATTTCAGTCTCTTCATTTCATATACTATATTCAACATAATAAACAAACATAATAAATCCTTTTCTCCATACTTTAGACTAAACAATTTGTCGACTTTTAAGTCTAAATATACTTAAATCACACTGTGCGCTAATTATGTCAAATACGGTATATGAAATAACAACCAACTGTTGATAAAAGCATTGAAACCATGGAGAAAGAGAGGTTTCCATCATATCTATAGACTAGGGACCATTATCACTCTTACTATATATGATTTTTGGACTACTTCTATCAATTTATAATGGTTGATATAAGACATGTCTGCGGTTATACTGGTAATACCTACACAACAAAATAACTAATTAACTAAAATAGTTGTGGCATTATAGTCCACACTTCTACATTTTCTGATATCTTGATGCATTTTGTATGTTCATATCGAAATGGGATGATAATCAAGTAGCTTTGCTGAATGAATAAAATCAAAAACCAATTACATGTACCTCACTATGGTCTAATTAAGGACACGGTGAGTCCCTAACAACTATATGGACATGATGTGATGTTAAAGTGGATGTGGAGAGTCAGTCCCGGCTGTGCGCCACTTCCATAACATGTGTATGCCTTATACCTAGCTTGTACTGCCTTCTGACTTATACATGCCAGTGCCTGCTACACGAATGTTTTAAGTGTCAAAAGACGATGGCATTCAGTTTTTTTCCACTAATAATCCGCACACCGTTGGCACAAATCTGACATACCGATGATAAGCATAGCTTAGATCTCACTTTCATGTTGGGTATTCCATGAGTTAGCATCAGAGATATGTGAAATGATGCGTTAGGTTCTGGTTTAATAATACTCTGAGAGCCTGTAGGGAAACTCATACCTTTGTGTGTGTTTTCATATGACTGATGCAACTGGACCTCTGAGTGAATGATCGGTCACAAAACTTACAACTGTATGGTTTTTCTCCTGTGTGAATTCTGACGTGAATCGTCAAATATTCTGATTTTCTGAATGATTTAGTACAGTAGCTACAGGAATAAGGTTTTTCTCCAGTATGTTTTCGTTTATGGAGCCGGAGGGCAGTTTTAAGATAGAACCCCTTGCCACAATCATCACACACATGCTTCTTATTTCCTGTGTGGATAACCATATGGGCATACAATGCAGCATTATGTGCAAATGCCTTGTCACAGACTTTACATACACTCGTCTTCTCACCGCTGTGCGTCGCCTGATGTAACTTCAGTTTACAAAGTTCAAAAAACCCTTTACCACATTCTGGACACACATGTTTATTTTTGTTACCTGAATGTACCCTTGCCATATGTCGGTTACAGTCGGTTAAAGTCTTATATGATTTGTCACACTTGACACAAGCATAGGAACGCTCATTCGAATGAACACGCTGTACATGAATTTCAAGGCATGATTTGTCAAAACACATCTTACCACATAGATTACAGAGACAACTGATGTTCTTATGTTTGGCTTTTACCTTTTTCTCCCTATGCTTTTTCTGCACATGCCACTCAAGGTTCTTTACATTGGGAAACAACTTGTTACATTCTGGGCATGGAATCTGAGATCTGGGAGAAAACAGCACTTCCATTGTAGATGGAAGATCATTCTTGGCTGTATCAGAATCTACAAACAAGTTGTCACCAACTGAGGGTTCAGTTTGAACTCGAGGTTCAGCATCTACAGATGATGTCATTGCACCTGGCCTGGCTGCACTCTTTGCCATGTTGGTATTACAAATAGGTGTGTTATTAACTGAACTGTTTCCTAACTGATCTGTCTCATCTGGTGTACAGGGTTTATCTACTCTCATTCCACTTTTCAATGTAGCTGTAGTTTCTGCTGTATACTGAGGTAGTTCACTCTTAGTTTCTTGTCGAGAAAACGATAGCGCCATTTGAGGATCAGGTCTCCATGTTGTGTTCTGCACCTCCGTGTTCAGCACATGTGCAGGCTGCAGCTGGTAAGGTTCAACAGATCCTATTTCACAGTTTGCAATCCTGTCTGTGTTGTGAGTTTCCTTCATTTTCCTGCAGTAAACCTGAACATGAACCTGAAGATTGGACTGCTGCATGAAGCCTGTTCCACAACCTGGGCACCAATACTTCTTTTGGTATGTGTGAGTAAGGGTATGCTGATCTCTTTCTGTACTATCATAAAAGAAGATATTACAATATGGACATTTATACATTGAATCTTCATGAATCTTTAGATGGGCCTTCAACATGGCTTCCATCTTGAAGGCACTGCCACATATGCGGCAGACAAAGCCCTGCTCTAACAAATGGCCAGCTTGATGTCGCTTATAGGCTAGCGCATTTTTGAAATACTTCCCACATGGCTTACATTGAAAAGGCTTTTCACCAGTGTGGGTTTGTTCATGATTTTGTAATTCAGAGCGACATTTGTATACATCCCCGCAAAATTTACATACAACCTCCTTCTGAAGGTTGTCCGCCGCATGCACTGCATCATCCTTTTCTGTGTTCTTCTGTAAGTCTTCTACCTTAGCATGCTTCTTTGCATGGTGCTTGTTTAGGTCTTTAAGATGTTTGTAAGCATTGCCACACCCACAGACAAAGGGTCTGTCTGTACTGTGTTTGTACATGTGCTTTTTCAGGTCAAATGCACAACTAAGGTGTTTCCCACATTCTGCACATGTATGAGAGTTAGGACCTGAGTGTAGGAGAACTTTGTGAGTCTTCAGGGAACCAGAGGTCATAAGCTGCTTCCCGCATACATTACACATGTAGCTTTCCATACCATCATGGCTTCTCATGTGTTTCCTGAGATTTGGTGGTGTGTCAAATCTTTCATCACAGATATGACAAACGGTAGCAGTCTGGGGGCCTTTTTTCTTATGTGTTGCAGCATGGAGGTCCAAACTTTCTACATCTTCAAACACCTCCCTACATTTAGTACAACGGTATACCGACTTTGGCTGCTGATGGGTCTTCAGATGGTCCTCGAGCTTCAGTGGGTCGTCAAATCTTAGATGACACTGTAGACATGTGCTAAGGCCTGGTGGCTCTTTATGGGAAGGCTGTGTTGGGGTAGCTGCTGTATGGGTGGCCATATGGGCCTGAAGCTCAGCCATATCATTAAAGGTGTCATCACAATAACCACATATGTAAGGGGTCTCGTCTTGGCTTACCTCTTCCCCCTTTTTTCCTCCATTTTGTGAATGTAAATGGTTGTGTGAAAGAGTTGACGCAGAAACAGGATAACTTTGGCATGGCTTGTCCATATCAAAAACCATTTTACTTTCCTGCATAGAGCTTGGGATGTACACCTTTTCCTGATTGGCATGAGTCTGTAGATGCAGTTGGAGTGCGTCAGGATTATCTATACGGTAGTCACACTTCCAACAATGAAAGTCCACACCCTCCTCTGGTTTTTGAATAGTGGGTGGACTACTGGGGTTTCCCTGACACTTGTGTAGGTCTCTGGTTTCTTCTGTGGGGAAGTTAATGTTGCATCTCCAACAGGGCCACATACTGCAACCTGCGGTAAATAGAGATAACATCTATTTAGGAATATGCCTGCCTGCATCTATGGTTTACAGAAATTATCGCTTAACTACTGGCGTGCAACTAGACTCGGGCGGTTAGTGATCCAAAAACACTCAGGTTCTTCACTTTCTCATGATGTATCACATGCATGCAATAGAATTTTGATTTGATAGTTCAAATTTGATTTGTCGATTTTTGTGCAGTTTTCAAACATCTTTTGTCTTGACTGAAAAAAAAAATCGATGTCTCCACCTATCCACATGTTCTGTATACCAACTCCAAAAGTATAGATGAGAAATGTGATGTCGTAAGTCATACCGTAAATTCTCTCATGTAAGCCGCGGCTAGAACAAGAACCCAAATAAAAATTAGTCTTATAGAATGTGCCTTAAGTCAGGGTGCGGCTTATATGAGGGGTTTTTACACCATAGAACAGTACTAAACTGCCAATTTTCAAGCCCCAGATGTGGCTCATAGCCTCCGGTCAAACTCAGGGTGCGGCTTATATGAGGGGTTTTTACACCATAGAACAGTACTAAACTGCCAATTTTCAAGCCCCAGATGTGGCTTTTAGCCTCCTTTCAATCTCAGGGTGCGGCTTATATGAGGTCTGTACCCCTTTACAAGAGAACCACAAGCTGACAAAATATGAAAAGAATGCAACACAGATTTGAGGAACTCTTCAATGGTATTTATTTAGATTAGAATATATTCTACTTATCTCACACATCTCTATCATTAAAGGCATCGATTGATTTATGCTGGCTGCAGCATATGATATCCTGTAAACAGAACATGCAAATCTCTATAAATCATTGGAAATACCGTAATCTCTCGCGTAGAAGACGCGTTGCGAGTATAAGACGCACCCCAAACTCAGCAAAGGCTGTTTCACATATAAGACGCACCTCTTAGGCGTGATCTTTGTAAGATTAGTACATTTCTATAATAAATATACCTCGTGTATAAGACGCACCCCCAACTAAAGAGAAAGCTATAAGACGCACCAGCCTTTTGTTTGGCGTATAAGATGCGTCTTATATGCGGGAGATTACGGTACTCTGTTTATGTACAGTTTTCTCACATGTTATTTCAGCAACAGCCCTTGCTGATTCAATGAATCATGAACTACATAATAAACTGCCCTGGATAGTACTAAAATAAAAGGACTAAACCAAACTCCTTAATCTAAGATTTCTACGGATGGATTACTTATAAATAAATGCTCAATTTCCATATTCAAGTCAACCAAATTTGGACCAGTAATGTTTTGATCTTGCTATGCTAAAGAAACATTACTTCACCTCAACACATCCAAATGAACTTACTTTAATGTGAAGAGTAATAGGAATCTTTTCATACTAGTGGCAGAGGTGTACTCTTTAGTTATTTCTATTCACATTCAATTTATCTCACACCAACTGTTTATTTTTGGTTCATGATAAATTCCTGACATTTTTTAATCACTTGCTCCTAGTTATCAGTTGATGACTAAAACACTGTCCATGTTGCCTCAACCTTTTACACAAAATATGCATTACAAGTTTCTTTGGCAATATCAAAAAGTCTACAAAGTGTCTGTAATGTAATATCTATATCTATATAGATTGAAAGGATAGCTCGATTGTGCCTGTTCCTATAACTAATATCCAGTCGGGTATCCTGGGTTTGGGAAGCCTGGGTAATATTGGTACTCGGGAAGGTCAAAGGCCGCTGATGGATTTCCTCCATGCCCTCCATACATGAATGGAGCTGTGGCACTGTGACCTTGTCCTCCCATGTTGTACATGGGGGTTTGTCCATAAGCCATGTGCCCAGTGCTGGTAGGAGCTGCTACTGGGTGTTGCTGGTAACTCATGTGGCCAGTGGTAGTAGCACTAGGTACAGGAGTCTGTCCTATATGTACATTCACATGTCTAGAGTTAACATTAGGGAAGAGGTCTGCAGAATTGGATGGACCAGAAGGCATATCAAAAAACTGTTCTTTTGACAGATCAGGTGGCTCTGAGATGCTATGTGATGGCTTCCTACTGTTTTCTTCCTGGTTTGAGCTGTCATGAGAGTCCTCATCTGAGAAATCCATAGGAATATTGGGCTCATCAATGGGACCTTCCTGTTCAACAGAACCCTGCTTTTCAGCTTTTGGTCGGGAGGTTTTCCCATTTGTATGAGTCTTCTCATGGCTCTTACAACTAGACCGCTGGCTGAACGCACGCCCACAGATTGTACACTTGTACGGTTTTTCTCCAGTGTGTATTCTGACATGAATGCGTAAGAGTTCTGTTGTCCTGAAGGTTTTGGGGCAGTAGGTACATGGGTGGGGCTTCTCCCCTGTGTGGATCAGTTTGTGTTGTACAAGCTCGGTCTTCATGTAAAACGCAGTGCCACATTCTGAACACACGTGATTCTTCTTTCCTGAGTGACGTATCATATGGGAGTAGAGTGACGACTCATGCGTAAACCGTTTATCACACAGTTTACATGCAAAAGGTCTTTCACCACTGTGTGTCCTCAGATGGCTCCTTAGCTGTGCCGGTTCAGCGAACCCCTTACCACACTCAGGACACTCGTGGGGTTTCTCTCCTGTGTGGGTCATCATGTGGCGGGTAAGGCCACCCAGCTTCTTGAATGCCTTATCACACTGAGAACATTGATGAGGCCGATCATCTGAGTGGGTCGCCATATGGTCTTTAAGGTTTGCCTTACCAGCACACATCAACCCACATATGTTACAAAGGTCATCTTTGATATACGAGTTCATTCTGAAAAATTCCTTTCCATGCACTGTCTGCATATGCCATTCTATGTTCTTGACACAGTGGAACACAGTGTTACACTCTTTACAAGTTGCCATCGAATCAGGAAGGATGTTTTTCTTTTCATCTAACATGGCATAAGTATGGTCATTGAAGTGTAAATGCATGTGACTTTCTAATTGTGTTAATGCATCAAAGGTTTCCCCACATTTATAGCATATATGGTCCCCAGAAGGTTGGACATCAACAGGTGGTGATGTTTTGGGAGGGGGATGTTGGGATTTCCCATCTGCAATGTTATCCTGTCTATGTGACTTCATATGATCCTTGAGGTTATGTTCCATCAAAAAGCCTTTTCCACAGTGGTTGCATGTATACTGTGACAGCTTGGGGTGCTTCTGAGCTTTGTGCTGCTTTAGATCCGTGAGACGTTTGTACATACGCTCACACTCATTACAGGCAAAGGGCGTTTTAGCACTGTGTACGGTCATGTGCTGTTTGAGGTCCTCTGCAGAGGTGCAGCACTTACCACATTGTAAGCATATATGAGACAGTTTGTCTTCTGACTGCACGTCTTTGTTTGCACTCAGGGATCGTGGCGGGTTGACACGCTTCACCGTGCTGTCCTTGTTTGGGTTATCTTTTGAAATATGAGTGTCGAGATGGTCCAAGAGGTCGTCTGGTGTTGGAAACTCTTGTGAACATATAGGGCATTCAGTATTCTTCACCTTGAGATGCCTGTTTGCTCTGTGCCTTGTCAGGTCTTTGGGATGTTTGTACGTTTGGTCACAATCCTCACATGGATAGGGCCTTTCAGTATTGTGCATGCGCATGTGACGTTTTAGGTCAAAGGGACTACTACACAGTCTGCCACATTCTGGACACACGTGAGATGAGGTACCAAAGTGCATGAGCTCTTTATGTGTCTTTAGGTAGTGTGATGTCGTCATGTGCTTCCCACATATGGTGCACATGTAGCTTTCCATACCATCATGGCTTCTCATGTGTTTCCTGAGATCTGATGGCGTTTCAAATCTTTCATCACAGATGTGACAAACGGTAGCACTCTGGGGGCCTTTCTTCCTGTGTATCGCAGCATGAGTATTAAGGCTCCCTATGTCCCTGAATGCCTTGTTACAATTAGGACATGGATATGGGTAATCTGGATGCTGGTGACATCTCATGTGTTCTTTAAGTTGCTGGGGGTGATCAAATCTCATTTCACAATGTGCACACACATTGACACCTACTTTTGCAGTATGGATTGCCATATGGGCCTGAAGCCTAGGTACGTCAACAAAGGTTTCATCGCAGTAGCCGCATACATACGGATTCTCTGAGGTTTGCGCCATATTCACATTTGTAGGACCTACCCTGCCCCTGTCTGCTCTTATATTAGAATCTCTATCACCCTGTGATTCTGCAAACGTAATATTATGGTCTTGCAGCAGAATTGAAGTGTTAACAGGATAAACCTGCCGGGCGTCTGATTTATCAGATGGGGCATGGTTAACACCAGAATCAGGCATGGACCTTTCCTGATTGGCGTGAGTTTGTAGATGCAGCTGGAGTGCATCAGGACTATCTACACGGTAGTCACACTTCCCACAGTGAAAGACTACGCCATCCTCTCTGTCTTGTACACTCTGTAGGCTACTGGGGTTTCCCTGACACTTGTGTAGGTCTCTGGTTTCTTCTGTGGGGAAGTTAATGTTGCATCTCCAACAGGGCCACATACTGCAACCTGCGGTAAATAGAGATAATACCTATTTAGGAATGCCTGTCTGCACCTAATACATACATGACTGCACACAAATGTTATATATGACGCTCAGTATGCTTACCTAATAGTTTCAAAGAGTTACACTGCATTTCCCTGTCAACAAAACTGTATTTGGATATATATTACAAGAGTACTAGTTGAACTAAAAAGAATTGTGAGGCATATGAGCCATGGCTGTTTTTTTTTCTTTAACTCCAACCATCAACATATCAATACCCCAAAATCCAGTCTCGACTTATACAAGTGATATCCCTATTCACTTTACAAATCTGTCTACACTGACAGCGGCCACATATTACCATGGCTGACTCAGTCAGCTTCTTAGTAACACATATCTCACCAGCATTACTGCAGTTATGTGTCATCATGACCCCAGGAGGCTTCCTACAAAAATTTTGGATCGAAATTCCCTTACTTTTCCCTGACCAAAATAATCAGTTTCCCTGACAAAATGTGGATACCACTTAACATAAATAACAAGTGTTTAACCTTGATGAAACAAAAACATGCTACTATAAGTTCACTTAGTCGCTGAACTCTTGCTTTTTGGAAATGATGGACTATCTGGGGAAAATGTTTTGGCTAGCCCCATGGGGATTTTATCTTAAGATCAAAAACAGTGGTAGTACAGACTGGCAGATTTTCCGTGGCTCATGCTGAACTATCTTAAGATTCCCTAACCACTTCATTTTCCCTGACCAATGGGAACCCTGTCCTAAAGAGTCCTACACAACTTTATTAACCCTGACTTTGGGACAAACTTTACTCACAAGGCGTGAAAAGATTCAGACTGTTCTTTGGCATCAAATACCCTCGTATAAGCTACAACCTGACAAGCCACAAGAGAATTTGCTAAGGAATATGACAAAATAAAACAAGACAGATAATACAAATATGAACTTTTAATTTTTTCTTCTTGTGTGTAGATATACTTGGATTGTTACATGATGCTATATATGTATATAATCTGGCATGAAAATATCACTGAAAAATATGAACCTCAACTAGTATAAGCTATTGGATAAATCTATGTGAAAGAAAGTCTTTGTACTTGTGTTCAATCTGTGAAATAACTTAGTGTCAATTCTAATGACTGTAGGAGTGGTATTGTCATTTATGTACCGTAATCTCTCGCGTAGGAGACGCACCCCCAACCCAGGAAAGGCTGGTTCACATATAAGAAGCACCTCTTAGGGGTGATTTTTGTAAATTCAATACTGTTCTATAGTAAAAATACCCCGCGTATAAGAAACACCCCCTACTTTAGGAAAACTTATAAGACGCACCAGGCATTTGTTTGGCGTAGAAGACGCGTCTTATACACGAGAGGTTACGGTAGTTATGTAGTGGATCAGCACAAGATGTAGGAACATAGTTTCTGGTACACACTATGTAGCTACACCTATCACACACCTTCCTACATATGGAGGTAAACCAGCAATCCCTTGTTAAATTAATTCTCACTTAATTAATTCAACCATCAGATTTATTTCCCATTTCATCCTCAGCCATCCGTGTAGACATCAGCACATTGCTAAAGCAGAGGAAGTAAGTGACAATACAGTAAGGAATACTCTGTATATCAAGTCTTAAACTGATGCAGAAATCCTTTCTGACAAGTATCTGACATATCCAATACAAATGTTCCTGTGGGCAAACATTACTATGGAATGTTTGGTCTTTTCTCCCATAACCTACACTCTACTTCAATATATAACAAATACTGGTAGACGACAATCTAACATTTTACAACCACTTAGAAATGAGAGGTAGTCATAAACTGTTATTGAGGCTAAAATCCAGATGAATAGCCTGGGTTGGGGAAGCCTGGGTAGTATTGATAATGAGGCAGGTGGTCTACGCCAGGTGCTGGTTTTACTTCATTATTATTGCCCTGCATGAAATGGCCAAACCCCTGACCTGCAGTGCTTGGGACTTCAGGGATAAACATAGGGTGACGCGGGTAACCCATATACCCAGCACCGGTAGGACCAAGTAGCGGCTTCTGTCCTATGTGGGTGTTGATATGGAGGGCGCTATTACTAGTACTAACAGTAGGGTACTGCCCTGGGTAAGGTGCCGGGTCTTGAGGCACATGATTGGAGCTTTGACATGTTGCAGGTGGGCTAGTTTTTTTATGGTGGATTCCTTCATGGCTACCCTGAGAGTACTGCTCTGAGAAATCCAAGGGAATATGAGGCACATCAACAGGATCCCCCTTTTTAACAGGATCCTCGTGTTCAACAGGAATTTTCTGTTTATGTATTGCTTGGGGGGCTTTCTCATTTGTGTGAGTTCTCTCATGGCTGTTACAGCTAGACCGCTGACTGAAGCCGCGACCACAGATCTTGCACTTGTATGGTTTTTCCCCTGTGTGAGTCCTGACGTGAATCTTTAACAAGGTTGATGTTCTGAAGGTTTTAGAGCAGTATGTACAAGGGTAGGGCTTCTGTCCTGTGTGAATACGATAGTGGTCTGCTAATTTATTCTTACAATAGAAGGCAAGGCCACATTCTGAACACACATGGTCTTTCTTCCCGTTGTGACGCAACATGTGAGAGTGAATCGACGCTTTCTGTAGAAACCGTTTACCACATATTTCACATGCAAAATCTTTCACACCACGGTGCACCCTTAAATGCTTCTTCACTTGTCCTTTTTCGGCAAAAGTTTTCCCACACTCTGGACAGGAATGGGGCTTCTCCCCTGAGTGGGTCATCAAGTGTCGATTCAGAGTAGACAACTTCTTGAACATCTTATCACACTGATTACAAGAAAAGGGCCGCTCATCTGAGTGAGTTGCCATGTGGTTTTTAAGTCCTGTTTCACCAACACACAGCTGGCCACATATGGTACAAAGGCTCCTTTTTGAGTTTCTATTAATCTTGAACTTCTCCTTTCCATGCACTGTCTGCATATGCCACTCAAGGTTTTTGGGGCATTGAAAGAACTGGTCACATTCTTTGCAAGTCATCTGTGATTTGGAAAGATCATATGTCTTGTTGGTAGAATTGAAGTATGAATGGTCCATGAAATGATACTTCATATGGTTGTCTAACTCAGATGCCTCCTTGAATGTTGCCTGGCATGCACTACACTGGTGAGGTTCATCAAGACTGGGTGTTGTGGCACGTTCTGCTGTACATGGAGAAGCACTAAGATTGTCATCAGCATCAGAACCTTCAGACATGTTTTCATAATCAGAGAGCTCTGACTCACTCTCTGAATCCATGTCTTCTGATTCATCATTGTGACCATCTAGCATCCCACGAGTAATATAATTCGCAGTTTTATCACCCATAGCTGTTGGAAGAGCTGACTCCTCAGCAGGATTTTTGACATGATTACCTGGGGTAGTGGAACCACTAACCACTGACTGCTGTGCACTATAATTGTTTTGAAGGTTTTCAGCAGGGTTGGTTTTAAAAGGCTTTGGGTTGGTATGAGGGGCCTGAAAGTTTGTCTGTGAATCTGTTCTTACTAAATTACTATTATAATTGTTTGAGGGGTTTAAGTCAGCACCCCAGGAATAGTTCATGTTCATGTTGGCTGCAGAGGGAGTGAAAGAGGGATAACCATACCCCATGTTGTATGATCCATGTTGGTTAAATAAGCTTGTGTTATGATCAAAGGTTGGACGGGAATTACCATATCCCTCTGACTGTCCCGGTGTTTGTGACATAGTCCCTACTGTCGGTCCTCCACAGTTTTGAGGTATTGTCTCATTTAAATGAAATGCTGAAGCCTGTGATTGTGGTGGCGTTTCCGGCTCCACAGGAAGCCCGGTATCAGACTTCTTTTCAGTAACTTGCAGTTTGCCATCCTCCTCAGGACTGTCCTTCTTAGACTTCATCTTTTGAGCAATCAGAGCTTGCTGAAGTTGATAGCTAGGGTTGATAATTGGAGCCTCCTGTCCATGAACTCCCTTCATGTGACTGACGAGGCTGGACCTCTGAGTGAATCCCCGACTACAGACCGTACACACGTGAGGCTTCTCCCCTGTATGAGTTCTGTTGTGTACTTTGAGGTATTCTGGCCGTTTGAATCCTTTATTACATTTCTTACACACATACGGACGCTCATCTGTGTGGGTAGTCATATGCTCTCTGAGAGTCTTGATCATAGCAAAACTTCTGCCACAGTACTGACATTGGTGGTTTTTCTCGCCGGTGTGGGTTTTTCTGTGGGTTATTAACGATGAAGCGGTCCTCATCTTAAACCCACAATCCTCACATTCATAGGGCCTCTCATCAGTGTGAATACGCATGTGCAGCTGAAGGCCGGACTCCCAGGCAAAGCCTCTACCACATTCTGTGCACAGATACTTCTTCTCCCCTGTGTGGGTTACAGCATGAGTATCTCTGTGGTACTTGGAGCGAAACATCCGGTCGCAGTATAAGCATTTTATCTTCTTCTCCTCATGAGTCTTTAAATGTGCCTTCAACATGAACGCTTTAGGGAATGCATTACCACAGACTGGGCAAAGAAACGTCTTCTCTGTTGAATGTATTGCTTGGTGTCTATAAAGGCTATTTTGGCAGTTGAATTTCTGATCACACTGTGTACATTCAAAGGGTTTTTCACCTGTATGTGTCCGTTCATGACTTGCCAACTGGGTAGGACAGGCACATTTCTTCCCGCAGAATTTGCAGAAACACTCCTGTCGCTTTTTACGTACCACAGGAGTCTCCCTCGTGTGTATATTCATGTGAATCTTCATGTTGTACACTGTAGAATAATCTTTGTTGCAGACAGGACATTTAAAAGGTTTAAGCTTTAAGTGTGACCTCTTGTGGTTATTTAGAACTAGAAGTTCTTTGAACTTGCGACCGCACTCTTCACATTCAAAGGGTTTCTCATCTGTGTGGACTATTTGGTGTTTTTTCAGGTCATGTGCAAACCCGAAGCTTTTCCCACAGGTGGGACATACATGGGGTAAGTTCCCTATGTGGATATCTTTGTGTAACTTAAGTGCATAGGATGCTTTGAATTCCTTCCCACACACATTGCAGGCATACACCTCCTTTTTACCATGTTCCTTAAGGTGTTTCCTGAGAGTGGATGCCACTTCAAATGTCGCGTCACAGATGTGGCACATATTGGAAACCTGTGGGCCCTCCACTCGGTGTACGACGGCATGTTTATTCAGGCTCCTTACGTCCGCAAACACCTCATTACATTTTAGACATGGGTACATCTTTGGTTGAGGGTGAATTTTCATGTGGTCCTTTAGTTTCTCAGGGTGGTCAAACTTCAGTTCACAGTGTGCGCAAGCAAAACATTCCTCCCCCTCATGTGTCAACATGTGCAAGTTTAAATCTATTATTGTTTTAAATGCTTCCCCACAGTGAGAAAATGTGTCATTTTTGCCTACAGCATGAATTTTGAGATGCTGGGTGAGTGCTTGAGTGCTCTCCAAGGTACTCCCACAGAAAG
This sequence comes from Acholoe squamosa, assembly GCA_949317995.1. Taxonomy (NCBI): domain Eukaryota; kingdom Metazoa; phylum Annelida; class Polychaeta; order Phyllodocida; family Polynoidae; genus Acholoe; species Acholoe squamosa. Next base: position 2,684,856 of record OX439052.1, read on the forward strand.
TACAGACAAGACTTTGCTCTGTTTTTCCTTTTCCTGTATGAGTGGCCATGTGAGCCCGTAGCTGGGATACATCATTAAAACATTGATCACAATAACCACATAAATAGGGTCTTTGTTTTGGAGCTCTTTTTGACCTGGTTTGCATCCTACTCTCGCTCTCAGCTCTTGCGTATGGGGTACCTGCAGTTTTTCCATCTGCATATGTTATTTCATGATCTTGTAAGAGAAGAGATGAATTGACAGGATACACCTGCTGTGGTGTCATTGTGGTGTCAGGTACTGAATCCTGTAGGGAGTCAGGCATGAAGACACTGTCACCCTCTGTGTGAGTACGTAGGTGTAGCTGTAGAGCCTCAGGACTGTCTATACTATAGTCACACTTCCCACAGTGAAAGACCACACCCTCCTCTGTGCTCTCCTGACACCTGTGTAGGTCTCTGGTATCCTCTGTGGGGAAGTCTACCTGGCACCTCGTGCAGGGCCACACACCTGCGGTAAATAGATAAGAGACGTGTAAGGATTCAATACTGTAACCCGCTACAGTTAGACAAGGTATGGGGATGTCCTATGTGATATGTGTAAATAGTACTTTATGTACTGTCTCTTCAAACTGCTTGATCTGTGCGCAAATCTTTCCTTGTTACATTAAGGTTACGTTTGCAGTAAGTCATTTCTGAAAGACAACAGGACACAAGGTCCATTTCAGACCACTTTATATCCACTGTTCCAAGAGCAGCCTACCTTAGCAGTGATTGGGTTGGTTACATTTGTTGCTAAATTGAGCCCATCTGCTTTCCTTCATCTATAGGTCACATCGAACTTAATATTTTGCCTATTTCTATAGAGTGCATCTCACAAAAACAAAAACCGCCGCCTACAATATATGTTGTTAATAATCCTAGTACAATAAGACCACCTTTCACACAAAATCAAATTTCTTTTCTTGGGTGGGGGGGGGGGGTTAGCAATATTTGTTGCATTCCAATTCTAAGCCAATTGGCAGCTAGAGTAACCTTCAGTGCATGCCTGAATAGGACTCATGAGAGGGCAGCATTTACTTCCCTCTACACCTCAAGGGTGCAACTTCCCTGCCTTCATATTTAAGGCCACACCAAAAAAATAAGTTGGTCTACGGATTTCCGTCTTCATATTTTCAAGAATGCAATTTTTTTTTTCTTTGAAAAAAAATCTTGTCTATGGATTAGGCTCACCTCACTTTCTGAGAGTTTTCTTTTTGTAGTGTTTGGCAAAATTTTTAAAAAATAAAAATTTTGCTCGCGCCTCGTTTTACAAGGAGGAAATCCATTGGACAACAAAAAATTCTTAAAAAACTAGAAAAAAAATTTCGCTCGCTCGCACCATTTTTTCAAAACGAAAATCCGTAGACCCAACTTATTTTTTTGGTGTGGCCTTAAGTTGTAATTTTACAGGAACTTTAGCCACATTAAATAATCTACACAAAAGACGAAAATTAAGACCGTCCACACCTCGACACTACCTTGCTACTAAAAAAAAAAAAACATTAAATAATCTAACCATTCCTTTTCCTTTCTGAATATGAAGGGGTGCTAGCTTCACACTCTCCCTGGTTGTGTTTGGGTTGAGCAGTATCTAACCAGGACCCAATATGTTCTTATATATCTGAAGTTATATGATATATACTTTTTATCATTACTAACCAACACAAGTCATCTAACTTCAGTGTAGACCATTGATTGAAACAGCTTTATTTTGTACACTTTATAATAGCTTTTAGTGTTAAAATGACAATTGTATTCTCTACACAATATGTACACGTACAGCATAAGTTAGATCAGAATAATATTACATAAGGGGAGGAAACCTTTATAGGAGATGAGATTCTTTCGTTGTTAACTAAGTATTTAAGACACAGACACGCTCTTGCTATTATTTCCCTCTTTTTGTTAGAGCAAGTTTTTGTTATTTGGACAATTGAATTCCTTTAATCTAACGTACTTTAACATCAAAAAGATTTTTTTTATGAACAATACAAAGAGATGCATGTATGTTCTTCAATAGCAACAAAAAAAAAACAACTATGTAGCCTTGTTTGGGTTCCCTTTCTTGCATGTAAAATAATTAGTAATATCTAAACCCATCTTGTATAGCAAATCTTTTGTATAGATAAATCATGTATATCACATTATAAATATGAGAGTATATAGAGGTATAGAGACAACAGTCATATCAATTCCATTAGGAGGTTTTGTCAAAGTCCATATCCTAACAATTACAAGACATACCTAGTATGAATTATTTGGTGTATATTAAAGATTCAACATTTACAAGATGTAGAAAACACATATTTCTAAGAACATAGGAGCACAATCTAACAAGAGTATATATTTGTAAATTCTAAAGCAATCACCCACCTTCAGCTTAGCCTTGTAACATTGAACATCTACAAAGACATTGAATAAGTAGCCATACATGTTTCCTATATATTCACTGTGATGGGGAAATCACATAGAGGTATAAGAATAGCAGATCCTAAAGTTTGTCTACTTCACAAACACAGTGAAGTATCCATCTTTCATTTCTAGCACAAGGAGCCTCTGTAACATACAAATCTAACAGCCCTTCCTTTTGTTCTATACTCTATGGCTCTGTACACAGTAACAGGCCTGCCATACAAACATCCTTATAATACTTCAATTGGTACCTACTGTAATTACCGGGGTCTCAACTAAGCGCCGGTCTCAACTAAGCGCCGGGGGTAGGAGGGTATTGAAACAACCCTTAAGCACTAAAACCAGTATTCAAATAAGCGCCTGTCTCGTATAGGCGCCGGGGTACAGTGGTAATGATATTTTAATTTATAAGCATCCGGGCTACTACGGTAAATATACAAGTATATTCATATTCACTCGGTCATGTTAGCATATGGCGGCGGGAGGCCGGAGTAGGGTAGGAATGGATGAAGAAGATCTGCAAACCCGGGTGCCCTGATATCAAAGCTGGGCCCAGGTCTCATGTCATTGTGGTTCTGCATGTTGTACGGGTTAACAATATCAGAACTTGTATTGCCATGGGAGTGAGAGTGGGAGTGAGAATGAGTGTGGGAGTGGGAGTTGGAGTAAGGGTCTGAGTAATTAAGTGGGAAGTTAGGAACATTAATCGGTCCTTCTTGTGGCGGTGGTGCTGGTGGGGGTGGGTGATGTGCACGAGGGGGAGATGGTTTGTCATTATTGTGTGACTTCATATGACTATTGAGACTAGAGCGCTGGGTGAAGGCACGTCCACATAAAGTACAGATGTGAGGCTTCTCCCCTGTATGAGTCTTTATGTGCACCGACATGTTCTCCTTGGTCCTGAATGTCTTATGGCAGTAGGTGCACACATGTGGGCGCTCACCAGTGTGCACCCTGAAGTGTTTCCTCAGTTCATGTTTGGCATAGAAGGCCTTACTACAGACATGGCACACGTGTGGTTTCTTCCCTGTGTGTTTAGCGCTGTGGTAGCTGAGGGTGCTGGCGAAGGTGAAACATTTCCCACACACTTTACACACGTATGGTTTCTCCCCTGTGTGGACACGAGTGTGATGTTTTAATTTGGTAGCATCTGCAAATGCTTTCCCACATGTCTCACAGACATGGGTTTTCTCTGTGACATGAATCTCTTTATGGCGTTTAAGTGCATGGTCATTGGCAAATGCCTTGCCACAGGTAGCACACAGGAAGGGTTTCTCAGTGCCGTGGTTGGAAATGTGGCGTCTGAGAATGGAGGAGTTTGCACAGAGCCTGCCGCAGATGTTACACAGATGCCGCTTGGTTTCCTTCTCCTCCTTAGACCGTACTGAGGCGTAGTTATGGTCCCTAAACAGTGGTTTGACATGCTTCTTGAAGTCCTCCAGGTACATAAAGACTCCATCACAGGCATTACACTCATAACAGTCTCTAGCTTTGTTGGGTGAGGTGAGCGGAGATGTCATTGGGGATGGATCCTGGTATTCATCTGCCGGGTCGGATTCACCACCACTACCAGGCTCCTCATGTTCCTCAGCCTCCTCAGTATCATGAGGCTCATCTACATCATCCTCCTCCTCTTCATCTTCATGGCCATCAGCTTCAAAGGGTTCATCATTCTCCTCTTCATCATCAGAGGGTATTGTCGGGATGCGTACACCCATGGCCTCATGGTGTGGTCTCTCAGCGTGGTCTCTGTAGGTATCAGATTGTTCTTTATATGATGGCTCCTGGCTCTTAGTGTCTTCAAATGGTCTGCTGTGCATGCTTGTTGATGGCATGTTGGGTGACATCATGTTGGATGTGGGCATACTTGTTGATGGCATGTTTGTGGGAGGCATACTGGAGGGAGGCATGCTCACAGAGGGCATGCTAGTTGAGGGCATACCAGAATGTGACATATTTGTGGGAGGCATGCTTGTAGAATGCATAGAGTGTGTGGAGTGCATTGAATGCATCGAGTGCATGGAATGCATGCTAGAGGAGTCCTCAAGTTCCGGGGGCTGTGGAGGTGCAGGGAGACGACTGTCGCGCCTCATACTCATGTCTACCTGTTGATGTTGCTGGTGATGATGGTTAGTGTTACTTTGCTGCTGCTGGTGTTGCTGCTGCTGCTGGTGTTGCTGCTGCTGCTGGTGTTGTTGCTGCTGCTGGTAGTGTCCACTTGTGTTCAGTAAGTTCATGTAATAGTTGTCTGTAAACTGCATGGAACCTGGTGGTGGGTGTGGTGCGATCCCTGCGGCCGGTGGGTCATTAGATGTAAAGCTAAATGAAGACCTCCTCATATAATAGTCATCCGTGAAATATGGATAAGGAGGCTGGACCCCTGACGGGTAGCGGGGGTTATAGCTGGGCAGTGGCGGTTGAGGTACTGGAGGAGGCTGGGATGATGCTGATGGATCGGAATAGTTAATGGGGGTAAACGAGGATTTCTCAGGGCGTTTTTCTAGCATACAGTTATAATTAGTGTTGACAGCAGGTTCTCGCTGCACTGGGTCTCTCTGGACTGGATTATTCCGTTGTGCTGGAGCCCTCTGCACCGGGTTCCTCTGCACTGGAGGCTGGGATGTGTTGGGCGGGGGTAAGGGCTCTGTGGTCCGGTGGTCTTCATAGTGCATGGGTTTCTCCTTGGAGTACACCATGGGTGGTGGGTCCACCCCGTGAGTCTTCATGTGGCTGGTAAAGGAGGAGCGCTGGGTAAAGGAGCGGTCACATTGGGAGCACACATACGGCTTCTCCCCAGTATGCAGCCTAAGGTGTACTTTGAGGTAGTCAGGCCGACTGAACCGCTTACTGCAATGACTGCATATATAGCTCTTCTCCCCTGTATGGATCGTCTTGTGCTCCTTGAAGCTCTTGGATGTCCTGAAGCGTTTCCCACACTCGTGACACTGATGGGCTTTCTCGCCTGAGTGTGTCTTCTTGTGGGCACAGAGTGAGCTGGCGGTTCTAAACTTCCTGTTACAGACCGGGCAGGAGTAGCGCATCTCCTTGGTATGCATAGACATGTGAACCTGCAGACTGGACAACCAGGCAAAGTCCTTGCCACACTCTGTGCACAAATGCTGCTTTGTGACCCCTTTATGGATGGCCGAATGTTTGTCTCGCTTCTCAGCATTGTGGAACATCAACTCACAGTGCATGCACTGATACTTGACGCCCCGGTTAAACCTCAAATGTCGTTCCAGTTGTGCGTAGGAGCTAAAACGTTCCTTACAGATGTCACATGGGAATGACTTCTCACTGACATGTTTCTCATCATGAGCTTTAAGATCCTTTTTATCTGTGAATCCCTCCCCACACACAGTACACACATGGGGCTTATCGATGTGCTTCTTAAGATGGAACTCCAGGCTGGAGAATCCGGTACATTCCTGTCCACAAACAGGACATACATAATCCTTCTCCACTCTGGCCTCTTTGGGTGGAGTTGTTACAGTTTCTGTTGTGTCATCTGTTGGATCATCTGACGTATCATCTGTTGTGTCATCTGTTGTTGGTTCTGGTAGTGGTTTGCGTTTCGGTGCAGCATGAGTTAACTTATGTTCATTTAACCCTTTAATATCTTTAAACCTGGCTCGACATTTAGCACATCCAAACGGCTTCTCTATGAAGTGACCGGTGCTGTGCATCCGCATGCTGTACTCCGTCTTGAACTCCTTATTGCAAACCTTGCAGGCAAACACCAAGTTCTCCTCTATCCTTCCAAGTGCCTTGGGAGCAGGAGGAGGCTTCTTTTTGGCCCTCAGTGTACGTGGAGATTTAAACACTGCTTCATCACGCATGTCTTTAGTGGCGCCATCTTCAGTCGTAACCGTACCATCTGCATTTTTCACTGAATGTGTGGCGACATGGCGCTTGAGGCATGATGCTGATATATACGCCTTATCACAGACTGGACACAGACTGGGCTCCTCCTTCTTGTGTTTCACCAGATGTAGCTGGTAACTAAACGAGTCATTGTACACCTCTTTACACACTGAACACGTGAATGGCTTAGCCTCTGGGTGTGTCTTCATATGGACATTTAGTCTACTGGGGTGGTCAAACTTCAACTCACAGTAACTACATTCAAACGACTTCTCCCCAATGTGGGTGCGCATGTGCTCCTTTACATCGATTATTTCCACAAAGATCTGCCCACAGTGAGAACACACAAAGTTATTCTCCTTATTGTGGATCTTCATATGTTTGTTGAGGTAGGCCTGCAGGCGGAATACTTTACCACAGATTGTACAGAGATGGGGTTTGGCATGACTATGGGTGAGCAGATGGGCCTCTAACTGAGGGACGCGTGCAAAACTCTCCTCACAATATATACAACAGTGTTTCCCCTTTGCTTTACCAGCCTCTTTGCTAGTCGTAGACTCCTCAGCCCCCTTTGTCTTAGATTCGCTTGCCTTACTTGACTTAGATTTAGGCCCCTTAAGTTTAGATGCCTGGTTTTTGGCCACAGTGCCATCTGCATACATTATTTTATGTGGTTCTAACAAATTTGAGGTATAGATTGGGTAGACCTTGGCTTCGTCGTCCTCATTTTGGTTTGTTTTGTCTTTGATAGGACTGATACTAGTGTTACTTTCAGAGTTGGGTACATATAAACTTTTTTCACTACTATGAGTAAGGAAGTGATGTCGGAGTGTGCCTAGACTGCCTGCACTATAGTCACATTCCCCGCAGTGGAACACCTCGGGCTCCCCCTCTTTGCTCTCCCCTTCACATTTGTGGAGGTCCCTGGCAGCCTGGGTGGGGAACTCTATTCTGCACTTCTCGCAGGGCCAGAACGCTGAACCTGCGAGAAAAAAACAGAAAGAGACCGGGTCAGGATTCTAACTCTAACAGTTATTTGTATTTACTACTATCAAGATTTAACTGGATCCTATGTTATGTTTGATTTTGAGGACTTTAATTTCAAATATAGCATCAGTGGGTAATGCACTCCGCCATTAATTGTTCTTTGTAAATGGCCACATCCTGGAAGTGGTATTTAGGGGTGGATTTAGATGGAGCGCACATCCGCTCCTTTCCCCCTCTCGTTAAGTCTTAAGCCTCCAATTTGGGGCTAAATAATGGAGCGCACTCCTAGATCTGCAGCTGGTGTTTGTGGGATGTTGATATGAGTGCTAAACTAGTTAAATAAATAGCAGCTGGTTTTTTTCTAAATCCCTATCACCATTTATTTTCATCAAATAAGAGATGTATACAGATCACAAGGCCTAGAACTTTACAGGGGTGCAATATGTTTTTATGCTGATTTTGAATGCAACTCCTCAACATTTCATCAAGGCATTCTTCCCTCCAACACAGTACACTCTGTACAAAGCCACCACTGTCCTTCTTGATGTTAGACCAACGGCTGGTTCATACTTGTAGTCCTGAGGTCTACTGTTCATGCTACGTACAACAACTGAAAACCCAGATATCATTGCTCATCATCTCCATTTATGATGGTTGCTGCCTATGTACTGTTTGCTGCAAGAAGTCATATTGGCACCTGTGTGGACAAAGAAGTTCACAAACGGCAAACAGCATATCTGCCCGGAGAGTGACTGCAACAAATATATGACCTACACACGTTTTCTTACATTGCTATATTAGTGGCACCTAGCATGTGTAGGGGCTCGTAGAGCATGATATAGTGTGAGCGTCTTCCTCAAGAGGGCGGTTCAAGCGGTGCGCCCATCACCGGTAGCCACTAGAGGTCATAACGACCACTGGTCGCTGCAGGGTGGTGGCAGCACTGTTTGCACTGCTCCAGCTCCTATCTGGGGCCTGGGAAGGCATTAGTCTGGCTCTGCCCATGATCGGAGTCGGACCACATTTCTCTGAGCTAGTTACTTTACTTAGCGTTTAACCTCGAGGTGGATGTGAACCCTTACCGAAATAAATATGTGCCTGTTGCACTAACCCGAGATACCTTGTCTGGTCTTACCTTGAACCATACGAGTTTAATAATACGAACCATTACACATTTAAGGTGCAGCATATACCTGAAACCATGCTGTTCCTTAGAGGATGCTCATGGAGCAAAGATGTCCCTTATACATGGGGTTAAAAAATATTAAAGAATGTTGTATAAAAGGCACAATTTATTTCAGACCATGTCAGGGGGTGGGTGATCAGGTAACTCATACCAAGCCTGAGGAGCAACTTGTCGGATTTCCATTATTTATTTATTTATTTTTTGAAGGTTTTACGCCCCCAAGCGTGGAGCGTTGTGAGGCAGGTTTTATACGATGAAGATCCAAACCAAACAAAAATTATAAGTACCTGTAAATGGGAGAAGAGAAGGTTGGGTGGTTAGAGTTAAGCCGGTAAATTATGGAGAAGTACAGAAATTTAGAATTGTGTGTGTTAAGGTTAGTGTGGTGGAAGCCGGGAGGTGTAAAGTAGTTAATTTGGAATGAGACTATATGGGACTGTGACGTGTAGCCGACATGGCTGACCTTTGATAACCCAGTCAGAAGCACTGGGGGGATTTCCACCAACTCAGTGTGCATCTTCAATAGGGGTTTTCCCTATACATGAGGCATTACAGTTTATAAAGGAAACTTTTCTATGTCCCTACCTGCAGCTGATGATAACCTATTATGGCTTGCTGTGGTTACTAACCTTGTTAACCATCAGCGTTACTGAGATACTGATGTTAACATATCGTCACCGCACTGCAACATGGTTGTAACTGCATTTTTTCAAGTTTTTCAGGAGAGGCAAAAGAAGTGTTACAATTACCGTAATCTCCCGCGTAGAAGACGCGCTGCGCGTATAAGACGCGCTGCGCGTATAAGACGCACCCCAAACTCAGCACATGCATTTTCGCGTATAAGAAGCACATTTTAAGGCTGAAATTTGTAAGATTAGTACATTTCTATAGTAAAATTACCCCTCGTATAAGACGCACCCCCAACTTGAAAAAATCCTATAAGACCCCCCAGCATTTTGTTTGGCGTAGAGGACGCGTCTTATACGCGGGAGATTACGGTACTTTAACAGTTGAAGCGACCTTCCTGCACTGGGGCATGTAGGGCCACATATCCGAGACAGCTTCACATTAGGGTCAATAGATGTTAAAATTTCAGTTACAACCTTGTAAGTTGTTGCAGTAAGACAATGATATAAACACACAAGGTACTTTTAAGAACAGACCATTTCTACATTAGTCTATAGTAATACATGAGAAAGTTTCATATTTTGAAAGTTATGGGAAAGGAGTATCATAAAAAATGGCTAAGGTGACAGGCAAGCCTGAGGCTACCAGTGATATCTATGCCCAATGTACTACATACTATGTACTATGATAACATATGTTGACATATGTTGACTAATCGCTGACAAATAGTGCATTACATATTTTGACTAATTGCTGACAAAAAGTGAGTAATTGCCAAGGTGAACCTAAGGGCTATAGGCGTCAGAGACAATTAAAACTCATATTATGGACTCAGTGTGCTGGTACTGGGCACTATTATATGTACCTGAGGGCTATAGGCGTCAGAGACAATTAAAACTCATTTTATGGACTCAGTGTGCTGTTACTGGGCACTATTATATGTAGCTGAGGGCTCAGAAACAATTAAAATTCATATTATGGACTCAGTGTGCTGGTACTGGGCACTATTATATGTAGCTGAGGGCTATAGGCGTCAGAAACAATTAAAACTAGCTTTCTGAACAATTAAAAGTCGGCTGGACAGCTTTCACGCCTATTTCCAAACATGGGGGCAATGCAGACGGCCCAGAGGCAGATAACAGCAAGGTGTATGGGCCACCATGGCCTGTATTCACAGTTTTCACAGCTGTGGTAGATGTGCTAGACACTACGGATAACGTTATTACATTGCTGTACCGTAATCTCCCGCGTATAAGGCGCAGCCCGCATATAAGGCGCACCCCCAACTAAGGGAGGCCTTTCCCACGTATAAGGCGCACCCCTAAGGCCAGATTTTTGTTAATTTAGTACTATTCTGTAGTAAAAATACCCCCCCTATAAGGCGCACCCCAAACTCAAGGCAATGTCCCTCCCACGTATAAGACTCAGCAGCATTTTGTTTGGCGTATAAGACGCGCCTTATACGCGGTAGATTACCAGGGCTTTTGACAGGATTTTTTGCAATGCGCCCATTGCACACTTTTTAGCAAATACAATGCGCCATTCTGTAAATGAGTGGCCATTCTAGCCATTTAAATGCGACATTTAAGCATTAAATGCGTGTATTAGGCACTGCGCAGCCCAGTCAAAAGCCCTGTGATTACGGTAATGGTTAAATCCCATGGACCACAAAAACAAAATAATTCTAGGACTTTGCCAAGCACATCATAGAAATTCGTTGTTTCTCCATACTATCAACTGGTTACAGTGATGTCGACATCACTGAACCAAAAATACTGTATAAAACAATTTGAAATGTCTGACAGTAACAGCTCTACCTTGGCATATATCAGCACTAAGTTCATTAGCAGTTGACTCTAGTGAGTGAGTGAGTAATAGATGTTTAACGCCATTTCGACAGCTAAGGTCATATTCATGGCGACAACTACATTACACAATTTCACAGAGGAATGTGTCAGTGCCTGCGCATATGTGCACCACACACATCCTGAGGGGATAGTAAAGAGGAGATATAGACCCTTTTAAGTGGGCTAGGGAAGCCTGAGTTGACTCTAGAGGTGCGTATAGTGTGCCCATGTAAGCAGCGCGGCTACTGGAGCACCATCTAGTGTATCAACTTGGTAAAAACTATTGTATAGTGTGCCCAACACCATTTGACATCACGGATAACTTTTCTTTTGTTTTTCTCTAATTTCATATTTAACATGAATTCGAAATATTGTTGCTGGTTAGAAGGGCATCCCAAAATGCACACAGTACCACACATAGCATCTAAAGTAAATGGCTAATGAACTGGGCCCACACTTACTTTAAGTGGGACAATTCTGCATGGGCAGGTCTCCAAAGGTAATTACAAGTCAATCAAATCTAGTGTTAGCGTTTCTTAATTATTTATCATACCTATGTTAATATTGTTCCATTGATATCATTATCCATAACTAATTGAATTATCATACACCATGGAAATGTTAACATTTTATCTCTTTGAAAATTGTCAGACTGAAAGTCCAGTTCTCATGTTTTTATTGCTAACTTAAAATTTGACAATGTACATCACAATACACATTAATTGATAAGTCATGATTTAATTATTCCCATAGGTATGATAGAGGACATATTATGGCCGCATACTGAAGGTGGTTTCAAACCTTGTGGACATTTCTTATGCATGATGGTACTCTTAGAATATATTTATCAGAGGAAAAACCTAAATTGTAAATACTGTAAATCCCCCCTTATAAGGCGTGTGTCTTATATATGCAGGGATGGAAGTCACATAGCACAAAAATCCCTGAATTGGTCCAATATTCGCCCCAAAAACCTGGGTTTCTATATGAATATATAGGGCCCTGGAACTTCAAAATCCCTGAAATCAGGGAATTCCCTGAAGTCTTTCATCCCTGTATATGAATCAGAGGCTCCCTGGACATATGGAACCGGCCCAAAGTCTGGATGTGTCTTACACATGACTCAGAGGCTCCCTGGACATATAGAACCGCCCCAAAGTCTGAGTGTGTCTTATACATGAATCAGAGGCTCCCTGGACATATAGAACCGGCCCAAAGTCTGGGAGTGTCTTATACATGAATCAGAGGCTCCCTGGACATATAGAACCGGCCCAAAGTCTGGGTGTCTTATACATGAATCAGAGGCTCCCTGGACATATAGAACCGGCCCAAAGTCTGGGAGTGTCTTATACATGAATCAGAGGCTCCCTGGACATATAGAACCGGCCCAAAGTCTGAGTGTGTCTTATACATGAATCAGAGGCTCCCTGGACATATAGAACCGGCCCAAAGTCTGGGTGTCTTATACATGAATCAGAGGCTCCCTGGACATATAGAACCGGCCCAAAGTCTGGGTGTCTTATACATGAATCAGAGGCTCCCTGGACATATAGAACCGGCCCAAAGTCTGGGAGTGTCTTATACATGAATCAGAGGCTCCCTGGACATATAGAACCGGCCCAAAGTCTGAGTGTGTCTTATACATGAATCAGAGGCTCCCTGGACATATAGAACCGGCCCAAAGTCTGGGTGTCTTATACATGAATCAGAGGCTCCCTGGACATATAGAACCGCCCCAAAGTCTGGGAGTGTCTTATACATGAATCAGAGGCTCCCTGGACATATAGAACCGCCCCAAAGTGAGTGAGTGAGTAATAGATGTTTAACGCCATTTCGACAACTAAGGTCATATTGATGGCGAGAACGACATTACACAATTTCACAGAGGAATGTGTTGGTGCCCGTGCATATGTGCACCACACACATCCTGAGGGGATAGGAAAGAGGAGAAATAGACCCTTTTAAGTGGGCTAGGGAGGCCCGCCGCCCCAAAGTCTGGGAGTGTCTTATACATGAATCAGAGGCTCCCTGGACATACAGAACCAGCCCAAAGTCTGGGAGTGTCTTATACATGAATCAGAGGCTCCCTGGACATATAGAACCGCCCCAAAGTCTGGGAGTGTCTTATACATGAATCAGAGGCTCCCTGGACATATAGAACCGCCCCAAAGTCTGGGAGTGTCTTATACATGAATCAGAGGCTCCCTGGACATATAGAACCGGCCCAAAGTCTGGGAGTGTCTTATACATGAATCAGAGGCTCCCTGGACATATAGAACCGCCCCAAAGTCTGGGAGTGTCTTATACATGAATCAGAGGCTCCCTGGACATATAGAACCGGCCCAAAGTCTGGGTGTGTCTTATACATGAATCAGAGGCTCCCTGGACATATAGAACCGGCCCAAAGTCTGGGTGTCTTATACATGAATCAGAGGCTTCCTGGACATATAGAACCGGCCCAAAGTCTGGGAGTGTCTTATACATGAATCAGAGGCTCCCTGGACATATAGAACCGGCCCAAAGTCTGGGAGTGTCTTATACATGAATCAGAGGCTCCCTGGACATATAGAACCGGCCCAAAGTCTGGGAGTGTCTTATACATGAATCAGAGGCTCCCTGGACATATGGAACCAGCCCAAAGTCTGGGAGTGTCTTATACATGAACCAGAGGCTCCCTGGACATATAGAACAGGCCCAAAGTCTGGGAGTGTCTTATACATGAATCAGAGGCTCCCTGGACATATAGAACCGGCCCAAAGTCTGGGAGTGTCTTATACATGAACCAGAGGCTCCCTGGACATATAGAACCGGCCCAAAGTCTGGGAGTGTCTTATACATGAACCAGAGGCTCCCTGGACATATAGAACCAGCCCAAAGTCTGGGTGTCTTATACATGACTCAGAGGCTCCCTGGACATATAGAACCAGCCCAAAGTCTGGGAGTGTCTTTTATTTTATGTGAATAACTTCTTCCCGTAGAGATAGCATTGCGGAGCCGATCGCCACACCCCCAGTGGCGTAACGTGTGTCGATCCACCACTGCAGCCTCGTTCTGGGTGCATGTAAACATTCAAAATGGCAGACAGGCGCTTTTACGGGGAACTACGGTACCAGATTTTGATAATTTTTCCTTATTTAAACCTCTAAAAACATAAAATAAATATAGAACTAAACTCCCCTGGTGTCCTCGGTGGCTGATCCACCCCTCGGGGAGGGGGGGGGGTCTCCCCCTCGTGGTGGATCGGCCACCTCGTACACCACGGTCGTTTAGTTCTATCTATATACATGAATCAGAGGCTCCCTGGACATATAGAACCAGCCCAAAAATTTGAATATGTTAATTTCTAATTATAATACAACATTCAAATGTCCACAAAGCTTCAACTCAACCTTAATACAGCTAGAAGTGTAAGAAAAAGACCCTTACCGTCATTATTAGTAGTATCGTCATCATCTTCATCATCAGAGTGCGTGGCCATGTGTTCCTTGTAGTCGTCCTCGTTATCAGTGCAGAAGTAGCAGTGGCCACACACATAGGGCTTCATGTCGGTACTACCAGGGGCCAACACCCCGGGGGGCTCCGTGTCCATAGGGGTGTCAGTGTCACTAGGGGTGCTACTGGAGCCGTCCTTAGGGGGAAACTCCAGTAACTGGGCAGCATGATGTAACGCACTCAGACCTGTAAGTACATAGATATATACAGGTACAGAATGTAGGGAAACTCCAGTAACTGGGCAGTATAAGAGACTCAGACCTGTAAGTACATAGATATATACAGGTATAGAATGTAGGGAAACTCCAGTAACTGGGCAGCATAAGAGACTCAGACCTGTAAGTACATAGATATATACAGGTATAGAATGTAGGAAACTCCAGTAACTGGGCAGTATAGAGACTCAGACCTGTAAGTACATAGATATATACAGGTATAGAATGTAGGAAACTCCAGCAACTGGGCAGTATAGAGACTCAGACCTGTAAGTACATAGATATATACAGGTATAGAATGTAGGAAACTCCAGTAACTGGGCAGTATAGAGACTCAGACCTGTAAGTACATAGATATATACAGGTATAGAATGTAGAGAAACTCCAGTAACTGGGCAGTATAGAGACTCAGACCTGTAAGTACATAGATATATACAGGTATAGAATGTAGGGAAACTCCAGTAACTGGGCAGTATAGAGACTCAGACCTGTAAGTACATAGATATATACAGGTATAGAATATAGGAAACTCCAGTAACTGGGCAGCATAAGAAACTCAGACCTGTAAGTACATAGATATATACAGGTATAGAATGTAGAGAAACTCCAGTAACTGGGCAGTATAGAGACTCAGACCTGTAAGTACATAGATAAATACAGGTATAGAATATAGGAAACTCCAGTAACTGGGCAGCATAAGAGACTCAGACCTGTAAGTACATAGATATATACAGGTATAGAATGAAGGGAAACTCCAGTAACTGGGCAGTATAGAGACTCAGACCTGTAAGTACATAGATATATACAGGTATAGAATGAAGGGAAACTCCAGTAACTGGACAGTATAGAGACTCAGACCTGTATGTACATAGATATATACAGGTATAGAATGTAGGCAAACTCCAGTAACTGGGCAGTATAGAGACTCAGACCTGTAAGTACATAGATATATACAGGTATAGAATGTAGGAAACTCCAGTAACTGGGCAGCATAAGAGACTCAGACCTACAAGTACATAGATATATACAGGTATAGAATGTAGGGAAACTCCAGTAACTGGGCAGTATAGAGACTCAGACCTACAAGTACATAGATATATACAGGTATAGAATGTAGGGAAACTCCAGTAACTGGGCTGTAACAGATGTGGCTTATAGCTCCCTTTATAGCCGGTGGTGCGGCTTATACGAGGGGGAGGCATATACTGGAGAATTTATGGTATGGCAAGAATTGATAGAACACCCTGCCTTTCCAGACCACTATATTTCGACTAACCTGTGTGAACCTTGCTGACAACAAAAAAGGTACAACACACCCACACACCCCTTCTTTCTTCCTAATTGCATTTTGAAATTCAGTACTACTTTCCCTTCAATTACTGGTTACTTGGACAGATGAAGAATATCCCACTGAATATTATTGATGAACAACACTATTAAAAGACAACAGACACGTTTCTTCTTAAGGGAAAATTCCATTATAACAACCTTCTATATACTTTATATAACAAAATGGAATTTGAAATAGATTGATATGTCAACATTAACTGTCCATGTGAGCTTATTCTGTTTGTGTAATGAGAATCTCTTCAAATGCCTAAAATAAAAACAGGAGTGGTGCCCCCTTGTGGATATTGTGTGCATAAGGGTACTGATGACATCATCAGTAACCTTATCAGTGTAGGCAACCATGGTCACTTTAGGTGACTGGGGTGCCCCCTTGAGGGAGAGTGTGAAAACACTCACTGAGAGATAAGACAAGAACTGCATCTGTCAGACCACATAACAAAAGTGGGAATATTTATAAAAAATAACAACTTTTGTCATAACAATATTCTTTACATAGATATGACAAGTTAAATGCATGTAAATATTGGTTTATCCCAAGATTGAGCTTTTTGTGCATGGTGACCTTTAGCCCTAATAACCAACCTAAATCCACCCCTTCCCAGCTTTCGTTACATACACACTGAAATTTTATCCACTATATTCCCTATACCAGTGTGTCCCAGTCCTTACACACACCCTGTATACCACCATGTCTGGTCCACTATATTCCCTATACCAGTGTGTCCCAGTCCTTATACACCCCCTGTATACCACCATGTCTGATCCACTATATTCCCTATACCAGTGTGTCCCAGTCCTTACACACACCCTGTATACCACCATGTCTGATCCACTATATTCCCTATACCAGTGTGTCCCAGTCCTTAAACACCCCCTGTATACCACCATGTCTGGTCCACTATATTCCCTATACCAGTGAGTCCCAGTCCTTACACACACCCTGTATACCACCATGTCTGGTCCACTATATTCCCTATACCAGTGTGTCCCAGTCCTTACACACCCCCTGTATACCACCATGTCTGGTCCACTATATTCCCTATACCAGTGTGTCCCAGTCCTTACACACCCCCTGTATACCACCATGTCTGGTCCACTATATTCCCTATACCAGTGTGTCCCAGTCCTTACACACCCCCTGTATACCACCATGTCTGGTCCACTATATTCCCTATACCAGTGTGTCCCAGTCCTTACACACCCCCTGTATACCACCATGTCTGGTCCACTATATTCCCTATACCAGTGTGTCCCAGTCCTTACACACCCCCTGTATACCACCATGTCTGGTCCACTATATTCCCTATACCAGTGTGTCCCAGTCCTTACACACCCCCTGTATACCACCATGTCTGGTCCACTATATTCCCTATACCAGTGTGTCCTAGTCCTTACACACACCCCCTGTATACCACCATGTCTGGTCCACTATATTCCCTTTACCAGTGTGTCCTAGTCCTTACACACCCCCTGTATACCACCATGTCTGGTCCACTATATTCCCTATACCAGTGTCCCAGTCCTTACACACACACACCCCCTGTATACCACCATGTCTGGTCCACTATATCCCCTATACCAGTGTGTCCTAGTCCTTACACACACCCCCTGTATACCACCATGTCTGGTCCACTATATTCCCTATACCAGTGTGTCCCAGTCCTTACACACCCCCTGTATACCACCATGTCTGGTCCACTATATTCCCTATACCAGTGTGTCCCAGTCCTTACACACCCCCCTGTATACCACCATGTCTGGTCCACTATATTCCCTATACCAGTCGGGCTTCCCTAGCCCACTTAAAAGGGTCTATATCTTCTCTTTGATATCCCCTCAGGATGTGTGTGGTGCATTGACTCATTCCTCTGTGAAATTGTGTAATGTAGTTCTTGCCATGGATATGACCTTGGCTGTCGAAATGGCGTTAAACATCTATTACTCACTCACTCCCCTATACCAGTCCTTATACACCCCCTGTATACCACCATGTCTGGTCCTGTGGAGAACCCTGTAGCACAGTGTGAGGGGCCCTATAAGGGAGTAGCAGTTGACTGTGGGGAGCCCTGTACACTGTGAATGGTGGTAGGAGGGGAGTGTTATACTGCAGCTGGTGGTGCTGGTGGTGTTAGTGGTGGTGGAGGAGTAGCAGGCAGTGCTGCTGGCACCCGGCATGCCTTATCATAATCTATACTGGTACCCAGCATGCTGCCTTATCTACACCTACCAGTGCTCTCCTCTGGGGGCAGGCAACATGGCCGCTGATAAGATGGTAGTATAGATACTGTGACCTTTACTACCAAGAGCAGTCTACATAAGGTGACTTTGCCTCTATGTGGGCCAAAATGGCAGCTATCAGAGCATGGTCTTTACACACACACACACACACACACACATATATATATATATGGGATAAAATGACAGCACATACAATGTGACCATTCTTCTCCTTTAAGGGAACAGAATGGCAGCCTATACAGTCACTGCTATATCTATATAGGGGAAAAATGGCAGCCTTTACAATATGACCTTTACTTCTCTATAAAGGACAAAATGGCAACCTTTACAATATGACCTTTACTTCTCTATAGGGGACAAAATGGCAGCCTTTACAATGTGACCTTTACTTCTCTATAGGGGACAAAATGGCAGCCTTTACAATGTGACCTTTACTTCTCTATAGGCGACAAAATGGCAGCCTTTACAAAGTGACCTTTACTTCTCTTTTACAGAGTGACCTATACTTCTCTATAGAGGAAAAAATGGCAGATTACACAAGGTGACCTATACTTCTCTATAGAGGACAAAATGGCAGCCTACACAAGGTGACCTATACTTCTCTATAGGGGACAAAATGGCAGCCTACACAAGGTGACCTATACTTCTCTATAGGGGACAAAATGGCAGCCTACACAAGGTGACCTATACTTCTCTATAGGGGACAAAATGGCAGCCTACACAGGGTGACCTATACTTCTCTATAGGGGACAAAATGGCAGCCTACACAAGGTGACCTATACTTCTCTATAGGGGACAAAATGGCAGCCTACACAAGGTGACCTATACTTCTCTATAGGGGACAAAATGGCAGCCTACACAAGGTGACCTATACTTCTCTATAGGGGACAAAATGGCAGCCTACACAGGGTGACCTATACTTCTCTATAGGGGACAAAATGGCAGCCTACATAAGGTGACCTATACTTCTCTATAGGGGACAAAATGGCAGCCTACACAAGGTGACCTTTACAGTTTACTCTGACTGCAGCTTATACAAGAACCAGATTCTTATTGCGGTTTACAGGAGGTTCCCAAAGTCACGGCATGGCTTATACATGGGTAGCTGACACTATAGTATTGAACTGCTAATTTTTTTTTAAGACCTAGGTCTGGCTTATAACAGTCTCCCAAAGTCAGGGTGTGGCTTATACAAGAATGTGGCTTATACGTGGGAATTTATGTTATAGAGGACAAGATGGCAGCCTTTATTGGATGAGCTTTACCTCGAAATAGAGGTAAAATGGTAGGTCATTACCTCCTAATAAGGGACAAAATGGTGGCCCACACCAGAGTAAGCTCTTCTACCTCCGAATAGGGAGACAAAATGAACTTTACCACTGAATAGGCAGCAACATGACAACCTACACTGAGTGATCTTTAAGAATCATGGACATCTCTGAAAAGGGGACAACACAATGGCAACCTATACAGAACAACCTTACCTCCTCCATAGCTAAGACAATGGGTGAATATTCATGTTGTGCACGATAATATGGTGGTTGAAATACAGTCACTCTCGACTTTATATGGCAAAACTCCAACCTATTAGTGTACATGATACGCAAATAGGACAAAGTGACATCATACACAATATGAACTTTTATTCTCAATCAGACACCAGAGCAAAAAGGGAGTTTTCTAATACTGCACACAGGGACACTGAAGATCCTACAGAGGACAAAATGGCGGCAGGTGGAGCATTCAATAAATCCCCTCCAGCCTTCCATTATGCCATGCACAGTCCCCCACCCCCTCCCTCCGTGTGGAGCTGACGCTGGTAGCTGTAGATAAGTGCTGGGTGTGGGCACCAGTGTAGATAAGGCGGGCTGTTCTGTGTGTGCTGCATTCGGCCTCTCTGCCACTATTACCGTAATACCTCACGTATAAGGCGCACTTTATACACGAGGCTTGGGCCCAAGTGTGGCTTGTAGGATTAGCAAAAGTTCACAGATACCACTCTCGCACTGGTCTCTGAGATTTCGGAAATTGTCCCATTTTTTTTAAATTCCCAATAGGAAGTGCTCATATGAATTACGGCCCAAAATTTGGAATTCCTGATGAACTAGGAGTGAGTGAGTGAGTAATAGATGTTTAACGCCATTTCGACAGCTAAGGTCATATCCATGGCGAGAACTACATTACACAATTTCACAGAGGAATGTGTCGGTGCCCGCGCATATGTGCACCACACACATCCGAGGGGATAGAAAAGAGGAGATATAGACCCTTTTAAGTGGGCACGGGAAGCCCGGATGAACTAGGAAAAGTAAAAAGTTGGGGGTGCGCCTTATAGACGAGGATATGCCACTATAGAACAGTATGAAACTGCACAAATGAAGCCCTAGCTGCATATTATAGAAAATCCTAGCTTATATTACAGGAGGTGCACCTTATATGTGTGACATTACGGTACCAGCCTATATTCACTCCCTGCTCTCACTACTAGTCCACCCTAACCCGATAGGCGTTCTACCAATCAGACAGCTGGTGCCGCCTCGTGCCCAGCTGTCTGATAGCTGTTATCAATGCCATCTTGTGTCTATAAATAAAGACTGTCCAGTCAAATACACCAACCTCCCAACCAATACTCAACAGTTCGCTATGGGGCTATATGTTGAAGTTAACCCCCCAGGGACTGGTTTTCTACATGACTGGTAACGTACTAATAAATCGTGCCCAGTGGTCAGCATGATAGACTCATACAGGACTGATCATTGGTTTGGTTTGATTTTACCTCCACTCATTCTAATCTTCAGGTTCGTTTATGTACTATCAGCCTTTAATGAGAAAATGGCCCGGTAGAGTGCAGAATCTCACTCCCTGCCTTGTGACGTCACAGCATTAGGGTAGGTAAAGGGTCTAAAGGGTCTGCTATTCCGGGTTAGCGTGCTCCTTAGTGGGCCGACCCCTGCTGAAGCTGATAACTTGCGAGATAAGGACTGATAACAGCGAGCTGATGGGTAACAAATGTTACGTAATGCACCCTGAAAAGTCTGCAGTGAATGAGAGGAATTTTCTCATTGGTTAATAATGTATCACGCTAGGTCGGATTAGAACCCTTATGGAGGACCCAGATAGTGCACTAGTTAGTTCCCTGGAGCTGGTTACCAGCACGTCATTACTGATAAGGAATATCAGATGGTTACCAGCTGCCCCCTAAGAATTCCGCAGTGAATGGGAGGAATTATTTCATTGGTTAATACTTCATCCCCCTAGCTGTCTATATGACCTTAGTGTGTTCCTTAGTGGGCTGACCCCTGCTGAAGCTGATACCTTGCGAGATAAGGACTGATAACAGCGAGCTGATGGGTACCAGGTGTTACCTAATGCACCCTGAAAAGTCAGCACTGAATGAAAGGAATTTTCTCATTGGTCAATAGTGTATCCCGCTTGGTCGGAATACAGAGTTGAGCATTGTGACATATATACTGCTTTGACATGATATGCAGATCGTCAAGGGTCAGCCCCCCATCACTCATAAAACAGTTTTATCTCCCTCTAAATATTACAAGAAATGAAGACATTATGCGACTCTCTTGTCTTAAGTCACGCTTTTTATTTAATCACAGTCTTTGAGCTTTCAACATTACATGAAGTATTCTAACCATTGTAAAGTAAATACAGATTTCTACATCTTCTCCTTCTAGCACTTTGTTTGTTTGCTTAGTTACGTCTAGGGGCCATTCCGAAATTCAGACATTCAGGCCTTTTAGCATACCCAATATAATTCGAGATTACTTTCTTCATGGATGTAAGTCAGAGTATGTGGAAATTTCTGAATATACACAAAAGTAGCTTTAAATTTTTATGTTAAGTATTAGACTATGATCAAAGAAGGGAAATTCAGGAAAATCTATTGTCATGTCGAATTTTGAAAATTCTGAAACCAGACAAAATTCTGAAAACTTACATCCCTGTTTTTTTTTTGTTTTTTTTTTTCACCCTGAAAGACCCTGAAAAATCTGTTTCAGTGTGTTTACTGGGGGTCCTGTATATGTAGTGCAAATTCTCCTTGTAATTTTTTTCTCAACAGGCCCGATAATCATATAGCAGAAAAATCCTGATTAGTACAATATCACAATTCCCACACTGGCCCCATCTCGTAGTACGATTACGTCACTGGTAAACAGGCATGCGGGGAGGTACTATTTTTCTTAGCTTGCTCCTGGTGAGTCAAGCTGGCAGATTAATACCAGTAAATGCTGGTTCCCACAAGCACACAGTATTGGGGTCAAAGTAGGTTCAACACCAGCGGCATATGAATATGGCGATTTTTTGTCAAAATGGTAACCTAGGGGAGAAGGCTTAGTTTGCCCACCAAACTAGGTCGCAGTCCAGAGAAGTTGTAGATTTTGCACATTCACATACAACTAAGATGTTCATTACGCCTGTTACAGTGCCTTTACTGCACCTTAATCATTTAAATTTGTCTCGCTTATACATTCCCTATCGATTAATCATTTAACTTATACATTCCCTATCGATTAATCATTTAACTTATACATTCCCTATCGATCAATCATTTAACTTATACATTCCCTATCGATCAATCATTTAACTTATACATTCCCTATCGATTAATCATTTAACTTATACATTCCCTATCGATTAATCATTTAACCTATACATTCCCTATCGATTAATCATTTAACTTATACATTCCCTATCGATTAATCATTTAACTTATACATTCCCTATCGATTAATCATTTAACTTATACATTCCCTATCGATTAATCATTTAACTTATACATTCCCTATCGATTAATCATTTAACTTATACATTCCCTATCGATTGCTCGGACAGAAAGTTTTGAACATCACAGGGGTAGACACTAACTTTTTGAGCCAGTGGTCTGGCGAGCCAACAGCCTCGGAAATCTAAAGCTGATGGCCCGGGATTTGTGTCATAAAGGCTGGAAATTAGAAACTCTATGATAGGCATTTTACTGGCAATATTAGCATACAAGTTGAGGTACCTGGTACACAAAAATCCAATAAAAAATATCACAGTTTTCAATTGTCTTAATCACAGAATTAAAGGGGGGGGGGTGGTCATTATTGACGTTAGGTAATGACGTTTACAAAAAGAAAATCATCCTGTAAGGGTTAAAGCCCATTCTATCTGTGTGATTCACAGAGCGCGTAGTCGGGCTAATTCCACTGAGTGCGTCCCCAGCACTGACAAGGGGTCCATGGTTAGGAGATTATGTTAAGGATTCAATTGAAAATTTAGAATCTAAGATCTATGATCAAGAGGCCCGTGTTAAGGATGCAATTGAGAGGATTCAATTTAGGATCTGTCATCTATGATCAAGATATTAGGGTTTCATATTTAAATTTGACGATCAATTCTGAGATTAATATCAATTCTAAAAGCAGTTAAATTGCAGTGCGTTTCCCGGATTAGAAATTTATCCCATATTTTTGGCAAAGTAAACACAGCAAAGCTGTAATGCCGTGCATATTCATATCATGTTCTAAGAAGTATAGAATTGATTTACAACATTTTTAATATGATAGTAGATCAAAATTTTCAGAACAAATATTATTTTAATACGGAATCTAAAAGCCCTTCATATGTTGTGTGTTTTGCAATTTATTAATCTATAACATACTTTCAGGAAAGTAAACACAGCAATGCTGTAATGCCGTGCATATTCCTATGATGATCCAAGGAAAAAAGATCATTATATATGAACTCTATGGCCTTTGGAATGGACCTATACTTAAATATATGCTCTGATTGTGGTGCTTCCTCGCTCTCCATGTAAAATCCTGCCCCATTGCTATAGTATGGAGTAAACCTATGCCTGGATTAAAATATGCAAATAAGGAATGTGTGTGAGGGTTGGGACTAGTGTGGTGATGGTATTGGTGGTGGTTGTGTCACAATGGTCACTAACATCCATCTGATAACTTTTGAAGATCAAAATTGACCATATATGGCCTGGGTCCCTGTGATTCCTTAAACCAAGATGGCCGACACACAAGGAAAACAAAAGAATAAGGTAGTGGAGGTGTCCCAATGGTCACTAACATCCATCTGATAACTTTTGAAGATCGAAGTTGACCATATATGGCCTGGATCCCTGTGTTTCCTAAAACAAAAATGGCCGACATATATGGAGAACAATAAAATTAGCTACTTGAGGTGTCCCAATGGTCACTAACATCCATCTGATAACTTTTGAAGATTAAAATTGACAATATATGAGCTGGATCCCTGTGTTTCCTAAAACAAAGATGGCCGACACACATGGAAAACAATAAAATAGGCAAGTTGAGGTCTCCCAATGGTCACTAACATCCATCTGATAATTTTTGAAGATCAAAGTTGACCATATATGGCCTGGATCCCTGTGTTTTCTAAAACAAAGATGGCCGACACATATTGAAAAAAAAAAAGAATTAGGTAGTTGAGGTCTTTCAATGGTCACTAACATCCATCTCATAACTTTTGAAGGTCAAAATTGACCATATATGACCTGGATCCCTGTGATTCCTGAAACCAAGATGGCCGACACACATGGAAAACAACAAAATTGGGTAGTTGAGGTCCCCCAATGGTCACTAACATCCATCTGATAACTTTTGAAGATCAAAATTGACCATATATGGCCTGGATCCCTGTGTTTCCTAAAACAAAGATGGCCGACATATGTGGAGAACAATAAAATTAGCTAGTTGAGGTGTCCCAATGGTCACTAACATCCATCTGATAATTTTTGAAAATCAAAGTTGACCATATATGGCCTGGATCCCTGTGTTTTCTAAAACAAAGATGGCCGACACATATGGAAAACAATAGAATTAGGTAGTTGAGGTGTCCCAATGGTCACTAACATCCATCTGATAACTTTTGAAGATTAAAATTGACAATATATGAGCTGGATCCCTGTGTTTCCTAAAACAAAGATGGCCGACACACATGGAAAACAATAAAATAGGCTAGTTGAGGTCTCCCAATGGTCACTAACATCCATCTGATAATTTTTGAAAATCAAAGTTGACCATATATGGCCTGGATCCCTGTGTTTTCTAAAACAAAGATGGCCGACACATATTGAAAAAAATAGAATTAGGTAGTTGAGGTCTTTCAATGGTCACTAACATCCATCTCATAACTTTTGAAGATCAAAATTGACCATATATGACCTGGATCCCTGTGATTCCTGAAACCAAGATGGCCGACACATATTGAAAAAAAAAAAAATTAGGTAGTTGAGGTCTTTCAATGGTCACTAACATCCATCTCATAACTTTTGAAGATCAAAATTGACCATATATGACCTGGATCCCTGTGATTCCTGAAACCAAGATGGCCGACACACATGGAAAACAACAAAATTGGGTAGTTGAGGTCCCCCAATGGTCACTAACATCCATCTGATAACTTTTGAAGATCGAAATTGACCATATATGGCCTGGATCCCTGTGTTTCCTAAAACAAAGATGGCCGACACACATGGAAAACAATAAAATAGGCTAGTTGAGGTCTCCCAATAGTCACTAACACCCATCTGATAATTTTTGAAGATCAAAATTGACCATGTATGGCCTGGATCCCTGTGTATCCTAAAACAAAGATGTCCGACACATATGGAAAACAATAGAATTAGGTAGTTGAGGTCTTTCAATGGTCACTAATATCCATCTGATAACATTTGAAGATCAAAATTGACCACAAATGACCTGGATCCCTGTGTTTCCTAAAACCAAGATGGCTGACACACATGGCAAACAATAAAATTGGGTAGTTGAGGTGTCCCAATGGTCACTAACATCCATCTGATAACTTTTTAAGATCAAAATTGACCATACATGGCCTGGATCCCTGTGTTTCCGAAAACCAAGATGGCCGACACACATGGAAAACGGTCCCAAGACTCCAAATAATCCAATGCCACGCCACTTAAAACTCCTAAAAAAGTGCATCATACTTATGTGTACATGTATACATAAATATACATGTAGGTGGCCTTTAGTGGGTTAATAGTCAGTGGTGCTGAGAAATGCACCACCAGCAGAAGAGAACCACATGGTGCTGGGGGAGGTGGTGGCAGGCAGGTATGGGGCCACCACAGGAGCACAGCCACCACCACTATTCAGAGGTGGGTGGGGGGGGGGTATATATACTATATACCATGGCTCTGCCTGAGGTGTCCAGGGCTACCACCACTCTGTCCCCAGGGTCTACAATAACAGGTCCACCAACACCACCACTGCCACCACTTCTATGCTTGACTGATTTGCAGATTTTAATCCAGGTATAGGCATACTCAATACTGTACCTATGACAGGATTATACATGGAGAGCGAGGAAGCACCACTATGAGAGCTTGTATTTAAGAATGGGTCCCCTCCTATAGCCGTTCATTCCTAAGAATGAACGGCAATAAGGACAGACAATGCACACAGCACATTACCATGAGTATTGCCACAGTGAATAGTCAGTGCTGTCACAGCTGCACAGGTTATCTGGGCCCCTATTCCGGGTTAGCAGGTTGTCCCATGGGCGCCGCCATTACTGAAGCTTGTTATCAGGGAGTTCTATTGATAACACCTATCAGAAGGGTACCAGTTGGCCCCCGAGAGGACCGCAGTGAATAGTTGGTGTCATTTCATTGGGTGATAATCAAACCAGCTAAGGCCGTATAGGCCATCTGCACCACTCACAATGGGTTCTGTCATCTTTAACTGCCTGGGTGCCTGGATGAGCACTGATAAGGGCAATGTATGGGGCATAAAAATTTCCTCCATGGAATTTGACTTATTCAACCTGCTTCCTAACTTAAATCCTGACTTCTGAAGTACCGTAATCTCCCGCGTATAAGGCACATCCTGCGTATAAGGCGCACCCTGAGTTGAAGAGAAACCTATAAGGGTCACCCAGGACTTGAATTTTGAAGGTCTAGTACTGTTCTATAGTAAAACTACCCTGCCTATAAGACGCATCCTGACTTTGGGCTTATTCTCGGAGGCAAAGGAGGTCTCTGATTCATGTATAAGACGCGCCTTATACGCGGGAGATTACGGTACATGTACTATTAAAGTGTTTGAGAGGTCAAGTTTAGTACTTAGTAAGGGACATGGTGCTGTGAGTGGTAGAACGGTGCTGCGTCTCTCCCATACAAGTCGTGCGGCAGTGCACGCCCCTGGACATCACTACGTACAGCCATATAGGGTGCTTCAGGTTCATGTTTGTTATGTGCTATATAAGGTACCACTGGGGCATCCTTATTGTGTGGCATCATATTGACATCAGTACTGCCAGTAGGAGGCTGGTGGCTGAATGTAGGTAGCACTAGATGTACCCTGTCTGTATGCTGGGTGTCCTGCTGCGGGGTTGGTACAAGTACTTCTGTGTGGTTTGCTGCATCTATGCGGTATTGGTGTGGTGGTGCAGGTATTTCTACCTCTGTATGGTGTGGTGGTTCTGGTGCCAATACATCGGTAACATGTGGTGGTTCAGGTGCTGGGAGTTCCTTATTATGTGTCTTCATGTGCACCTTGAGACTAGACCTCTGAGTGAAACCTTTACCACAGTGTGAGCACACGTAGGGTTTCTCCCCTGTGTGTGTCCTGAGGTGTACAATAAGGTAGGAGGATCTGCTGAACCTCTTACTGCAGTGTTCACACTCATGGGGCTTCTCCCCTGTGTGTGTGGTCATGTGTTCTGTCAGCTTCACGGCTGACCTGAACCGCTTCCCACAGTCGGCACACAGATGTGGTTTGTCCCCTGTGTGGGTCTTCATGTGACTACGGAGCCCGTTCTGCACCCTGAACCGCTTGTTACAGATGACACATGACAATGGGCGTTCTCCTGTGTGTACCCGCTGGTGGAGTTTGAGAAGAGATGCCACACGGTAGCCCTTACCACATTCATCACACGTATGTGGTTTAACACCTGTGTGCACAATGAGGTGATTCTTGAGTTGGTTGGCGCTGCGGAACCCCTTAGGGCAGTGCTGACACTGATAGGGGCGCTCCCCCGTGTGGATCATCACATGGCGGTCTAACCCTGACGTCTGGTGGAACCTGCGAGGACAGTGAGGACAGGCGTACGGTTTGTCACCAGAATGGATCCTGAGGTGGATCTGCAGCTTAGACAGACCACTCAGCAGTTTACCACAGATGTTACACAGGTGGCGCTTGGACCGCGGCTCTACCACCTTCACCAGCTTGTCACGGAAGTAGCTGTGGTCACGGCGGTAGTTCAACATGTGTTTGTCTAAATCAGCTGTACAGGTGAATGTCTCATCACACACACAACACTGCAATTTGTTTTGGTTTGAGTTTACAACACCCTGAGTGTTAGCTGGGGAGGCATCTTGCTTTGTCAATGGTTTATTTTGACCTGGACTGGTTACATC
This sequence comes from Acholoe squamosa, assembly GCA_949317995.1. Classification (NCBI taxonomy): domain Eukaryota; kingdom Metazoa; phylum Annelida; class Polychaeta; order Phyllodocida; family Polynoidae; genus Acholoe; species Acholoe squamosa. The sequence continues at coordinate 2,713,511 of OX439052.1, forward strand.
AGATGCCTGTGGAACTGAAGACTCGTCAGGTTTTTCATCTCCCGAGCCTTGCTCAAAATTTTCTGGTGGATCATCTTCAGGTTCTGGTGGTGGACTCTGACCAGGAGCATCATGCGGCAGCTCCTCTCGATAAGTCACTTTGGGTGTCTGTAGAATAAAAGGGTCATCAAACTCTGAGGTGTAATTAGCTTTAGCTCTATCAGTTTTCTCCATCTCCAAAGCTGCCTCAGATAATGGGGCAAGCTTGTCACCTGAAAACTGGCCTAGGGTTGAGTGTTGAAGCATGACTGCATTTGGCTGAGGAGGTGCAAGGATTGAACTGTCCAGGCTAGAGCTCATGTCTTGTACACCATGATCTTGTGGACCTGTCATGGAGGTGTGAGGTCTGTACATTTCATCTGAACTCTTAGTAGATTCAGAGAATACCATGGTACCAGCAGCCGATGTGTGAGGTTGTGCTTGTACATCAAGATATTCATTATATCTTGAAGTATTTGCATGTTCAGAACCTAGGTTGTACTTATCTATTCCTGGAGAATTTTGGCTAGAAGTTTGACTGTATGTGGTGCTGTGTGGCAGGGACATGAGTAGGTCTCTGTTTGCAAGCACCACATGTGTAGGTCCTGCATTAGCATAACTTTTACTGGTTTCCTGGGAGATCACCCTTTGAATTGGTGGGTGCTGTGGTGGTTTATATGTTGTTTCAGGTTGTTTTGTTGGTGCTGAACTTAACTGAAAGTGTTCCTTTGCATGAACCATCATGTATTTCTCAAACTCAGAACCTGCACTGACTGGGAGACCACCTGACATGTAGCTTGTCGACGGCACACTAACAGAAACTATTTGGTGGGATTCAGGTTGTGCACCTGATGGTGGAAGCTTGTCTTTGTTGTGAGTCCTCGTGTGACTTTTCTGACTAGACCTCTGAGTGAAACCTTTACCACAGTGTGGACATACATAAGGTTTCTCCCCTGTGTGTGTCCTGAGGTGAACAGTAAGGTAGGCGGACTGACTGAAGGTTTTACTACAGTAAGTGCACACGTGCGCCTTCTCTCCTGTGTGTGTGGGTAGGTGGTCTTTGAGTCTGGTCGCAGAGTAGAACCCTTTACCACAGTGCACACAGCGGTGGGGTTTACCTGTATGAGCCTTCATATGCCCACTCAGTCCAGACGCAAACCGGAACCGTTTGTCACAATGCTGACACACATACGTCTTCTCACCTGAGTGTATTTTCATGTGACTGCGGAGGACAAAGCGGCTACTGAAACCTTTCCCACACGCTGCACAGAGAAAGGGCTTCTGTCCTGTGTGGGTCATCACATGACGACCCAGTGCAAATGAGGTAGAGAAGCATTTATCACAATGTGTACAGGGGTAGGGTTTCTCTCCTGTGTGGGTCCGCATGTGGATCTCCAGACTGGAGAAACAAGTAAACACCTTACCACACCACTCACACAGGGGCTGTTTCCTCTCTCTGTGGGGTCTGGGTGGGGGAGGTTTCTCACCAGTATGAGTCATTATGTGCTTCTTCAGGTCCCTTGGACGGATGTATCCTTTACCGCAGGCTGAACACACATAAGGTTTCTCCCCTGAGTGAGTCATCTGGTGGTTCTTTAACCCATTGATGTCCACAAACTTCAGGTCACAGTGAGTGCAGGCAAAGGGCTTGTCACCTGTGTGGGTCATGATGTGCCGTTTAAGGCCATAGGGAGTGGTGAATCCTTTACCACAGTCCTCACACACATGGGGTTTATTCACTAAGTGCTCCTCCATGTGCAGCTTCAGTTCAGGAACTGACTTGAATGATTTCCCACAGTCTGTACATTTATGTGGTCGAGCTATGGTGTGTATCGCCATGTGATGTTTTAGACTAGTCGCAGCTATAAACCCTTTCCCACATTCATTACACCAATGGGGCTTCTCCCCTGTGTGCGTCATGGTGTGCCGCTTCAAAGTGAACGAGTCACCAAATCCTTTACCACAGTGACTGCACATGTAGGGCCGCTCCTTGGTGTGGGTGCGCTCATGAATCTTACAGTGGGACGAGCTAATGAACTTCATATCACAGAACTGACATGCATGTCTCTTCTCCCCTGTGTGCCGCATAACGTGACGGTTAAACCCTGACGAGTCCCGGAACTCCTTACCACAATAACTAAAGACAAAGGGCTTAACATTCTGGTGTATCCGCAGGTGTCTGTTGAGGCTTGACAGCAGGCGGAAGTCCTTACCACAGTGGCTGCACACATGGGGCTTGTGACCACTGTGTATGAGGGAGTGGATCTTAAGGTCATGGAGGATCCTGAATGCTTTACCACAGTCAAAACACACATGGGGTTTCTCCCCTGTATGTATCATCACATGCAGCTTCAACTGGGACAATAACTTGTAACTTTTATCACATTGATTACAGCTAAACTTTCTCTTTGTAGAACTAGTGAAGTTAGTACTCCTTTTTGAACCAAATCTATTCCTTTTTTTAGAATTTCTTAGAGTATTCTGGGGTTTTATGATAGCCTGTGGTGCTTCATAGTCACTGGCTGGACTTGGTACATCAGCGATGGTTTGCTCAGAGTCTGAAGTCGCAGATGTTTTAGCTTGGACAAGAGGCTCATTAATTGTCCTTTCAGAGTCAGAACTAGCATGTGAACTGTCTTCTGCATAAGTTATATTTTGCGCTTGTGCTAGGACACTTTTGCTGCAACTAGATCTCCGGGGAGGATTCATGGTTGTAATAGGATACTTATTGTCAGGTTTTTCAACTATTTCAACATTTTTCCCTTTGTTCTGGTCAGGCCCCAGCTCAGGTTCGCAATGGCTTTTTGGAATCTTAGGAAGGCGCTGTGCTGTCTTCCTTTGGCCTTTCCGCACTTTGACCTTACCATCTTGGTGTGATTTAACATGTCTGGTGAGACTTGAGACCTCACAGAAGGCTCTATCACATTGTGGACACACATAGGGTCTTTCCCCTGAGTGGGTCCTTGTGTGTATCTGAAGGCGGTACTGTGTCCTGAATGCCTTGTCACAGTAACTACAAGTAAAGGGTTTAACATCAGACCGAGCGTCCATATCCACTTTACTACCATGGGTGTGTAGGTGTTGGCGGTAGGATGTCTCATCTGTACACCTAGAGTTACACCGGGGGCACGTGTAATGTACCCTGTCCCTCTCATCCCCTCCGTCAGCCCCAGCACCCGCCGCACCTGACGGAGAGAGAAGAGTCAGGTCAGCTTCTTGCCGTCTAATTTAGCCCTTTAGGACAGTTTGATGTATTGTATGATGCCTTTCTTGTCAGCATGATGCATGAATGCAGCATGATGCATGAATGCAGCATGATGCATGAATGCAGCATGATGCATGAATGCAGCACTGGTGAGAAGTCAGTCATTAGTTCACCAGCAGTGTATTCATGCATCATGCTGACCCTTCAGTGATACACACCTGGCAAGTGGCATGATGCACCACGATAGCCCTACCGTAAATTCTCTCGTATAAGCCGCGGCTTATACCAGAACCCACTTCAAAATGAGGCTTATAGGTTCAGCCCAAAGTCGGGGTGCGGCTTATAGGGGGCTATTTATTCTTATAGAACAGTATAAAACCTTCACTTTCCAAGCCTCGGATGAGACTTATACCTTCTCCCAAATCGGGGGTGCGGCTTATACGAGGGATGCAGCTTATACAAGAGAATTTATGGTAGTACTGGTCACTAACTCACATTTGCTGTATTGGTGCATGATGGTAAAAATTACCTTCAGATACTGTGATGTCCACAGAGGATAAGTGGTTAAGCCAATAGTTGCTCTCTTATCTCTAATTCACCTTTAGGCCACACCAAAAAATAAGTTGGTCTACGGATCGCCCTCTCCACATTTTCGGAAATACAAATTTTTTTTCTTTGAAAAAAATCTTGTCTACGGATTTCGCTCGCTTCAGTTTCTACAAGTTTTCTCTTTGTGATGTTTGGCAAAAATTTGAAAAAAAAAAAATTTGTTCGCTCACCTCAATTTCCCAACAAGGAATCCATTGGATACCAAAAAAATCTTAAAAAAAAAAAAAAAATCTGCTCGCTCACACCATTTTTTCAAAACCAAAATCCGTAGACCAACTTAATTTTTTGGTGTTGCCTTAGGGTCAGCAAGATGCATTAATGGCAGTTAACTCAACAGGACTCTGTTTATGCATCATGCAGTGATGCTGAAATGATGCCGGCATTTGTCGGTGTAGAATCTTAATGGCCGGCGTAAGGCCTTGGCCAGATTGACCTGTGATGATCTCAGCTTTCTAATGGTGAAAGAACTTTTCAAATCGACCTATTAGAACCAAAGATAGGTTAATTTTTAGGAATATATTTTATATTCAAACATTTTCCCATTTCTATTAGCCACAACAGAATTTATGTGGGTACATTAAGATACCAATGTTCATGTGGCCTGCGTGAGAGGCAAATGGCCTGCTTGACATACCAAGATGCAGGCCAAGGTGGCCTGCATCAATAGAAAGTTCTCTACAATGTGGTCACCTCGCCCATATGGCCTCATGGCATTTCTCTACAATGTGGTCACCTCGCCCATACAGTCTCATGGTATTTCTCTACAATGTGGTCACCTTGCCCATATAGTCTCATGGCATTTCTCTACAATGTGGTTATGTCGCCCATATGGTCTCATGGTATTTCTCTACAATGTGGTTATGTCGCCCATATAGTCTCATGGCATTTCTCTACAATGTGGTTATGTCGCCCATATGGTCTCATGGTATTTCTCTACAATGTGGTCACCTTGCCCATATAGTCTCATGGTATTTCTCTACAATGTGGTCACCTCGCCCATATGGCCTCATGGTATTTCTCTACAATGTGGTCACCTTGCCCATATAGCCTCATGGTATTTCTCTACAATGTGGTTATGTCGCCCATATGGCCTCATGGTATTTCTCTACAATGTGGTTATGTCGCCCATATGGCCTCATGGTATTTCTCTACAATGTGGTTATGTCGCCCATATGGTCTCATGGTTCATTATTATATTATTTAAAAGTATATATGCAACCTAGGGGGTAAACTGAAATTGTAATGTTTTGTGGTTTTATGAAATCCTCGTCAAGTACCTGAAAAAAAGAGCCCACCTGCATGCAATCCATGATCTACATGTTGTACAACAAAGTTACCAGCACAAACATCAACATGTTGTACCTGCTCCCCATTTGATAACTCGACACCTCGGAAACAGACACCTCATAAGCAAGTCATCTTGGAAGCAGACATCTCGGAAACAAATGATGAATTTTAAAAAGAGATTTCCACCATTTCATGATTCTACAGAGTAAAGACAGTACCACATTACAGTATTTTTCTTTTCAACTTCTATGAGAGGGATCATGATTTTGTTTTGCTTCCAAGGTGTCCCTGCTTCTGAGGTGTCGAGTATGAGAGACAAATGCTGCATTCTGATGTCCAGTGTTGACGTGCAGGCTTTAGGTTATAATGTATACCAGACCAGCAATTCAAATATTTGAAATACCGTATTTTACGTAATAAACATCAAATTATTTTTTTATCTTTACTGTAGTAAAGAGTTTAAATGTCTATATAAAAAACGTGAAAAAAATGGTCTTTTTTAGTCTGAAAAATGCTCCAAAAAGGGGGCTGGGTGCTCATTAGGAGGTGAGCACTTTATACATCAAATACGGTATATTTTTTTCTTTCCATGTAACCTCTACCTCATCTGTGTTAGTAATTTGAGGTTCATAATCTCAAATTACTAACACAGATGAAAATATCTTCTGCATGTGACCAAGTCCCCAGACCAAAAAACTTAAATAGTATTTACTGTATTGTCTCTTCTATTAGCTAAACCCTTGTATAAGCCGCACCCCCAAATTTGGGAGTAGTTATTTGGTGCACCTAATTGTCAGTTTTGTAGTGTTTTATTGTTTTACCGTTTTATTGTGTCAAATAGCCTCGTATAAGCCACATCCAGACTTTGGGAGCCTCCTTATACAAGAGAATTTATGATAGTAGTTGAATAGATCAAAGTGTGTAGAATCTTTATAAGAGCCCATAGGTGGATGGGTGCCGAGCTTATTAGGTCACACACAGAAGTACAGGTATGATAAAGTCAAATTTAGAGATCTTACCGCTTATGTCGGTGTCATCGTTGCTGTGTGTGAGGAGGTGTTGTCTGTACTCGTTGTGGTTCGTGGTACAATAGGAACAGTGGGTGCACGTGTACGGCTTACTCTCACTGTGTGTCCGCTGGTGGTTGGTACACGCCTCCTCCGTCAGGAACACAACCCGGCACACCTGACAGGTGAAACCCACAGACTCTGCAACAAAATTAAAACTTATATTACTCAACTAAGATTTTTTGTTGATAAGCAGAGACCCACCAAAAAATTGTTCTAGTGAAATGTGTTGGAACTGACATGTGTATTGGACTTGACGCGATGTGTATTGGACTTGACGCGATGTGTATTGGACTAGATGAGATGTGTAATTGGATTTGACGATATGTGTATTGGACTAGACGAGATGTGTATTGGACTGGACGATATGTGTATTGGACTTGACGATATGTGTATTGGACTTGACGAGATGTGTTTTGGACTTGACGATATGTGTATTGGACTTGATGAGATGTGTATTGGAGTGGACGATATGTGTATTGGACTAGACGAGATGTGTATTGGAGTGGACAATATGTGTATTGGACTAGACGATATGTGTATTGGACTAGACGAGATGTGTATTGGACTTGAGGAGATGTGTATTGGACTTGACGCGATGTGTATTGGACTTGATGAGATGTGTATTGGACTTGACGATATGTGTATTGGACTTGACGAGATGTGTATTGGACTTGATGAGATGTGTATTGGACTTGATGAGATGTGTATTGGAGTGGACGATATGTGTATTGGACTAGACGAGATGTGTATTGGAGTGGACAATATGTGTATTGGACTAGACGATATGTGTATTGGACTAGACGAGATGTGTATTCGACTTGAGGAGATGTGTATTGGACTTGACGAGCTGTGTATTGGACTTGACGATATGTGTATTGGACTTGATGAGATGTGTATTGGACTAGACGAGATGTGTATTGGACTTGACGAGATTTGTATTGGACTTGACGAGATGTGTATTGGACTTGACGAGCTGTGTATTGGACTTGACGATATGTGTATTGGACTTGACGAGATGTGTATTGGACTTGACGAGATGTGTATTGGACTTGAAGAGATGTGTGTTGGACTTGACGATATGTGTAATTGGACTTGACGAGATGTGTATTGGACTTGACGAGATGTGTATTGGAGTGGACAATATGTGTATTGGACTAGACGATATGTGTATTGGACTAGACGAGATGTGTATTGGACTTGAGGAGATGTGTATTGGACTTGACGAGCTGTGTATTGGACTTGACGATATGTGTATTGGACTTGATGAGATGTGTATTGGACTAGACGAGATGTGTATTGGACTTGACGAGATTTGTATTGGACTTGACGAGATGTGTATTGGACTTGACGAGCTGTGTATTGGACTTGACGATATGTGTATTGGACTTGACGAGATGTGTATTGGACTTGACGAGATGTGTATTGGACTTGAAGAGATGTGTGTTGGACTTGACGATATGTGTAATTGGACTTGACGAGATGTGTATTGGACTTGACGAGATGTATATTGGACTTGACGAGATGTATATTGGACTTGACGAGATGTGTATTGGACTTGACGAGATGTATATTGGACTTGACGATATGTATATTGGACTTGACGAGATGTGTACATAACCCTTCTATTTGCTTATATTATTTACATGAATTTCTATTATTTCCCGGAATTCATATGGAATATGGGAGAATTTCAAAACCTGTAAGTGTAATCGCTCTGACAAGTTGGACTTGTAGTTGTAACCTCTCGGAGGCTCTCCCCTTCCCTCTGAAATAACCACTTCCTAAACGTGGATCCAGGGACCGGGCCCTCAGCCTGAGATCAAACCTCAAAGCTCAATAATAAAAATATCTAGTCTGCTCTACTGTGTCTGTGACTCCATTATATTAATTACAATTCACCTTTCTACTTCCACTAATGATTAAAAGACTATATATAAGTCTGCAACTGACATCTATATAATAAATAATAAAGGAATACAACCATACATACCGGGGGTGAGATCCTTGGAGACCTGGACCGTGTCTTCAGTGCATTTCCTCTGCGCCCTGCTGGACTGTCTCTGCTCAGTGTTGGGTCTGACAGTGACTTGGACGACATTGTTATGACCCATTTCTACTTGTGGCACGGGGTGTTCTGCAGACGGTCTACCGTCAACAAAATGTCGGTGGCACACCACATCGTTTTCCTTTGCCACCCATGGCTGTCCCTCTTTGTTGAGTTTGTTGACATTTCGGACCCACTGGTCGCGCAGATCCTTCTTTTTCAGTCCTCCCGGGAACTTGAAGAATTTGGCGTCAGGGTGGTATCTGGAGTCGGTCACACACCCCAACACGCAGCAGTGCCGCACCATTTTTAAACCGTTTCACGGCTCAAAATGGCTGAATTCTGCAAGCTGCAGATGCACTAAGCATTGTTGATCCTTACTTCGGTGTGCGTTATTCCGTAAAAGTGGATTTTGAAGGTGTAATAGCTTGTTGAAACGAGAGGAAATGATCGTCTGGCTTCTCCTCTTTGCCTGTCTCGGCGTCGTCCAAAGTCTGCCCGGGCGTTGGTGCACGTCACGGCCGGCTTCCACAACTGGGGAGAGGTCCTGTGAGGCTGTGTGTATCATGCGAACGACATTTTTTACAATTTTCAATGTCCACTGTGCAAACAAAGATTTAAAGAATAAAGTTAAAATATTTGTACCAATACTCATACCGAGATTTTTACGACTGCACAACACATATCCAGACAAAATGCCTTTGCAGACACTAGTCTCTAACAGCTGTAACATTAATTTTCAGCCTGCCCCGAGTTGGACGAACTCACCCAGACGCTGGTGGCGCCTAAGTAAGCCTGTGGCAGGAGCGGGAACTAAAAGTGGCGCCCTCTTACGTTAACCTTCAGAACTATTCGACGGGACGCACAGACATGTTGGCTTTTCAAGTGAAGGAGAATAATTCTCGACCTTTCTCTCGTCTTTCTGCTGTCTAGTTGATTCTAAAACACGTGAGTATGACGCCTTTTCCATCGGAGAAGTAATGCACACACGATTAATGCATATCTGTGGCCCAGAAGAAGCGAAATTCCATTGAAATATAGTCTGTTGTGTTACGTCACCATTTATCGCTCATTCTGATAAATCATGTTGATGGCAGTGTCACTAGGCACTTACCCAATATTTCAAGACTTTATCCCATTAAACCTATCTAATGATCAATGGATGGATCTTGAGAAAAGAAGTGGATTTGCTTTTTAAATGAAGTCTCTATGTCAATTTTAAGTGGAATTATGACCGGTCAAAGGTACCAAATCAGTAGGAATAACACCCCTGCACCCACTCCCGCTAGTCCCTATCTGTCACTATAGTAAATCAATCAATATGATTTTCTATTTTAGGGCTCTTTTCCACTGTCAACATTAACTATTTTCATGTACCAAGGGTAAAAATAACCAAGGAATCAGAATTTGTGGGTCATTTTACTCTAGATCCAGTCACTGATTTGATATCTTATCAGTTCTCAAAGGGTATTGGTGTGCGCAGACTGTAATTTCTATAAAACCTTGAAATATAAAATGCTGATATTTTTGTTAATTCTTGGTCAATTTTTACATTTGAGACCTCTATTGAAAGCTTAAGACATTATCAGTTACCATAGAGGGAGAAAGAATGAAATATCTGGACAGATTGTATATATTTCAGAAGAGTTATGACTTAAACCCGAAAATATCAAAACTAAATATTTGTGTAACTTTTTTAAACTTATATGGGATAACCACAAAAGTGTGTACTTTTAGGATCTTTAATCAGCTATTTATTATCTATTAGCCCAAATTAGCCCAAAGCTAAAGAGTATAGGAGAGTTGAGTAAAAAATCCAAGAATTTCAGGTCTGCTTATCACACTGTCATTTAGAAAATTTTGACTTTCCAACATGATCTATAATACTTATCTTAGTTCCTTTTGATGCAAAACATAGCCCATTAATCCCCAAACTGTTGTGCTTACAGTGATGTAATTGGTTACCCTCTATGATCGTTCAATCAAATTTAATTTGAGGTTAAGTAAAGCAAGGTCTGAAATGTGTGAGAACCAGTGCAGCCTGTGCACAGTGGGCAGGGACTGATAAGAGCCACACTGGCTGGAAATCCACTGACAGAAAACATTATAGAAATTCCACATTCAATCCCTCATAACTTTTGTTCTAGTAACACTATGAAGACAATTTAAACACCATTGAATTACTCAAGTTGCCAGCTTCCCGGTGATGTAAAATTATCCGGGTAAATCCAAAATAAAAGTTTGGCATGTTTTCCCTAAAATCAGACCCATAATTCTGCCATAGTTAAAGGCGCTCTGAATCGAGGACCTACGTCCGCCGACGTTAACACTGTGGCCAACTTGGCCAATTCAGAGCTCCTTTAAGAGTTTAATTTGTATCCAATTTTGTGATCAAGCAAGATGAATCCAAGGTAGACTAGATCACTAAAATAATTATTTTGGGCAATTTTCTTTTCAGATAAGCAAGATATACCATCAAGAATGTAAATAATGATACATTTTATCATAATCAAACAATGTAAAAGCAAATTTTTGATGTCATCTTTTCCCTTAAACTGTGCGCTCTGACAGAACCATGGCAGAATATCATCTTTGACTCAGGATGTTTGAATGATTATAACTTCCATTTAAATTGACATAATAACTTCATTTAAAAAGCAAAACCACTTATTTTATCACAGCTATCAATTTCTCACCATATAACATGCATACAATAAGGTCTTAATTGATAGGTAAGTGCCCAACATTGAGGAGGTTGGGACAAGTGTCCAGAGATAATCTCGTACAAACAGTTTGCAGGGTCTGTCAAACATAGTGCAGCCCCTTAGAAAAAGAAAAGGAAGACATTTTCTAGATCAATTTTAACCATAGAACAGGTGGGAACCATTTATTTTTAAATCCTCCATTTATTTGTAAAGATCCTCCAGTAAATAGCTCCAGAATAAGCTTGAAAAGAAAGGAGAGTTTAACACTACCCAGTTTTAGCTTTATCACAGTTTCACACCTCTCCTGCAGCAGACTCACGCAGTGGAGGTATTTCATTGCCTACACTGTCAGTTACAGTTTGATTGGAGAATTGAAATGGAGGTGGGTGGGGCCCGGGGGGGGGGGGGACACTCAGTTTCTTTCTGACACAAGTGTGCGGCTGGATCTTTAACAACCCTTACCCTTGCTAGGGGGGATTTTAACCAGAATACAGTACCATTTCTAGGGGACTTTCGACCCAAAACCCCATCATGTTTTTAAAGTAAATTCTGACAGATAAATATTCTTCTCGAGAAATGACCATAAATATTCCCTTAGATTCGAAAAATTTCCTGAAAACTCTGTAAATCGTAGCTAAAATATAGATATTTTCTTGAGATATCTGGCATTTTGATTAAAAATGGACTCTTGTTAGGGAGATGTCCTGCTGGAAATAGAACCCTTGTCAGGGGGATTTTGATGAAAAAGTGCCCTTGCCAGCTGCACTCATGTGTAAGCAAAGTGTCCCTCCTAGGGGGGTGGGGGTGGCGCTGTCGGTTTGAGGTGGGCGGCACAGAGAGTAAACCTTTCTTTAAAATGATAGACCAGCAGTGGCGGATCCAGGATTTGGAAAAGGAGGGGGCGTGGTCCAAAAGGAGGGGGCACACCCCCTATTTTTGGATAAATTTTGAGATCCAAAAAATGTAGTTTAACTCTTAAGTACTGGGCAAAGGGGGGGGGCGCACCCCCGTGCCCCCCTCTAAATCCGCCACTGAGCAGTTAAGAAAAATTCAACTGATAGACCTAGAGTATTGTTAATAAACTGTTGCAATTTCAGTTGTAAATCTAAAAAAGTAGACAATGTTTTTAGAGAGTGGTCATTTTTCCACCGGAGTTAGTGGATTGGGAAGGGGGCATTCAGACCCCTATATTAATAAGTTGGGGTCACAAAAAAAAACTTGGGGGAGGGGACCAGCCTCGCCCACTGCAGCCCAACACAGTGCGCCACAATACGCATATATCCATCTCCAAACCTGACAGAGTTCTTACATTGCCATTTGGCCAGTACAACATAATGACAAAAGATCCACTATTCATTTTAAAGGGGGACTAGCATGCCAAATTTCAATATGGGTACCCACCAAAAGATCGTTCACAAATCCTCGGGAAGCTGCGAAAGAATTTGTGACACCCTGATTGGTCAAGGGGTGAACTTGCCAAGGCAGGTACGTCTTAGCCGTGCTAGCCGGTCTTTAAGGGATTAGGCTTGTATAACGGCTGGAATCCATATTTAAAGTACATGCAAGTCCCCGGTGTAGGTTTTCTAGTACGGCATATAACATGGAGCGCACAGCACAGGCAGCCACTTTGTCCCTGGCGCAATAGGTCCGGATGTCTGAGCATCACCTTGGTTACGTTAGCTTTCGGTTCAATGAATGAAGAACACTCCCCCAGCAGATGCTTCACTCTAGGCTCTGACCAAGCTTCAGCTTGGAGACTGAATACTAGGAGTGTCATAGATACCTACAAATTGATACATTGTGATTTTAGCAAATCGCGATTATCTCATAGATAAAAGCATTATATCGATACAATAAGTGGTCAGCTTAATACCTAGCCTTAAGGCTTTCTAAAGCTGAAAGAATTTTAAAAATAGTCCAATTAGGGAGTGATCATAAAAGGGCACGTTCGTGCATGATTTGTCCCTTACATAAATTGGATGTCAATGATACTCCTACTGAATACACATCCCAGGTCAATCAGATTCTTATCTAGATCATCGAGAGTAATTAAGTAATAAACTGAAATACACATCCAGTGTACGGTAATGTACAAGTGATCCCTGTAGTTATGGAGTCTCATGCAGGGATGTTGAGATGAGGGATCTGCTGGGACAGAACCCTAGAGTGGGGCTTTGTGCATGGATTCCTTTCTTTATTTTAGTGAATTTCTAATAAAACTGGGCAAAATTTGAAAAGATGAATGCTATATTTACGTGATATGAACTGGGAAAAATATACTTTAAATTGATGACTGAACTACAGAAGCTAAAAGAAGACTTTACAAAGAGGAGTGACATTGGCAAATTCCAACTTTGTAGCACGAGGAGGCAAAAACGTGCTGTACGCAACTGGTTCTTAAAAGGGAGAATAAAACTTAACTGGTAACAGGTATGAATATTTGCTGGCCAAGGCTGCGTGAAAACCTGCACGTTAAGTAGTATGGAATAATAAGAGGGACAAAAATTTCAACCCCCTCCAAGGGGAGCATGCCTGCACTAAAATCCACACCCGCCCCATGTAAATAAATGACCACTCCTTAAATGGTGTTACACAGAAACACCAACAATGGTGGCTTTTCTCATCATGTACCATAGTAACTTATCTATAATAGCTTCGATATGAGGCCACCCCAGGTAAAACATGCACCCTGAGTTGAATGAAGCTACAAGAGGCACGTGAGGCTTGTTTTTGGCCAGTTTACTTTAGTGCTAACCTAATGTAAATTTTTGGCTCGTGCACAAACTCCCGGTGTGGCTTATACCCGACATGCAGGTTCAGAGAGATGATTTTTAACCATTATGTTTTTTTTAATGTGTACCTTGTGATATTTTTCACAGATATTTTCTTTGGCCTAAAAAAGTTGTTCCATATCACATTCCTGTATCCAGCTGAATGGTACCCCTACTTTTTGGATATTGAGAAAAAAATTCAGTTTTGAAAATGTTTCAAGATATTGGTGGCTAAATTATCTGGCTTTGAATCAAATAATGTCAAATTCCAACCTACCCTGCCTTTTTTTCTCTTTCCTTTTCTGCATTTAACCTGAAACAACACGTTTTAGGCCTATGTCTCCATGTATTGTAATTTGTTTTCATTGCTGTGTTAATTACTCTCATATCAACGGCAGTGATGGTGATTAAATCTATGAAATATCTTTGCTCATGCTGACCAGGCTTTGTAAATCTACATCTGTGTGTGCCTTATATGGAGTCTACGCGTCGCTGACTTAAAAAAAAAAATGCAAAGCTGAGGTGCTACAGAGATCGTCACTCATTATGTTGTTGGCTTGTTGATTATGGAGGAAGAAATGCAAAGGTATGCACCACTTTTTTGCCACAACACGTGACGTAGACTTGCTTGCCTCAATCGCCTCAGTCCGTGACACAGCTTGTCCTTTGTATTCTATGACATAGGGTAGGATAAGCAAGCCTAAAGTGCCTGGATGGACCCTTGTGTCTGTCATGGGCATGAACTGTTTTTAGATTACAAAATGAGAACGCACACAGGTCTACAGTGCATGCCCCTTTATAATTTCGGCAGCATAGTCAGTTTATGCGCATGCACACCATACCAGTTCTAATCCTCTTAATTAGGTAGAACAATAGAGGATTAGTGTATTTCTTCGAGCCTATACGCACCAGTGACCATTAACCCTCTACATGTATAATAGAATAAACATATACCACTTCTGCATGTACATGTAATTTTGTACAGTCATTCACCCTCTGAACATTGAAACCAATAACACCATAGGGCTGTGAAATAGCCCTAACCACGACTTTGTATATCGAGACAAAAAGCATAGAGAGCATTATGATATCATGTGAAGCAACATTAGATCAACAAGTACCCATGTTCATGCCAATACTGGAGCAACAACTATTGTATTCTTACATGAGAGCAAATAAAAGTGAATATACTCAAAGACACTCTTCTTTGTCTTTTGTGTTAGGTGGCGCGATGTGGCCGTGTGAACTGTGTCTCGATGTCTTCCCCACCGAGGCTAGCCGTGACAACCATGCCTGTCAGAATAGTGGGGTGGTGGTGGAAAGTGATGATATACACGAGGATGTCTACCCCACTGACGCTAGCCGTGAGAACCATGCCTACCATGATAGTGGGCTGGTGGTAGAAAGTGGGGAGATAGTCGAGGACAACCATGAGGCGCATGAGGAGGTGGAGCATATAGAGGAGACGGCAGACAGTCAGATTGCTGACACCGTGACACACATTATAACCATATCACCCGAGTATCTACAAGCTGTACAACAGGCGGGCTTAGACACCATCGCCCTGCGCACCTCAAACAATGAGACAGTTAGCTACAGTGCACCGCAATATGTCAACACAACCTCCACTGTTAACACAGAGGGACTGGGACTCTCAGTCCCACACTACACAACCACCCACGGTGGACCAGAGGTAATAACTGTAGAGCTAGCGGACAATGTAGATCCCACCTCGGTATCTGATCTCATTGAGGTCTCCACTCCTAATATAATAGAGACTGACACAGCCAAAGACCCTGAGACAGTAACACTAGACTCAATCCAGACCAGAACGCGGGCCCCTCGTAGTGAAGACCCGTCAGACCGGCCCCATGTGTGTGGTTACTGTAAGAAGACGTTCCGCACATTGGCACACCTCAAGTCTCACTTCCTGACCCACACGGGGGAGCGAAACTATGTGTGTGGTGTGTGTGACAAAGGGTTTAGTTTGGCGTCTGGGTTAAAACGACACATGCGGATCCACACAGGAGAGAAACGCTATGCATGCCACCTGTGTACTCGGCGCTTTAACCAGATTGACCACCTCAAGATACACATCACAACACACACCGGTAAGAAGCGCTACTGCTGTCAACACTGCCAGGACGGCTTTAACGAGCTACGACAGCTCAAACAGCACGAGGCAGTACACAGTGACAAGGACGACTTCACCTGTCCTAACTGTGGCAGTAAGTACCGGGACCAGCACGCACTCAGCAACCACATGAAGCGGTACGAGGAGGCAGAGAAGAAGAACTCAGACCAGGGTGAGGAGGACTGCCCACCTGGAGACTACCAATGTCACTACTGTGACAAAATGTTTGAGAAGCAGTCGGATCGTAAGCGCCACATGAGGAAGAAGCACGACGAGGACAAGTACAAGTGTCCCATTCAGTTCTGTGGGTCAGCGTTCCAGAACCAGAAGGCATTGGACACCCACATAGAGAACCACAAGAACTACAAGAAGCCTAAAAAGGTGTACAACATGGAGGGGGCTAACAAGGACGGTAAGTTTGAGTGCCCGGTGTGCAACATGGCGTACACATTGAAACGTAGCCTCACCATCCACATGAGGGTACATACAGGAGACCGGCCCTACCAGTGTGAATACTGTACCAAGACGTTCACCCTCAAGGCTTACCTTACCTCACACCTCAGGACCCATACAGGGGAGAAACCCTTCCAGTGCCAGCACTGCTTCCAACAGTTCAGTCTGAAGGAGGTCCTACGGCGCCACATGAGGACGCACACAGACGAGCGCCCCTATGTGTGTACAGACTGTGGTAAGGCGTTCAGACAGGCCTACGCCTTACAGTGTCACACTGTGGTACACACAGGTGTAAAGACGCACGTGTGTGAAACCTGCGGTAAGGGATTTGGACGTAAGAACGCACTCATTGTACATACCAGGACTCACACGGGGGAGAAGCCCTACGCCTGCCCCGGCTGTGGGGTCAGGTTCACGGAGAACCGAGATCGTAAAAAACACATGAGGAGCCACCCGGGCTGTAATATAGACCCTAGTGTTAGCTTTGACCCAAGCTGTGGTATTGACCCAAGCTGTAGTATTGAAGTAATAACCCAGCCATAGGTACTGTAGGACCTGCATTAAGTAGACCACAATGTCACATGTTACCATATTCATTCTAGTAAGCGCACCCCCTACATTAAGGTCATAGGCACACCCCTCCCTAAAGTCTAAAAATCAAGATTTTTTAGGATAAAAACAACAATTTTAAGCTTTAGGGGGTGCGCTTATTAGAATTAATTTTTCTATTAAGGTTTTGAGCATGAAACAATTAATTTTCCGCCTATGTGCGTTTATTAGAATGAATACGACAGTCTTCTAATAGTGTAAATGATACCTCCAAAGTCATCTCTATAATACATGGATGTAGCCCTGGTGAGAAACTCATTGGAATTACGTTCATGTATCATGACCACTTTAACTAGACTGCTCATTGATGCACCATGCCCATTGTTTGTCATGATGCATGAAGACTTGCCAGCACTTAATTGGTGCATCATAACGACCAATGGGCATGATGCACTCCTGCATCAGCAGCCCTTACCCCCCTCCCCCCCGCCACAAGCCCCTATAGGGACCTGGCGGGTGGGGGAGGGAGAGTGGGGATAAATTTGGGGGAAGAAGGTTAAAGGTATCAATATAGTCATGATATCTCTGCACCATGACGACCCTTATAGGGTTAGGCCACACCAAAAAGAAATAAGTTGGTCTACGGATTTTCGTTTTGAAAAAATGGTGCGAGCGAGCGAAATTTTTTTCTAATTTTTTGTTGTCCAATGGATTTCCTCCTTGAATAACAAGGCGCGAGCAAAATTTTAATTTTTTAAAAATTTTGCCAAACACTACAAAGAGAAAACTCTCAGAAAGTGAGGCGAGCGAAATCTGTAGACAAGATTTTTTTCAAAGAGGGAATTCCGTAGGCCAACTTATTTTTTTGGTGTGGCCTTAAAATGAAAATCAAGACTTTTAAGACATGGGCTTCATTCTCAACCTTTTATATGTGCAATGTAAATTAAAGTAGACATTCTATAGTGTTTTAGGATGAAGCTTAAATGATGTACATATTAATATTATACTGATGTGTTATCATAATGATGCTCTTACCATTTGTGGACGTATTTACACATTGTAGATCGGTGGACATTCATTGATGTTACTGTAGGGTTCTACAAAATTTAAAGCCACAAATCTCAGGCAGAATAAAGGCATTGACACATCGCAATTTGAAATGCAATGAAATTCCAATATCAATAATTCCAACATCAATATTGGCCATACCGTAGTGCTCTGTGTAAGCTCCAAGACTTTGAATGAACGCCAGTCTTGAATACGCACTAGGGCACTTAGGGTTTACTTAAGTGGTGAGTTGTAAGTAATGTCTGATTTCTGATTTTTTTTTTTTTTTTTTGACTTCGACATGCCTATTGATGTACTCACATTTCACTCTTGGATCAACATTTGGTACCGTAATCTCCCGCGTATAAGGCGCGTCTTATACGGGGGGTTTTAGTTCTCATTGGATCCACAAGGGGGACACCAAGACCTTTCTTTTGATATCTTACATGCCCCCTTGGTCATAATAGGAAATAAAGGGGATCAGGAGGGTCCAGGGTGGCCCAAGCTACACATAGGTTTTTGAATTTTGAAAATTCATTCAGTAGAACAAAAGTTATGAATTTTTCATTTTTTTGAAAATTTTCCAAAACTCTAGGTGCGCCTTATACGCGGGCTGCGCCTTATACGCGGGAGATTACGGTAGTATTTTACAATGAATTCAGAATTTCTATGTGTATCTCAAGAATTCTTCATGCTGTAACCCTTTAAGGGCCGCTGATGCATTAATGCATCATGCCCATTGGAGCATCATGCCGACCCTCCGGGAGTACATGTATCAACCTTGTAAGGTCGTCATGATGCTCCAATGAAGTGCTGGTGAGCAGACTCGCCAGCACTTTATTGGAGCATTATGATGACCAATGGGCATGATGCACTCCTGCATCAGCGGCCTTTGAAGGGTTAAGGATTGCTTGAGGAGTGCCTCAATAGGCACCAAAGAAGTGCTGCTGAGTCTGCTCGTCCACACTTCATTGGTGCATCATGCCGACCCTATGGGATCACATTTTGTGTATATACGTCAAACCTGCAGGGTCAGCATGGTACATGAATGTAGCCCTGGTCAGTTACTTGTCAAACACACAGGGTCAGCATGGTACATGGATGTAGCCCTGGTCAGTTACTTGTCAGACCTGCCATGTCAGCATGATATATGCATGTAGCCCTGGTCAGTTACTTGTCAAACACACAGGGTTAGCGTGGTACATGAATGTAGCCCTGGTCAGTTACTTGTCAGACCTGCCATGTCAGCATGGTACATGGATGTAGCCCTGGTCAGTTACTTGTCAGACCTGCAGGGTCAGCATGGTACATGAATGTAGCCCTGGTCAGTTACTTGTCAAACCTGCCATGTCAGCATGGTACATGAATGTAGCCCTGGTCAGTTACTTGTCAAACCTGCAGGGTCAGCATGGTACATGGATGTAGCCCTGGTCAGTTACTTGTCAAACCTGCAGGGTCAGCATGGTACATGAATGTAGCCCTGGTTAGTTACTTGTCAGACCTGCCATGTCAGCATGGTACATGGATGTAGCCCTGGTTAGTTACTTGTCAAACCTGCAGGGTCAGCATGGTACATGGATGTAGCCCTGGTCAGTTACTTGTCAGACCTGCAGGGTCAGCATGGTACATGGATGTAGCCCTGGTCAGTTACTTGTCAGACCTGCCATATCAGCATGGTACATGAATGTAGCCCTGGTCAGTTACTTGTCAAACCTGCCATGTCAGCATGGTACATGAATGTAGCCCTGGTCAGTTACTTGTCAAACCTGCCATGTCAGCATGGTACATGAATGTAGCCCTGGTCAGTTACTTGTCAGACCTGCAGGGTCAGCATGGTACATGAATGTAGCCCTGGTCAGTTACTTGTCAAACCTGCCATGTCAGCATGGTACATCAATGTAGCCCTGGTCAGTTACTTGTCAGACCTGCCATGTCAGCATGGTACATGGATGTAGCCCTGGTCAGTTACTTGTCAAACCTGCCATGTCAGCATGGTACATGGATGTAGCCCTGGTCAGTTACTTGTCAAACCTGCCATGTCAGCATGGTACATCAATGTAGCCCTGGTCAGTTACTTGTCAGACCTGCCATGTCAGCATGGTACATGGATGTAGCCCTGGTCAGTTACTTGTCAGACCTGCCATGTCAGCATGGTACATGGATGTAGCCCTGGTCAGTTACTTGTCAAACCTGCCATGTCAGCATGGTACATCAATGTAGCCCTGGTCAGTTACTTGTCAGAAATGAGTATGATGTATTAATGCAAGATTAAGAATCTATTTCTGTTCATCAAATAGATCTGGACACATTTGTTACTGAATTGTACACTCAGAATACCTACTTCCCTATCTCCTGATTGTATTTAATGAATGGTGGTACCGGTAGTTATAATCATTCTGTACTCCAACAGAGATATTATATAAAGTTACCTTGTACAATCAACTGTTACGGTAGTGATATGGAATGTGAGTGGCATGCAGTTTGTCTCTGTGTGTGACATTGGTGAATATTGGTAAATAAATGGCATTCATATGTGAATTTGGTTTTTGTATTAATGAATACAATGACAGAATAAATAATGAATTTTGATTTTGAATAACGATCAGTATGATTCTCTCAATATTACTCAGAATTGAGCCCCCCCCCACCATATAGCTTTTACACCTACCATATTCAATATGATAAAGCAACCACCCACCCTGCGTTTTGGGGCTCTTTTAAGAATTTCACAATTTTAAGACTGTTAAACTAAACTGGCGCTTATGTCAAATACGGTAAAATTTTATGCCTTGAGTTTTGGGGGGACAAAAGACGTATGAAGTTGTATACCCCAAGGAATGGCAAAATCACTCAACTTCAAACAATCACTTTATTTTAACGCAAACAAAAACCAACAACAAAAAACACTAAGAAAATGTGTGCAATACTCTAATTAGCTAAAACATCTCTTATTTTCAGGGTTATAATGATATCAATCCCAGGTCAAGAGATACCGGTATCCCAATATTGTAATACGCCACGTACCATAGATTCTCTTGTTCATTTGTATAAGCTGCACCCTGAGTTTGTGGAAATTCGGAAATATTTAAAATGGCATAATTTGTTTCTTATCAATGGCTCTTCAAAATTTAAAAAGTTAGGGGTGTCCAAGAGGCCGACAGATGCTGGACAGTTGGGAAAATATTGGGTATTCCTGTAAACATAGACATTTTCGTGTGTATAAATTTTCGCGAATTTGCTTAAAAAGAAATCTTCATGTGTATTTAAATTCGTGGATATCTGGTTTTCTTAATGCTAAAACTCAATGGTGGTTCCAGGGGGTGATCAGGGTGACAGGTGCCCCCCCCCACCCCTTAAAATGGGTCTTGGTCAGACGCATTACTAAAGGAAAAGTACCGTAATCTCTCGCGTCGAAGACGCGGTGCGCGTATAAGACGCACCCCCAACTCAGGAAAGGCTGGTTCGCGTATAAGACGCCCCCCATGAGGGGAGATTTTTGTCAGTTTAGTACTGTTCTATAGTAAAAATACTCAGCGTATAAGACGCACCCCCAACTTGAGAGAAAGCTATAAGACGCACAAGCCTTTTGTTTGGCGTATAAGATGCGTCTTATACGCGAGAGATTACGGTAATGACGAAGCCTGGCTGTGCCCTCATGACCAAATTTTCTTGGCTGTGCCCCCCCTTGCCCATCCCTTCTGCATCTGAACCTTTTTCATCATAGTAGAAATTTTTTCAACTACAGAGAGGTTCTTTATGCTTACTCTTTGCTGATGAAAATAGATATCTTGGGGATAAATGTTCACAATGTACTTGAATTTGAGAATTTTTTTATTTCTGCGAAATTCGCAAAAATATGTACAGCGCGGAATGAAATACGATTACAGTATGTCAAATCTATATCCCCGAACCCCCACCCTCAATCCACCCACCTGGGTTTGGTTCCCACACAAGCTGCAGATTATACAAGGGGATTTCGGCAGTACATTTGTAATTATGGTGCATTCCCTCTGTTTTGAGGTATTAGGTGCAGTGAATATCAGATACACATATAAGCTGTGGGACCCGGTAGATTTTTTAATTTTGGGGACATATAAGCTGCGGGACCCGGTAGATTTTTTAATTTTTGGGGGGGAAACATTTAAACAAACTCAGGGCGTGGCTTATACACAGGGATTTATGGTAGGTCATAACATGGTGCTGTGTAATTTGTGTCATTCTATTCCCTCAGATACCAAGATGTGGCCGTGTGCAGTATGTCTCAATGTTTTCACCTCAGAAGAAACCCGTGACTACCACGGCTGTGAGAACGCTGCTGTTGTAGCTGAACAAACACCGCAGGAGGAGGAGGATAGCACTGCAGGATCAGAATGGCCGCTTTTACTGGAGGTTTTCAACACTGACGGTGAGCGTACTATCAACGTCATGATCATCAGAGAAGAGTTGAGGACAGAAACACAAATAATCACATCCAATGCAGCTGCAAGCCAAGAGACGGCCCCTAGTAACATCACACAGAGTAATGTTGCAGTGGATATACCACAAATAGACAATACTGGTGCTATTGAAAAAAGAACTGAAAAGGCCATTGCTATCAATGGTCTTACAGCTACCATTGAAGAGACACCAGAAGTGGAAAACACAAGTGCTGATATAACCCCTATTATATCACTTGTAGCAGAAACAGCTGTAGTAGAGCAAACTCCCTCCATAGTGCAGGACTTACATCTGTGTCCAGATTGTAGTATTCTGTTTCAGTCATTAGCAGATCTCCAGTCTCACAACTGTACTGCTTTAACAAAGCAGCCTAAAAACCAGCACTCAGGTACCCATGGCAGTGACACTTTCACCCGGTACTCAGTACTAAAACAACACCTCAGGTCCCAGCCAGGTCAGAGGCCTTTCACCTGTGGTCAGTGCACTCAGACATTCCCAAGTATCTCCAGTTTAAATACTCACTTTAGAACACACCCCGGGAAGAGGCTCTACCAGTGTGGGAAGTGTGACAAGTCATTTAACATGTTGTCAGGTTTAAAACGGCACTCACTGATACATGTGGGTAAAAAGCCGTATAGCTGCCATGTCTGTGACAAAGCATTCCGCCAAATTGACCACCTGAAAAACCATTTGTCGACCCACACAGGTGTGAAGGCCTATACGTGTGAGCACTGTGGTAAAGGTTTTAACCACCAAGTACAGCTTAAGAAGCACTTGTTAAAACACAGTGATGATGACACATACATGTGTACCATATGTAGCAGTAAGTTTATAGACGCTTACAGTCTCAAGTTACACCTGAGGAACCACAAGCCTGACGACGAGGGGTCCCATAAGTGTCCAATTTGTGGTAAGGGCTTCTATAAGGCGTTTAACCGGAACAGACACTTGGAGCAAGTCCATGCTGAAGATGAGCTAACTTATCAAGCAGAGAATGAGCCTTTGGTGGATTATCAGCAAGATAGTGAATCCCTGTCTGATGACCATAATGAAGAAGAGGAGGTCAATGAAGCAGAGAAACCACATGTCTGCACCCTGTGTGGAAACCGCTACGCCAGGATAAGTTCACTCAAAGTGCACATTAAGACACATGAAAGTGTCAAACCCCATTTGTGTGAGGTTTGTAACAAGGCATTTACACTGCACCACCAACTAACATGTCACATGCGCTCACATACAGGAGACAAACCCTTTACATGTTCAGACTGTGGGAAGGCCTTTGCTGAGGTGGTCAGCCTCAGAAAACATGTATGCACCCACCAAGCTGTTAAACCTCATTGCTGTCGTGAATGCGGGAAAACCTTCACTCAGAACTCCTCTCTTCTCACCCATAAAAAGATTCATACAGGACCAAAGAACTATTTTTGCACAGGCTGTGGTGAAGCATTTGAGTCAAAAAGGGGTCAAGCATTGCATTTGAAGTGCCACACAGGTAAGGCGAATATGAAGCCATTTGTGTGTGAGCACTGTGGTAAGGGTTTTAACCACCAAGTGCAGCTTAAGAAACACTCGTTAAAACACAGTGATGACAAGACCACGTGTCCCATATGTAGCAGCACGTTTATAGACAATGAGTGTCTCAAGTTACACCTCAAGGACCACAAGCCTGAGGACGAGGGTCCCTTTAAGTGTCCAATATGTGATAAAGGTTTCTATAAGGCACACTACATGAACAAACATGTACAGCAGGTCCATGGTTACTCCATCACTGATGAGCTATCTGACCTGACAGAGAACCAGCCTGTAGTGATAGTTAACCATAACAAAAGTGGTGAGGACGACGAGCCAGACAAACCCCATGTCTGCCAACTGTGTGGGAAACGTTACGCCAGAATACGTTCACTCAAAGTGCACATAAAGATGCATGATGAGGTCAAGCCCTTTGTGTGTGATGTGTGTAAGAGAGAATTCACCTTACACTACCAACTAGTATGCCACATGCGCACACACACGGGGGAGAAACCATACAAGTGTGGAGACTGCGGCCAAGCCTTCAGTCAGGCCACAGCACTAAGGAAGCACCAGAACACACACCTCGGTGTAAAGCCTTATACGTGTGATGAATGTGGGAGGTGCTTTACCCAGGGCTCGTCTCTCAGAGCACATCAAAAGCTGCACAAAGGACAGAAGGACCATGTATGCTCCTATTGTAGTAGGGCCTTCAGCATGAAGTCTGGTCTTACTGTACATCTAAGGACACACACAGGGGAGAAACCTTACCCCTGTCTGATATGTGATATGCGCTTTGCTGACAACCGGTCACGGAAGAAACACATGAGTACACACCTCACTGCTACCATAGATGGAGCTGAGGTCGTAACATCCCAATAAGGAGAGAGATGAAGAAATTAATTGACTGGTATTATTTGGGTTAATCATATCAGATCTATGTGACCACTGATTTTCCATTACATTGTGTCTACCAATATACATATACAGAGTGATTGTTACTTAATGAATCATGAACCAATTATTATTAGGGATAAGATTTCTCCTACAACAAGTACTACTATAGTAGATGCAAATCTTTTCAGAAAGCAATGGGCCAGTAGTTAGAGCTGTCAGCCAGGTGGATTGATTTAACCTTTATGTTAATATCTTTTGTAATCTTTTCCCATTCCAGTGACAATGTATGTAAATTAGATGTCTTCCTGTGAATGTTCATGTATGATTTTGAGATGATAAGATATATGTACCAACATTAAATGTTCTTAATGAGCCTCTAATCTGGTTTTCTACACAATGGCCAACATGGAATCATGTCCAAGTGTACTTGATTATGTGGTGCCAATTTGCTGTCTCGGGCATACTTGAAATCAAGATACTAAATGTATCACTTGTGGGGTTCAAACTTGATGAATTGGTTAATTTCTTTTGTTGAATAAAGTTATCTTCATTCATGATGTGTTATAAGAACATGTTTCCTTTGTATATGTACAAGCTAGCTCATTGTGTCTTTTTGAAATATTGCTTTAGTTACTGACTGGAAGATGAAAAAAAAAGATGTCTATCAAAAAATGAATTTGTATTATCACCACAGGTCATCTTATCCTGAAGTTTCTAGTGATGTAAAGGTCTTTGCCTGAGAAAGATGGTTTCATTTACAAGGACCATGATGTCATAATTGGCCGAGAGACTTGTCTCCTCGGCCATATATACATCATGTAGGAGGGGGACAGCAGGTCATGTCAAAAACAGCCAAAAGTCCTCTACTATAGATCAGCTACTGAAATCAGTCAACCATGATGAAGACTGTGGTGTACCAGTGTACCAGTACCAGTGTACCAGTGAATTGCTATTATTCCAGGTCGTTATAGGACGGGCTGATAACTTCCACACCCACTCTAGGGGCCTCTAAGTACCTGTAGTCAATTGCTATTGTCCCAGGTCATCTAACAGCGCCGCAGCTCTGTCCCCTAGAGTCTCTGAGTGTTTGTTCAATCACTTCATAATTACACATCTCTACTACGATCTCTCGGCCATTACATCTGTGATGTACAATTCACTCTTAATAATGTCCTCAACCAAGCGTGATCTCGTGTTTACAGCATTTAGATATCCACTTGATAAAACTAGTGTATTATCCAGAAAAAATATGTCATCTGATTGGCTTTTAATAAGACTAAGATTGGGTAAAATGTTGGGTGCGGACGTGTCCAAAAAACAGTCATCTGAAAACTGATTAAAATTGCCAAGAGGTATGCTGCTCTGTGACATTAGTTTCATCACCTCCAACATCAAGCAACATATGTCACAGAGCTAACGATTATCCCATACAGATGGGACACATTACTGCACCCTTTCGAACAGAAAGAAGGAGGAGAATTAGAATTAATGAAGAATAGGTAGTATATATGCACAACATTAAAACAAACTTCTTTGCCCCTTTAAAGTTTTGATCACCATCATTGCTGTTCTTGTTAATGTTACATGTTAACCTTGTACACATACAGTTTAATATAACTCATATAAACTGTGTGATAAATGAGTAAACCGCCCTCCTCTTTCTGTTCGTCACAGGTTGCAGAATGTGGTCCTGCACAATGTGCTACAAAACCTTCCCAACAGAAGATGTCCGGGATAGACATCACTGTCACAACAACACAGACAGTGATAGCAAGAGTCCCCACAACACAAAAGGGAAGGTAACAGACATTAAGTGCAAACCATCTGATCCCAGCATAGACTACCCCGCTAAACATCAACAGCACCCACTGCCAACAAACACCAAAGACAGCACAGAAGATGACAGACGCAGTTGCCATGACAACATTGACTGTAACAGAAATAGTGGTCACTACAACACACACAATTGTCATGGCAATACACAAGGCGATACAGATCAACAGAGTTTTCCTGAAAATACAGAGGATAGTAAAACAATTATCAAGTCTGAGCCAATAGACTATAGCATAGACAGTCCAGCTAACCATCAACATACCCCTCTCACACCATACCCTGCTGAACATGTCTCTGGTATTGCCTCTTTAGAAGGGTATGGAAGTAGCATGGATAATGGTGAACCCCCATCTAGATTGGAGGAAAGTGAGGAGGAAGAATCTGACCTGAATAAGTCAATACTATTAGAACCACACACTATAAAATTTGCAGATTATGGGACAAATGCAGGGGCATCTTCAAGCAATGTCTACACTGCTTCCTGTCTCCCTGCCACATCCGGTACAGAACCCATCAAGTTAATACCTGATACATTAGATGGCACTGGGTTCAGTATGAAGGGTAGAAAGAATAAGAGCTACACATTTGCCTTCAAAATAGCAGCCCTAGATTACTTACATGCAGGGCACTCTAAGGATGCCACTGCCCGTCATGTGGGGGTCGATGGGAAGCAGATTCGAGACTGGGTGAAAAACGAGGCAAAACTCAGACTGGCTTTGGAAAGTGAGATATCAGGGGGTAAGCGGATAAGGAGAAAACTTCCTGGTGGTGGTAGGAAAAAGGCCCATGTCAACATGTTCACAGAAAACAATACTCCTCAAGAGGATGTGCAGCAAGATGGATTTGGTAGTCATGACAACATTGATGCTGACACACCCAGTTGTCATGACACAAAAGATGCTGGACATAATTGTCATGACAACAATAAGGATGATAGACATGGATGTCCTGATAACACAGGTGAACGTACCTCACACATTGAACCTGAGCCATTAGACTACAGTGTAGACAGCCCAACAAACTTTCATCAGACACCACCTACACCAAAACCTTCAGTAAACATTCCATTCTTTGGTTCACCAGATGACTGTGATCGAAGTCTGATGAGTGATAAAACCATTCCGAGATTAAAAGAAAATGTGGTAGAATCTGAGATGAATAAATCCATTCTTTTAGAGCCACATCCAATACGATATGCAGATGGTAAAGTCAGTGCAGAAGGTTCCTCTGGCTCGGCCAGTATGTCCTCCATACCCCCCGCTGTACAAAGTGCAAACACCACTATGTTAGTTCTCAATACACCAGAGGAAGCATGCATGGGTGATAAAGGTAGAAAAAATAAGAGTTACACATTTGCCTTCAAAGTAGCTGCTCTAGATTACTACCATGCCGGTAACTCTAAGGATGCCACTGCCCGACATGTGGGGGTCGATGGTAAGCAGATACGTGACTGGATAAAAAATGAAACCAGACTGAGACTTGCTTTAATTGATGAAATATGTGGGAGATCAAATAAGAAGAGGAAGCTTGCTGGTGGTGGCAGAAAACCCATGTCAAAGAACTTGGAAACAATGCTTCTTGCTTACATAGAAGATCTAAAGTCCAAGAACATCCGAGTCACCCAAAGTATGATTCGTAGCCAAGCGAAAAAACTGTTTGAAACCAAAGGTGTGGCAGAGGAGTCTGGGAAGGAGATGTTCTCTGCCAGTAAGGGGTGGTTATACAACTTCTACAGACGTCACAACATTTCTGTCGACAAGAAGACCTCAACTACACAAAGTACAGACCCACTGGGTACAACGCCCTGGAACTTTACAGGACTTACTATGTTCCCCACTGGTCAGGGATCAGACTCTCAGGAAGCCTCATCAGCACAAAGTACAAAGAACTCACCTGGGTGTTGGTCCTACCCGGGTGCTTTCATGTTCCCAGCTGGTATACCCCAGCCACTGGACTCTCAGAAAGCATCAACAGGAAAAGATGCTGATGTACAGAACCCAGCAGCCTGGCCCTACCTGGGAGATTCAATGTTCCCTGCAGGTACACCACAGGACACTGACTCTGATGCCGCATCAAAAGTAAATAAGAACAAAGAAAAGAGCTCAGCAGCCTGGCCCTCTGCAGGTCCTGATGTGTTCCACACTAGTACATCCCAGACATCTGACTCATCTAAAATGCCAAATAAGGATAGCGAGAACTTATCACTATGGACAAACCCAGGTCCAGTTGTGTTCCCTACTGGTGAAGCAGCGACAAAGGACTGTGATAAAAGTCCGCCAGCACAAAGACTGCAGGTACCAAGCTACACTGGTCCAGCTGTGTTTCCCTCCCGTTCTCCCCGCATACACGACTCCCCACCATCCTGATAAATCTTAATTTATCCGTTTTATATCAATTTCAATTTTTGTCAAATTTAGCAATGTGTGTATAGATATCTGTCTCATTACCTCTTACAACAAATAATGCTAGAAAGTAATTTTCCAAATAGCCTCATATAACCCTTAAAGTGCCCCTTATGCATCTAAGCATAGTGTCCATTGGTCAGCATGATGCACCAATGAAGTGCTGGCAAGACTGCTGGCCAGCACTTAATTGGTGTGTGCATCATTGGAGAACATATTCACTGAATACCATCCTTTTCAACAGGATTTGCAGCAGGATGGACATGGAAGTCATGACAACACTGATGCTGACAGATCTAATTGTCAAGACAAGACAAACGGTGCTGGACATAATTGTCATGACAACACTAAAGATGACACAGATGAGGGCACTTCACACAATGAATCTGAACCATTAGACTACAATATGGACAGCCCAACAAACTCTAATCACATCCCACCTACACCTTCCGCAAACATTCCATTCTTTGGTTCATCAGATGACAGTGATCGAAGTCTGATGAGTGATAAAACTGTTCGGAGATTAAAAGAAAATGTGTTAGAATCTGAGATGAATAAATCCATTCTGTTAGAGCCGCATACAATACGATATGCAGATGGTAAAACCAGTGTAGAAGGTTACTCTGGCACAGCCAGTATGTCCTCCATACCCCCAGCTGTGCAAAGTGCAAACTCCAGTATGTCAGTTCTCAATACACCAGAGGATGGAAGCATAGGTGATAAAGGTAGAAAAAATAAGAGTTACACATTTGCCTTCAAAGTAGCTGCTCTAGATTACTACCATGCTGGTAACTCTAAGGATGCCACTGCCCGACATGTGGGGGTTGATGGGAGGCAGATACGTGACTGGATAAAAAATGAAACCAGACTGAGACTTGCTTTAATTGATGAAATATGTGGGAGGTCAAATAAGAAGAGGAAGCTTGCTGGTGGTGGCAGAAAACCCATGTCAAAGAACTTGGAAACAATGCTTCTTGCTTACATAGAAGATCTAAAGTCCAAGAATATCCGTATCACCCAGAGTATGATTCGTAGCCAAGCAAAAAAACTGTTTGAAACCAAAGGTGTGGCAGAGGAGTCTGGGAAGGAAATGTTCTCAGCCAGTAAGGGGTGGTTATACAACTTCTACAGACGCCACAACATTGCTGTTGACAAGAAAACATCAACTACGCAAAGTACAGATCCATTGGGTACAACGCCCTGGAACTTCACAGGTCTCCCCATGTTCCCCACTGGTCAGGGATCAGACCCTCAGGAAACCTCATCAGCACAAAGGACCAAGAGTTCACCCGGGTGTTGGCCCTACCCAGGTGCTTTCATGTTTCCTGGTATAACCCAGCCACCTGACTCTCAGAAAGCACCAACAGGAAAAGGTGCTGATGTACAGAACCCAGCAGCCTGGCCTTACCCAGGAGATTTAATGTGCCACCCAGGTATTCCCACAGAAACTGACTCCGATAAAGCATCAAAACTACAAAAGAATAATGAAGCGAAGTCAGCATCCTGGCCCTATACTGGAACTGGTGTGTTCCCTACCGGTGCACCTGAGATATCAGACTCTTTGAAAACCTCAACAGCAAATAAGGACATACAGAAATCACCAACTTGGACAAACCTAGGTCCGTTAGTGTTTCCCACTGGTGAACCCACGACACAGGACTGTGATAAAAGTCGGCCAGCACAAAGACTGCAGGTACCAACCTACACTGGTCCTGCTGTGTTTCCCTCCCGTTCTCCCCGAATACACGACTCCCCATCATCATGATAACTCAGATTTACCCATTTTATATTGATTTCATTTCACGCCAAATTTAGCAATGTGTATATAGATATTGGTCTCCTCATTACCTCTTAGAACTAATAATGGCAGAAAGTAATTACCAAAATAGCTTTATATAACATACATGTGCCAGGTGATGGGACGAAAAGACATCAGTGAGAGATTTCCTTTGCCAAGTAGGTATGTGCTAGCCTTGTATGGCCGTAACAGCAGTTTATTTTATGTGAATAACTTCTTCCCGTAGAGATAGCATTGCGCGGCCGATCGCCACACCCCCAGTGGCGTAACGTGTGTCGATCCACCACAGCGGCTGATCCACCACTGCAGCCTCGTTCTGGGTGCATGTAAACATTTAAAATGGCGGACTGGCGCTTGTACGGGGAACTACGGTACCGGATTTTGATAATTTTTCCTTATTTAAACCTCTAAAAACATAAAATAAATATAGAACTAAACTCCCCTGGTATCCTCGGTGGCCTATCCACCCCTCGGGAGTTGTCTCCCCCGAGGGCGTTAGACAACTCCCTCGTGGTGGATCGACCACCTTGTACACCACGGTCGTTTAGTTCTATCTATATGTTATATCCTAGATATAATCCGGGATATAAGGACAGAGTACAGAATCCTTTATATTAGGCTACAGTACTACGGTTAGACCTTGATAGTCCGGCCCTTGTGGTTGCATGCAAAATGATGACAAATCTCAAATCTGACAGACTATCAAGGCATGTTTGAATGCTAATATATTAGAACAGTCCCAGATCAAGCATGGTGGATCCTGTGTATGTCGGACAATCAAGGTCCAACTGTAGTGCACTATTGAATTAAGAGATTAATATTCAGCTGGGCTGTTTTATATTTTACATGTGATCTTGGAAATGGTGCGCAATAAAATGAATAATGCACAAAGCGTATACATACATGATTTCTACAAGTTTGAAAGATAAGTTAACAATTACATAGACTTACACAATACACTACCGTAAATTCTCTCATATAAGCCACGGCGTAAAGTTTAAAACTTTGTTTTAAAAAAAACAGAATCCAAATGGGATTTAGGCTTATAGGATGAGTCCAAAGAAGGGGTGCGGCTTATAGGTGGGTATTTGGCACCAAAGAACAGTATTAAACCTATTATTTTCAAGCGCTAGATGCATCTCATCGCTCCCTCCAAAGTCAGGGGTTCGGCTTGTACGAGGGGCCGGCTTATATGAGGGAATTTAGGGTAGTGCAGTTCCTTGGTATTGGTAAATCATGTTGATCTGGACCTTTAATAGAAAGGGTTTTGCTAATGACACATAGCAAGTAGGGTTCCCACGCATCATGGAATGTCATGGAATAAAATATTATCAGGGAAAGTTCTGGAATTTCTGAAAATTTCATCTTGAATCATTTTTTCCCACATTGATTGCAGGAATGCTGCCGTGAGATCACCCTGATAATCTCCAATATTAGTTGGAAATGTCATGGGGAATTTCAATTTTTGTTATGGAAAGTCATGTAAATATAGAATTTGAGTCTGGTGATTTTGAGGGAACCCTGAGCAAGTCACTCAGTTTAGAAGGGGATGCCAGATGAATCTATAGTGCATTAAAACATGTCCATTGGTTGTCATGATGCAGTTTATTGTTATTGAAGGCCAAGTAGATTATATATCAGATTCTAAAAGACAAGTAGATTATATATCAGATTCTAAAAGACAAGTAGGTTATATATCAGATTCTAAAAGACAAGTGTTAACAATCTGACAATCCTAAGGGAGTCGTCATTTTTTAACAACAGGGGGGGTTGGTGATTGTATTAAAAATAAACATTATATCTATATTCCTGGTTCTGGCAACCATATGTACCGTAATCTCCCGCATATAAGGCGCAGCCCACATATAAGGCGCACCTTTTCAAAATTCAAAAACCTGTGTAGCTTGGGCCACCCCAGACCCTCCTGGGCCCCCTTATGTCCTATTATGACCAAGGGGGCATGTAAGATATCAAAAGAAAGCGTCTTGGTGTCCCCCTTGTGGATCCAATGAGAACTAAAAACCCCCGTATAAGACGTGCCATATACGCGGGAGATTATGGTACTTGTTGAAATAATGTATACTGATTTTATTTAGAATTTATGAAAGTATATACTTATTACTACTCTTTATTTGTACTGAAATTCGTAAATAACATGTACTCTGGTGATACATGGAAATAAACCTATATGAAATTACTGATTTTAGCAATTGATTGTTGTATAAAAGCAGACATATAGACAGGTATGCACGACAGTATTGAGTGGCCTACTCATTCATCAGAGTCGGCATTAAAAATAATTAGTTCCCTGATCCGACACCAGATGGCAGTGGCTGCGGTGGCTTTAGCCAAATCCATGGAAATTAAACTGATTCAAGTGTTGTGTTCGGTACAACTATTGTAAATCCTCACGTCTACTAGTAGGACGCCCCTTGCATATAGGACGCCCTGAATGAAGCCACAGCCTATAGGGTCAAATTTTGGTGATTTTAGGGAGTGGTCATTATTTATCAACAGGGGGGGTGGTGGATTTGCGCGTGGATGTGCGAAAATTTGTTACGCCCCCCCTCGACGGCAGTCAAAATTTTTAGCGCCCCCCCCCCCCGTGCCAGAGGCGCAGAGAGTTTTCGCGCCCCTCTTTGATCTATAGTAGCGCGCGGGCTTTTTTGCTAAAAAGGGTGAATTTTTTTAGCCCCCCCCCTCAAGAGGGGTCAAAATTTTTTTAGCCCCCCCTCGGGAGGGGTCTGAAAATTTTATGCCCCCCCCTCAAACCCACCCTCCCCCCCCTGTTCATAAATAATGACCACTCCCTTAGTACAGTGTAACTGTTCTGTACTAGAAAATCCTCGTTTATAGGACGCACCCTGCGGTGGAGTGAATCCTATAGGACGCAGATGATACATGTATAATTCTGGAGTGTAAGCCGCATCTTATGCCTGAGGATTTAAGGTAGTTAGGTAGTTGTCTAAACTAGGCCTGGTGAAGTGTGAGTGTGTGACTCCTTTTTTTTTTTTTTTTTTTAAGTAACCAATGATTACTGGGTAGAAATCAACACTGGGACCGCAAACGTAGTCCTACTTGGGTCTAAGACTGGCCACAACCACCCAATAAACTCATTGGAATATGGCCAGTCAACCAAATGAGTGCTCACGTGCTCAACTACCACGGCGGTACACTTCTCCAACCTATGAAATATTATTCGAGATCAATGATTTAGATAAAAAAAATATTTCCTGTCTCCATACATTTGTATTTTATTGTGGGCTTTCCCAAATAAAATAAATAACAAATACCCTAATCTCCCGCGTATAAGACGCGTCCTCTACGCCAAACAAAATGCTGGGGGGTCTTATAGCTTTCTCTCAAGTTGGGTGTGCGTCTTATACGAGGGGTAATTTTACTATAGAAATGTACTAATCTTA
Source organism: Acholoe squamosa (assembly GCA_949317995.1). NCBI lineage: Eukaryota > Metazoa > Annelida > Polychaeta > Phyllodocida > Polynoidae > Acholoe > Acholoe squamosa. The sequence continues at coordinate 2,747,701 of OX439052.1, forward strand.
CAAATTTCAGCCTTAAAATGTGCGTCTTATACGCGAAAAATGCATGTGCTGAGTTTGGGGTGCGTCTTATACGTGCAGCGCGTCTTCTACGCGGGAGTTTACGGTAATTCCCTATGTAAAACATTATTTTATTTAGGATGGAACTGTGACAATGTCACATGCCTTGTAATACCTCTAGTATACACCTGATGAGACTCAAATGAGTCGAAACCTTGACTTTTCCCACCCATATTGGTAAAACACCAATAGACTCTAAACATATGTTAGGAATTATGCATCTAGGCTTGGAGATTGACCAATCCCCAGGACCCTGGAGGGCCACAGGAAGCCTGTGATACCATGGTGATGAAGGATTATTGTGTATTGGTAACAATAGTCACCCTAGAGACCCCCTTACCAACTGAAGTTGATAAGGTGAGGCGAGCATGGCAACGAGCATGGCAACCGTGTCATTCAAAGCAAGGTAGTGTTAAGGTGTGGACGGACTTTCACATCATCCTCTGAGAGTGTGACTCCTTGTATAATTTGTTGGCTCAGGGTCTCCTCTGAGTCTATACCACCGGGTAGGATGTGGTGTGCACAAGAAAATCAACACCAATTTTCCATTTTCGATTTTAAATCAGAAAATCACATTCCAGATTGTAATTATTTATGCAGTTTGGTAGTCAAGATATTAAGGATGCTATTAAGCTGATTATTTACAAATAAAATTTTGATACATTTGCACTAGTGTCGTACTTCTAAAGGCTTCCTTGGAATCTGTAAATTTCAGGGATGGAAGTCTTCAGGGATTTCCCTGATTTCAGGGATTTTCAAGTCCCAAAGCCCAATATTTTCATATACAAATTAGTATTTAGATGTGTGCATATTGAGCAGTTCATGGATTTTTGACCTCAGTGACTTTCATCCCTGAAATTTCTTGCGAGAGACTTCTCTGTAGGCCCTACGACAAATGAGACTTCTCACACCAAGACTTGTCTCCATGTTCCTATATAGAGTGATGCAAACCCCTCCCAAGGCGTCTAAATAGGAGACGCTTGTAAGTGATCTACTTCCCGTTTGGAAACTGTATAGAGAAGTCTCTAAAAATACATGCAGCAGGGGCTTCAGATACATAGAACATGATGTGAACGATACATAGACAAAGGTTCATGAGTTGGAGGAATTTGAGTGGGTTGGTTTGGAATTTGAGAGGGCAGTTTGGTGCCCGCATTGCACTTCGCCCTGAGGGCATCGTGCAATACAGAAACCAAACTGTACGTGCAATAACCCTCTCAAATTCCTCCAACGAGTGTTACTTTGCATTTATTTCATGTTTTTAAGGAGAATCTGCCATAATAATCCACATACCAGCTGCAAATGGATGTATATTGGCCGCATACACATTGTTTACATCGTCATCTTGAAGCTATCATGTCATCAAAAAATCACATGACCTGGGCATGTGGTATTTTTGCTGGGTTATCGCATGGGGGGGGGGGGTGATACGGAGATGCACTGTAAAACCTATGGGCTGTCAGTATCTCGGGCATATCAACATGAAATAATAGATCTTTGCTTTGACATTATATTATCTTCTATTTTTTCTCTGAAGATTTCATCAATGATGTGGATTGAATGTTAGAGAGTGCACAAAAGTTATTGGAATATTCAAACTTGATTCAAAACTTCATTTTCTGAGTTATGAAAATACACCTTTGCAAGTTCTGTCCTAATTGTATAGTGTCGCCATCTGGTGTAAATGCTAGTAATTATCAAGGTCTTAATGATACCGATGGAGAGATTCTAGGGATCGATTTTCACCAAAATATACACTTTGCACTATATAACACAAGACCGCAATTTCAGAAGTTTTGATCCATGGTTTTTGATTTTTCGTACACATGAACTACTTAATTGTAGTATTATTGAGACAAAATTTGGTGACAATCCAAGCATTACTCAGTGTAGTTTTGATGTTATATCTTAAAACGTGACCAACACTGAACAAGTTTTGAAAGGGTTTTCAGCCGCGGGCTATAAAAACTGACCCGTTTGGAGTTGGTGACTTGAATAAACCTTTTTGAATAGCTAAGGTATAGGGCTTCAAATAAAATAAAGTGTTATTAACTCGAAAGAGTTATAAGAGTCGGGTAAAAATTTGATGGATTCAGTGCCTCTTAACAGAGAGAAAAACTAAGACACTTTTCCGGTCTATGTTAAATCCCATAAGAGGTGCGAATAGGTTCAACGTTCCCATGCTTTTGGTCTGGAGTGGTGCGAATAATTGATGAATATTGATGAATTTGCCGTCATTCAATCCGTCCGTGCGTCTCCAATGTCTTAATTTCGGCACAAACATGGCGGATATCGATTTTTTGTAAATTATAATATAATATAGAAATATGATAAAGAATGGCAAAAGGATATGATTTAAATCGATATGTTTGATAAAAAATGTAAAAAATTACGTGTTTGCCCTGTCGTTAATTTGCATCACAAAGCCGTGGTCATGCAAATTGACCCAAATAACCATGGAAATTGGGTCGGGCATGCGCAGATAGAACCAAAATCCAACATGGCGGACAGCGAGACGATCGATTTGTGGGGCTATAACAGTAAAAAGATAGGGTGTTTTCGATTCAATTCGATTGATATTGCCAAAGATGCATGGTTTATATTCAAAAAGCCATTAATTTCAAGTTAAATCGATAGAATATATCATTTCTCCATCGAAAATACTACTTCCGGCAAGGAGGGTTCGCGCATGCGAACATCAAAATCAAAAATGGCGGACAGCGAGACAATCGACTCACGGTGACATGCAAACTGCTGGATTATAACAAAATGGAGGAGAATTACACTGTCTCATGCATTTTTATGGTTAATATGGATCATTATTCAAGACCTGCTGGTATTGTGCAATGCTTAACTCGCCAGGAGAGGAGTTATTCGCTAATGAAACATGCAAGAGATAATGGATGCATTCTCCATAGGCTTAACCATTGACAGTGATAATGCTCGAAGAAAAAATGAGGTTAGTATCAGAAGGGGCCAAAAAGTAGAGATTAAGTGCCCTTTCGAGTTACTTGCATTGCAAAATGCTGTACTATATTTTTCAGTAATACTGAAGTAAGTAATTTCAGTAATTTCTTAATTCATCAGTTCTGAGCCCAATATGCATTAAAAAGTGAAATAGCCCATATACATATGGGCTTAGCATGGACCTGGCCCCTTAACTTTTAACTTCATTTATTTACGTAGAATTTGTGGACGAATACTGATCATTTCTTTTTGTAATAAAATGTATTGAACTGTATTTTCCTTGTCGTCATCTGTCCTTGACCTAGTGTTAACGCCATCCTAGTGGTCCAAACTTGGATCCTTCCAGGTTCCTTTCGATAAGAACACAACGAGAAGTACTAGACCCCCTTTGCGGGGAATTCCGCTACACTAGAATGACTATAATTAATTTTGTACTCTTGTGTGATAGTCCTACCACTATTATTTATGATGCCTTTTTTGCCAAATTGAGCGTGACATTTCTTTGTTTAATTTTTTTTCCTGTACGGTTTTTGGCTGACCTGAAAAGCATATGTACATGTGATTTTTGCCAAATAAAAACTTGTTAAACTCATACTAAAGTACACATTTGCAGCTCTGTAACTCAATCATGTACAGAATACAGCTGGACAATTGAGGCACCATACAGGGCACTGTGTATTATAATGGGAATACCAATAATAAAATAGTGAATATACATGCTATGGCCAGTCAGCAAAAAAGACAGATTTTGTGGTGCACATATTTTACAAACTAAGCGAACCTTCAGCTCTTCGGCAGTGACAATTTGGTAGCTAAAAGTATAAAAAATAACCAGCCATAGAGGCTTAGAAATCAAACAGCACCAAGAAAAAATACATGAGGTATGATGAGCACCAATTTAGTGCTCCCTGCTCTCTTAGCAGTCTTACAAAGAATAGTATAGGTTGGGATATGTAGATTGAGGTATTGACTCTGATTAGCATTGTGCTCCAAAACAAGGGCAAATGCATAAAGGGCCTTTAAAAAATCATTTTATATTTCTACTTTTGGCATAATTTTCAATTCACATTTTGATTACGGTTTTCTTAACTTTTCATTAATGTTATGTAAATATATTACACAATTTCTTTGACTCATGGTGCTTTTTCCTGGATATTTCCGTGCTGATATTTCTCGATATTGTATGCACCATGTGGGCAAATCATTGGTGGATATCAGGCACTGTTTAGGGTGGATATCAGGCACTGTTTGCAGTGGATATTAGCACCATTTGAGACATATGTTACATGTTAAAACCAACGAGAAATTCATTGGCAAAGGTGGTGTTCGATCATTCAACCCTAAGACTTTGAGTCCGATGCCATACCACCTGCTCCATGAGGAGAGGTGGTTGACTGAGGCCCACACATCCTCCTAGTAGCAGTCTATTGTTATGGCCTGGTTAGGAGCGATCCCAGCTTTGCCAGATGTGCAAGGTGGGAGGGCACTGTACTTATAGAGGTTTATACCACGATTTCGGGACTTCCGGTGGGTTTATATGCAGTTTAGCCGTGCATTATTCTGCATATACCACACATGTGCATTTTTGAAATTTTTGGTATATACTTTTTCGAGGTCAAGTTGGACTTAGAATATTGGTCTCTGGGAACTTAAGAATTCAATAGGAATTAAATAGATCTACCTATCCTCTACCTAACCAATACCATCATAATTGAAATATTATGCGTTTAATGTATGTTATGGGAACGCACGAGTGGATTTACGGGTTAATAATCCACGACCCCGTAGGGGGAGTGGATTATTAACCCGTAAATACACGAGTGCGTTCCCATAACATGCATTAAGGCATTTATCTCATAGATTCCTCCATTTTGTATTAATTTCTAACCTTATAACCCAAGAATTAATCCAGGAGAAGACATTTTGTAAGTGGATACGATCCGCTCGGTTTGCCAAGCTGTCGTGGCCATGTTGTTGTTCTGCCCGACATACCTCCACCTTTACACTCATTTTTCGGGTATAATCCAATAATGTCAAGTCCTGTACTTCTAACACCGCCAAATATACGATCTCTAGTTGGTGTTCGCATATATTTTGTCTCCATTTTCTTCGAAATAAATAAGAATCCATTGATTTTCCATACCGATCCAACGCACACGGCCCGGTACACGGCCATTGCTTCATGTTGACAGAGCGGGTAGGTGCCCGGATGTAAGAACTAGGTCAGGCACGCGTCGAACAAGGAATGGCCGTACGAGGTGGGTGCCGACATGTATCGATGTGGAAAATCAATGGATTCTTATTTATTTCGAAGGAAATGGAGGAATTTGGCATGGCATGTTCATCTAGGATATCTAAGGATGGTTCTCTGTTAATAACTCCACCAGGCTCCATTGAAATCTATGCTAACGAGGTCTGTAAACATCAGGTATGTGGGAAAAAATTTTCAAATACTGGATGTACTTTGCCTTCTATCACCGGTCGGCTTGGTATAGTGGACAGCGAGCTCGCCTCCTGCCCCAGCGGCCGGGGATCGATTCCCCGTTGAACCTAAACGGTTTTAACAGGAAATGTATGGAGGAGTTGACTTTGTATACTTCTCCAATTTATTAACATGTCCGGATTGAAACCAGCAGCTTCTTGAAGATGAAGAAAAGGTCTGAGAGTAGGGTTATGGCTTGATAATGCACGGGGGTTATGAGCAAAAAAGCACTGTCCAAGCCAAAATCGTGAGATAAAGATATATACATCACATTGGATGTTAAGATTGCCCTTCCTCACTCAACGAGGGATATATTAGAAGTTTATTATTCCGATTATTCAACGAAGTTATGAAAGTTTATGAAAGATATTGTCGATGATCGGAGATCCAGTTAATGATTTTATTCGTGAAGTGTAGATACTAATGAGAAACTATTAGAAATAACGAAATTTGGAGAATTGATAATAATCTAAGATCTGTGAATGAAATGTATACCAATGCTAAATAGAGTTATCATGAATCAAAGCAATGGAAATAAAATGAAATGACCAGGATTATCTTTGACATATACCTACGGGTGCAAATAAAACTTCAGAGCTGACTTTACCCATTGTGTCTTCAGTTCGTATTGGGCTTTGAGATTTAGACACAAGTCTTTACCACTTGACGCTAGCGAATTCCCCATATGTTCCATTAAAGTAGTTGAAGTATGGTGGATAATTCGAGGTTATTACCTATTTCTTAAGCTACGGTGGAGGTCTTCATTTAACAGGTTAATTCATACAAACAAAACCTCGCGAAACCCTCCACCCTCCCATAGCCCAAGGGGTAGGTTTCCAGCCTAGTGCCCAGGGGCTGTGACTTTATAGTGTCATATACAAAAACCAGGGGGTACCACTGTGCCCTAACCCAGTCCCAGTATACCTGTTATTTCTGCCACCAGGTGGCCCCAGTGTGTAGTGGCGACCAGGCTTAGAGTCATGGCATCTGTTTCATGCATGGACATAATTCCGCTTCTGATATAGATGTCTTCACAGTTATATCAGTTGCATAAAGCATAGGTCCTATCCATTACCCTAAATGCATGTTTGATAGATATCGAGTCCTTAGTCATGTAACGAATGGGGGAATTATTTCTGAAAACTGTGTACAAATAGCAGACAAAATATTCTCTTCTGATTTTTCCAGTATATAAGATATAAGCCTTCCTCAAATATAAGCTTGCCCCGTTTATAAGCTTGATCAATTTTCATTTTGAAATGTATACCCGAGCTTAAAATGGGGGTGAAAACAGTAACACAGTACGTCATAAGTCATATGTGGGGTGTGACGGTGGTCATGGTGACCAATGGCCATGATGCTTGAATGCATCAGCCGCCCTGAAAGGGTTATAATGGATCAATCCCTTGTAATCAAAGGAAGTATCATCTTTTGATAAATGGTACACAAGCAGAACGGAGCACACGTTACACATGCAGTAATAAAACAGAAGACATCTTTTAAAGGCCGCAGAAGCAGGAGTGCGTCATGCCCATTGGTCGTCATGATGCACCAAAGAAGTGCTGACGAGAAACATCGCGCAGATGTACACTAATTCCCGGAGGGTCGCCATGATGCTCCAATGAAGTGCTGGCAAGCAGTCTTGCCAGCACTTCATTGGTGCATCATGGTGATGAATGGGCATGATGCATTAATGCATCAGCGGCCCTGAAAGGTTTTACTCACCAGGGGATCAGGCTTCCCTAGTCCACTTAAAAGGGTCTATATCTCCTCTTTACTATCCCCTCAGGATGTGTGTGGTGCCCATATGCACGGGCACTGACACATTCCTCTGTGAAATTGTGTAATGTAGTTCTTCCCACGAATATGACCTTAGCTGTCGAAATGGCGTTAAACATCTATTACTCACCCACTCACCAGGGCAGCATTTTACTCATCATGACGACCAATGACCACTCTCAGCTTTTAATGCGTTAACCCTCTCAGAACTAAAATAGAAGACCCCTAGCAAGTCTAAGCCTACATGAGCCACTCCAAGTAGGGTAGAGTGGGCGTGGCCAAGACCTGTCACTCACCCTGCCACTGTGACAATGTAAGTGGAGTCTGGGCGGGGCGGGTGGCACAGGAAGGCCGCACGCCGGGCCGCACGTACCACGCACACGGCACCAGCCGGAACCAGCGCACGGCACTCAGCGTCCCAAGACAAAAGTCGCCAGGTCAGTCAAACTACTCATTTCATGATCTTAATGATATATATTTTTTTCTCTTAAGTTTCACTGAATTGAGTTAATTTGAGCTTCTTTTAGGAGAAAATATCATTAATTTGTTACGTTGGTTAATTGATGCTATTGATGATGAATTAACAACTCTATCATAAGTTGAATTGATTCCACTTTTTCTATTTGAAATGATACTGATCTTAAGGTTCATAAGGGACATATCAAAGCCCAGTGTGTGGTTGAGGAATCCCCAGGCTTAATATAAAATTTTGGCCTAATCTATGTCTCTATCAACATAGGAACAAACTGACAAAAGGTATCAGTAAATTGGGAAATTTGGATACATGTGTCGGCACGAGGAAGATACCATGCATAAAATGACTCCTTTGTTGACATTAAGTGGTGTTTAGAGGCAAGGGGATGACGCCATGTGGTCAGCAGATCCAGTCATTTAAATGTAAATTAAGGCCATCATTTAGGCCTAATGACATTCCTACAAACAAAGGACGCCTAGATTAGGCGCAGCAGGGAGTCTGCTCAGGTCTGTACAGGCATGTAGAGTTTGATTCAGAATGGAAACACCGAAAAAGAATCTAGTTTTCTAATCTGGTAAAAACTGTAATAGACTTAGGGCCTACAAATAACCCTTGTAGGACCACTCATGCAGAAGTGCATCATGCCGATTGGTTTGCTCGCATGATCAGGGGACAATACATTTCGCGATGTATGAGTCGCAAAGGGTGCATTAATGCATCATGCCGAATAAGGGGCATGATGCATTAATGAATTAGCGGCCATGAAGGGCGTAAATATGGCTAATGGTAATCAGGAAAGTGGCAGGAGTACATGTAGTTGCTGGAGGTACAGGCCCAAACTTATAGATTCATTTAAAGATACAATCACAGATTAGCATCACTTCATTCAAGCATCATGGCGACCACACAGCATGATACACTGTCAGTGTGCTAGTCATGATGCACCAAAACATTATTGGCGAGTTACTCACCAGGGAGGGCATCACACCGACAAAGAACCATGAACGTTGAGGTAGAGATCATGTTGCTTATCTGGTATGGTTGTCATGATATATATGTTACTTCCCAGTGGGTCAGTTCGCTGCATGGATGTTACTGTACCGGTATTCATGAATCCCCCAAACACACAACAGTAAAACGCCATGTATAAGGCGCACCTGTGTGAACCTGTGAGCCGCACAAAGGACCTGGAATGGCCCATACGGCGGGGCTTATATGATTTTATGATGTGTATATCTATGATTGGAGTAACATGTTAAAAGTGGCATTTCCGTGTACTACTTACAAGTTACATGTTAGGCTATAACTGTACCACACTATGAGCCTCATTTCCATGTACTACTTACAAGTTACATGTTAGGCTATAACTGTACCACACTATGAGCCTCATTTCCATGTACTACTTAATCTCCTGGTGAGTGGCGCGGTATGTGAGTAGTACAGGCACATGGCACTTTGTGACCGGCAATCCGTATCTAACGACCCTCACGTAGAGCCAACTTATAGATAGATAAGTAGTAGTAGACCTGATAGACAGACAGACAGACAGACAGTCAGACACAATTACTACTAACAGGCTGATGACAAGATTAAGTTTTTATCTGCGTTTGTGTAGTTGTGAGATAATTCATGGGGGCATCATGCCAGGTCTTTGGCCATGTAATTTAAACACCATAGGGTCGGCATGATACTTGAATGTTTCTCGCCAGGGCTGCATTTATGCATCATGAGCATCAACGAGCATTGAATGCATCAGCGGCCCTTAAGGGGTTAATGTAGAATGCCCTGACCTAACTTTCACTGCTCCTACCAGGTACACGCGGTTTTATAGTAGTCTTTTTACATCCAGACAGTTCTTCTACATTCCGTCAGGGGGCTGCTCAACCAAAGGTCACGTGATGAACACGAAGGTCACGTGACAGATGTCGGTACCCCGTATGCCGCAGAGGCTGCCGGGAAGACGTCACGTGGGACCCAGCTCATTTGCATACGAATTAGTTTCACTTGTCGAGACCAATAGACGCCGGCGTCCGTTAGTTAACCCGTCACCATGGCAACCACGTAAAGGGCCTCATATGGAAACTCATAAAGACGGTCATACTGCTTCCGGTACTGGTACCTCCGGGTTGTCTAATTGTCTGATGGTTTCTGGGAGTGACCTTGTAAATAAGCAGACGGTAATTCTGTTTGACCCCTTGTCGACCTCACTCTCCACTCATAGTTAGCTGTTAATAAAGTCTACACTCTCCATTCACAAGTAGAGAAATACCTTGCTTCTAAGGTGCAACATTTACGAGACAGTGAGCCCCTGGTGCGCCTTATACGATCAGCAGAAGTTGTAAGTGTAGGCGTAAATTGTATTAGATTGGTATTAACTTGTTCCAAATCAAGCCCCAGGAAGGCATTAAAGGATGTTCCTGAGTGTGTTTTAAATGTAGGGTGCCTCTCCACTCATTGGACTGTAAACTTCAATAGAACTATGACATGCAGTGTTGCAGGGGCGTGGGAAGCAGTTTCAGAGTGGGTGGGACCAGGGGGGTTTTCTGCAATTTTTGACCTCCCTTTGCTTGACCTTTTAGATTTGACCTTTTGAGGAGTTGGCTAAAAGTGGGGGGGGGGCATGTCCCCCCTGTCTCCCCCTGCTTTCCACGCCCATGTGGTGGATCCAGCATTTGGAAAAAGAGGGGGTGCAGCCCAAAAGGAGGGGGCGCACCTCCCATTCTTTAAGGAATATTTTGAGTCTAAAGCTCTTGACTATAAAAGTCAAGAGCCCCACCCCGTCTTAATCTGCCACTGACATGCTCTCATGGTTTTTTTCCCATTCAGCCGTTCATGGGCCATAAATTGGGTGTTCAGTTGTGTCATTTTTGTTCAGCATCCTACAATCATTTAGCTTTGGTGAGTAACTCACCAATACCGCATTCATGCATCATTGTGAGTAACTCGCCAATACCGCATTCATGCACCATGGTGAGTAACTTGCCAATACAGCATTCATGCACCATGGTGAGTAACTCACCAATACCGCATTCATGCACCATGGTGAGTAACTCACCAATACCGCATTCATGCATCATGGCGAGTAACTCGCCAATACCGCATTCATGCACCATGGTGAGTAACTCGCCAATACAGCATTCATGCACCATGGTGAGTAACTCGCCAATACCGCATTCATGCACCATGGTGAGTAACTCGCCAATACCTCATTCATGCATCATGGTGAGTAACTCGCCAATACCGCATTCATGCATCATTGTGAGTAACTGGCCAATACCGCATTCATGCACCATGGTGAGTTACTGGCCAATACCGCATTCATGCATCATGGTGGCATGATGCACCGATTCTGTAGGCCTAATTTCGACCCCACCCCCATGTTCAGATAGAGAGTAAGTGAGTCTTTTCCCGGGGGAGTCCTTCCCAGGCCTCACAGCCTGTCCCACAATAGCCTCAGGCCACAAAATAAATGGGCAATGCCATAAACTGCATGTGAATTGTTTTATCATTTTGGGGAAGGCATTTTGTTTATTGTCCCTTCTTGGTGATGATAGTTGGGACAGGAGAGAAAATTGTGTGAAGCACTCACTTCAGTAGGCGGCAGTAATAGTCCAGGCAAAGTAGGGTTGGATCTCAAACAAATTGCAACAAAAGGTTTTTCACCACAATACATTTCCTTTAAATCACTAGAATGACATACTTAAAGTCCAAAAAAATCCTGGTAGGGGAACTATGCTTAATTAGCATAAACCTCATCAGCACTGCTATTTCTATATAGTAAACAAGGACTTAGCTATAACTTTGGTCTCCATAGGTCTTTTCAAGTAATTTAAAACGTAGCATAAAACATGCATCTTGAGATGGGCAATCCAGATACACCAAAGTTAGAATAAGTGACATAGTCCAAATTAGCATAAATTCAATATGGCTTCCAGTTCTCCCCATTATAGGTCATCTATCTGAACAAGAATGATGGCAGATACCTTAGAAAAGATGCAACACAGAAGTTCTTTCAACACAATGCATTTATTTATAGTCCCCTGGTGATAGTCTTAATATAATAATGTATGGAAACACATTGTCACCAGAATGAGGCTCATTTGCATAAAAATATTTTGCAAAGACCCAATATGGCCTCCATGTGCTGTATTTTTTGCTTTTCATTGTGTTTTTGATAGTCCAGTGTCTTGAGCTAGACCTGCAGTGTCTTGAGACTATACCAAGCACCTAAGTACACGTAAGGTACAGCCATAAAGTGGTAAATTCATCTCAGGCTTAAGTTATTGATGACTTGAATATGGGTAAACTGCGGAGACAACGCCTGAAAACTCTACCGGAGAAAGCCGGTGTAAAGGACCTGACGGAAGCTATAAAAATATGTTAGGAATGTAAAATTGAACTTGAGGGGGAGCATGATAAACTTGAGTTGGATGTCACAAGGAATACAGATGACATTACCGACTTAACCTCCAGAATGGGAACAGTTGAAAAGGATAATCGAACCACTTATGAAATTCTTGATGCACTGGTGGAAAGACTCCATATAGCACAGCCAATGGCAAAAGAGAATAACACTATGATAAAATCACTGCAAGCTAAGGTGACGAGTATGGGTGATTCAGTTGGTAGTGCCAACTCATTAGCCAAACATCTATTAAAAACAACCCAGAAATTCGAAGATGAAGATTGCATGGAGGGCTTCCCGGAAAATCACGAGAAGACTTGAGGCAATCATATGACCAATTTTTTGAGGACTTAACACTCAAATATGGGAATGAGCGAGCCGGTATATATTGTCTAGGCAAATATGACCAGAACCAACAAAAGCCTATTGCTATCATTTTCAAGCTGGCATGTCATGGCATAAAATCAGACATATAAAGGAAAATCAGCAATCTAAAAGATTTCCCAGCATGGAAAGGAGATGAGCTGGCAAACCAAGAAGCAAGGGAATACAACGACTTAAGAGCATTATACTTTCTAGAAAAAAGGTGGGGTATTCACGATATAAAACTCAAACAGATGATGATTGTAGTTGATAAAAAATCATATGGGCACAAGGACATAGAGGCTCTTACCTATGGCCTAAACCTACTTGATGGAAACTGATGGATGGGTGACTGGCAAATCCTGCATCATTTGCAGTACACAAAGGCAGCCTTGGTATAAAGTTTATGTCCAGCAGCAGCAAAGTAGGGTAGTATACAACGAACAGCTTGCAGGTGTAGTCCCGATTATCTGTTCTCTCACCTTTCAGAAACATGCGAAGAATATCAACCATGTCCATGTATTGGAGCCAAAATTAAGCAGTGTGGTTCATCTCTACTCCATTGAAGATAGGGAAAGAGCATCTATTCATTGAGTCTACACCTGTATTGCCTTTCCTGAGTCAGTGGCAGTACCATTCTCTCTGTCAGCAAATTGTTTATGATTCTTGCTCCCTCCCCAGTCACATTAGAATTTGTTCTCAGGTTGGTGATCCTCAGCCATCACTTCTCACTCTTTTTGGATTTTGCACATTGTATGTGTCTGCAATAACGATACAATTTAATGCAGCATGAACAAGGAAAGTTCCACGTTTTGATATGGCAATGTCCTTGCCATTCAGCATGCTGCTCACTTAGTTTTTGACGCACACAACCTTAAGGAGTTCTTTAATCCTGAACTGACCCTTGAATGCCCACAACTCCCATGTGTGGTACCCCTAACCTTAGGACTTTCTGTATTAGGTCACTGGTGCTTGGCTCATTTTGTACAATAGTAAGTGCTTTCCACCATTGTGGTTGGTCAAATGTTAGAACACTGTACCTAGTAGCATAGACACTGATGAATTTTAGAATTAAGTAAACGCATGAGGGATCACATGGTTTTATATCAATCATGGGCAGAAACATGACTTCTGACTGTGGGTGCTCTCCACTGGTCACCATCTGCATACTACCTGACCAACTTGGAGAACCAAGGATGTCTTCCAGAGAACATCAAGGTTGTGTGTTGGATCATCTAAGATCAAGCAATCAAACATAGCAAATGTTCTTTTATTTGCCTGTCCCCATAGACAGTGCCAGACAAACCACAACCTTTGATCACTCAGATGCAGTTCACTGAGAGGCAATCCCATAACAAAAGACAAGCATGTAGGCCCGGGCCCATGCATATGGACACCAGCTTCCTACATGCCCACCTCATGCCACAAGAAGCAAGAGATTGTTGTCTTTTACGAATCTGGTATGCCCACTGTGGGGAGGGTGATTTCTCATTCATGGACTCCCAATGAAGAAATTCTACTCTTCATGGCCTTATCATGAAGATCCTCATTCAACAGGGGGAATTTCCTCTGCAGTTGGATAGGTGTTGTGTATTGTATTGAATCAGTTCTGCTGCAGTATATCAATTACAGAAAGGCAAAATGAAGTTAGCCTGCTCCTTCATGCACTAGTCGCAAAGGTCCCACTCCACAGGGATAATCTCCATAGGATGTATTACAGAAAGCTAAATGTAGGTATTCAGGAATAGATGCATAGTTGATGCCAAACTGCACCATATTGCACCAAACTGCCAGATTACACCATATTTCTAATGTGTCATTGATTTATTCCCATCTTTTCACCCCCCCCCCCAGAATTTACCATGATAATAGGGAAAATGCCTAATTGATTAAGGTTTTGCATAAATTACACTAATTAGGCTGAACTGAACATTTTCAAAATGGTATAATCTTATTCCTAGATTTTATTTCTTTGACAAATAGCCATTTTTAGAAAATTGTGTGTTATATGAGGCTTAATGAGGTAATTTTGGCTATCTAATTAAATATGCAAATTAAGGGCCTTAAATCCAGAATGGCCCCAAACTAATTTGGATTCTCTGGAGAAAAAAACAGCCATTGGACATGAGGTAACCATCATGGTTGTAGACTCAGTAAAATGTTTGAAAATGCTGAATTCTGCTTATCAATTGCAATTATACTAATTAAGGATTGTCTCAATCTAAAGAATTCTAAAGCAAATGTATTGGCCATAATAAAAAATACACTCTAGACATTTGAAATAGCTAGGAACATTGGTTTAGTACAGAATTATCATCATATGAGAGTTTGTAGGGTTCATTCTCAAAGGCTGTGATATACTAATGAGCACCTGCTAATTATGCAGTGTTCCCCTTCCAGGAGCCTCATTCTGCTGACAATGTGTTTGCATACATTATTATACTAAGAATATCACCAGGGGACTATTAAGAAATGCATTGTGCAAAAAGAAAACTTCTTTATTGCATCTTTCCTGAGGTATCTGTCACCATTCTCATTCAGATAGATAACCTACAATGGGGTGAACTGGAAGCCATATTCGATTTATGCTTATTTGGGCCATGTCATTTATTCAAACTGTGGTGTATATGGATTGCCCATCTCAAGATGCATGTTTCAAGCTTTTGAATCACTTGAAAAGACCTATGGAGACCAAGGTTATAGCTAAGTCCTTGTTTACTATATAGAAATAGCAGTGCTGACAAGGTTTACGCTAATTAAGCATCCCAGCAAATCTGTGTCAACTTTTGTCATGCTGCGCCCGCCTCACCCCATGCGCTCTTAGGACTTGACGCGTGGGTGATCACGGACCATGACAAGATGTGACGCATGCGTGAACATCCCAACCCAATTTGTGAAGTTGAGTCAACATGCGTGTGAACCTTCACCAACAATGACACATGATTACATCATGTGTCATCACACATTATCACACACACTGACACATGGGTCATGACACAGTATCACATATATTGACGCACAGACTAATTTGTGGGTGTGGGATAGGCGGGGGGGGGGTTGCAGGTGGTTGTTGATTTCTGATATTTCATAACTTTATTAACATCAATTCAGCTGTTCATGCTGGTTCCCATTGAAGATATCTCTCCTCTGCATGTCATGTGTTGCCCACTTTGCTTGAAAATGGATAGATATTCTGTCAGCTGTGTGAGTTGAATTTTCCTTGTATCAGTCTTGAGAATGCCTGTTGAAATGATAGGAAATGGTCATAAACAAACAGCAGTAATCTAATTTTGACCACCCACTCACATCCAAGTTGATAAACAATGACCACTCCCATATGGCAGCCTGAATCCCCCAGAATTTCCCTGAGCCTTGCTCACATAGAAAGTTCTACATTAATTTGGGGTGTTGAGACAAATAGCTGAATTCAGCAACAAGATAGATGTTCAGGGATTGTAGATAATATCAATGTGTTACTGTATAAATGCTTATCACATAGGATTTCATGTCAAATCAATCTAGAACTGTGTGACCACCTACCACAAGATCTGTTCTCCATGGCTGCCTCTGCCTGACTGTTTTGAAAGCAGGAGGAGAACAAAGGAATGGGAGGGAAATTTGAAATGGAGCAATCAAAACACAGAATAGTACATAATGTGTCATTGTGCGTGAAGTTCTGTCATGGTGGGTGAGAGTTGGCGAATCTTGACACATGCTCACATCTCCTCACACAGTCTGTCATGCTAATGTTGGACAAAGTATCTGCCCCCATTATCACTCAATACAGAGTTTTTTAACCAGCCTACGAAGAGTTCCTGTATATTTGCTCTAATCAGCGGTGACCTAGCTAATCAGTAGGCATTAAACCTTCATATCTCATCAAACCAGGACAAACAGATACTTAGATATCATGTAAAACATATGCAATTCCAATTCAGTGCTATGTCCCATAGACAAAACAAATGAGCTATTATGTCTATAATGTATGCACTAAATCACATATACTTGACTATCATTATGTTCCTGATTCATATGTTTTTCATGCCATGTAAGAAAGGAACTTGCTCTGTGAAACATAAATTCTCATATTGACATTTACTCAATAGGCCCACTCTGCAAAGTACAAGCCATGAGAATCCATACAGTTTCCATAGTCTCTTATTGTTGAAGGCTTGGTGATGAAATGTCATGCTAGGTGAGAGTTGACAAGTATTGACACATGTTGACATGTGCTCACCCTGGTCCCCTCACATCTTTATTGAAGTAAGTGAAGACATGTGAAGCTGCCTGAGAGTTGACAAGTATTGACGAATGCTCACCCAGTTCCCATCACATCCTTATGGAAATGAGTGAAGACATGTGAGGTTGGGTGAGAGTTGACAAGTATTGACACATGTTGACATTTGCTCACCCAGTTCCCCTCACATCTTTATGGAAATGAGTGAAGACATGTGAAGCTGTGTGAGAGTTGACAAGTATTGACAATTGCTCTCTCAGGTCTTACTGAAGTAAGTGAAGGTTTGTCAAGCTGAGTGAGAGTTGACATTGTATCACACAAAATGGCATTATTCGTTATCACTCAATGTACTCACACATTCCTCACCCAGCATGACTCATGTTCACTAGGATTTGCTGGGATAGTTCCCTTACCAGAATTTTTCAGACTTTTAGTATGTCATTCTAGAGACCTTAAGGAAATGCATTGTAAAGTTTGTAAGTGAATAATGTTGCTATTTTAGTCTAGATTGGCAATAGCAGTAACTCGCAAATCACCTATATTGACATCCCCCCCCCCTCCAAAAAAAAAAAAAAATTAAAAAAAAAACAGAAAGAAAAAAGCTGAGGCAAGATTTGGGTAACAGTTGGAATGGAGTGGCCGTCACCCATCCCTCTATATCAGCATTATATGAGTTAAGGTTTCCTTTAACATTTATAAAGAACATCTTTTGAAGTAAAAGGGGATTTCTTATTATTACAGGTATTACTAGTTGTTTAGTTTGCAACTGTTATATCTGGACCCGACACTCATATGTCATGTTAATAAATTGTGTCCTACCACCAAGGAGTAAGTACCCCCCCCCTCCCCCATGGCCTAGTGGTGGTGGGTGTGTTAGTCAGCCAGGAGGCTGTTGCTCCTATTGTAAAAAGAGCTGTGAGTATATGCCCTCTTTTCTAAACAAGTCGTGCACTGCTTCACCTAAGTACTTGCACTCACCACATTAGTCTGAAAAGTCAACTGCCTTGTTTAAAATAGATAGAGCTGCACTACCAGGTACCTACTCATGTCACACGCTCTATAGTTTATTTATAGTTTATAATACTGACTGACTTCTCCCAACTAGGCACCTACTCAAATCCCCCTTTTTGAGCACCATACTTGAATGACCACTTGTGAGCAACAAAAGGGACAAGTTATAGCTACATGAAAAGAAAGGACTGGAAATGAGGGCATTTTTAGCCAGCTCTTCCTTTTACTATAGGAGCAACAGCCTCCTGGCTTGTTGTGATAGGCCTACTCAGCGATAGCCTTGGGGGATGTTCTTCAATCTACCACCCCTTGAAAGCAAGACATCCCACAAAACTCCCTCATCACTGTTTAAAGACACAATGGAATGGGGAAATTTGGACACTTATACTTAGAAATGGTCATCCCAAACACCTTTTGCCAAAAACTGAGTCAAGGCTCGATCCATAAGAAATATCACAGTCACAGAGAAGAAATGAATATAGTTCAACAATTTAATCCTTTAAGTAAAGCACGACTGCATTTAAACAAGCAATTATGATTTCCTAGACACCACGTGGCCAAAAAGGGTTAAGATACGGATCTTTGTACGGAAACTCTGAAACTACCCCGAAGTGAGGACGGAAATGCAATTGGTCGATTTACAGCGAGAGTAGGGCAGGCACCAAAACGAGGCAGTGAGATGGATGGGTGCCGTAATCAAGTTAGCTGATGGATTGAGGGAAGGAATTAGTGGCCGACTGGACGAGTAGGAGACGTGTCAAGGAGCTGGGAAGGGGGGGGGGGTAAGAGGGGGTGGGGGCAGTGGTAGAAGTGGAATACCAGGAAAAGACAAAGAAAAAGAGATATAAGCAAATGTAATGGCTTCGTGGGATATGCCAGTATAAATAATGGCTTCGTGGGATATGCCAGTCCCATCTCGGGGAATACGATGTAAAAATATCCCATGGAAGTGGACATTTGCATTTATGTCATGGCCTAGGGGGTTATTTTGCTTTTAAATAAAGACAAATGGCTCAGAACTGTTCAAAATCCAAAATGACGGACACCCATTGAATACAGCCACATTGTATTCCATCCCCCATTGAATATGGAGGGTCCAGTACTGTTCTATAGTGATGTTCGTATCAGGCATATACAAGGTTATAGCACTTTTATGTACAGGTGTCTCAAAAAAAAAGAAAGAAAAAAAGAACAGATATTTGATAAGGGGGGGGGGGCAAGGATCGAGGAATGGGCGTAGATACTTGTCTAGCTGTATAGAACCTCTGAACATCTTGCCCTCATCCCCTCCTCGCAATCATCAAAATTCATCGAAATTTGCATTTCTGTACAAATTTTATATAGGTATGTATAGGCGCTATTCTGTGTGAGCCAACAATTCAATGTTATTGAGGTGGGGCCGCCTCTGTGACCCCCCCCCCCCCCCCAATGGAGATTTGCTTCCTACGCCTCTGTCGGGGGTGTGGATGGGGGGTCCCCCATGTCACATGTCAATTTTAAGAAATGGTTATGTCACATGTCACTTAAATCCCCATGTCCCATGTCACCTCTAGGAACCTCTCATGTCACATGTCGATTTTAAGAAATGGTTATGTCACATGTCACTTAAATCCCCATGTCCCATGTCACCTCTAAGAACCTCTCATGTCACACGCTCTATAGTTTATTTATAGTTTATAATACTGACTGACTTCTCCCAACTAGGCACCTACTCAAATCCCCCTTTTTGAGCACCATACTTGAATGACCACTTGTGAGCAACAAAAGGGACAAGTTATAGCTACATGAAAAGAAAGGACTGGAAATGAGGGCATTTTTAGCCAGCTCTTCCTTTTACTATAGGAGCAACAGCCTCCTGGCTTGTTGTGATAGGCCTACTCAGCGATAGCCTTGGGGGATGTTCTTCAATCTACCACCCCTTGAAAGCAAGACATCCCACAAAACTCCCTCATCACTGTTTAAAGACACAATGGAATGGGGAAAAGTGGACATTTGCATTTATGTCATGGCCTAGGGGGTTATTTTGCTTTTAAATAAAGACAAATGGCTCAGAACTGTTCAAAATCCAAAATGACGGACACCCATTGAATACAGCCACATTGTATTCCATCCCCCATTGAATATGGAGGGTCCAGTACTGTTCTATAGTGATGTTCGTATCAGGCATATACAAGGTTATAGCACTTTTATGTACAGGTGTCTCAAAAAAAAAGAAAGAAAAAAAGAACAGATATTTGATAAGGGGGGGGGGGCAAGGATCGAGGAATGGGCGTAGATACTTGTCTAGCTGTATAGAACCTCTGAACATCTTGCCCTCATCCCCTCCTCGCAATCATCAAAATTCATCGAAATTTGCATTTCTGTACAAATTTTATATAGGTATGTATAGGCGCTATTCTGTGTGAGCCAACAATTCAATGTTATTGAGGTGGGGCCGCCTCTGTGACCCCCCCCCCCCCCAATGGAGATTTGCTTCCTACGCCTCTGTCGGGGGTGTGGATGGGGGGTCCCCCAT
Organism: Acholoe squamosa; assembly: GCA_949317995.1. Lineage (NCBI taxonomy): Eukaryota > Metazoa > Annelida > Polychaeta > Phyllodocida > Polynoidae > Acholoe > Acholoe squamosa. Next base: position 2,767,992 of record OX439052.1, read on the forward strand.
GTCACATGTCAATTTTAAGAAATGGTTATGTCACATGTCACTTAAATCCCCATGTCCCATGTCACCTCTAAGAACCTCTCATGTCACATGTCGATTTTAAGAAATTGCCATGTCACCATGTCAAATTTAGTGGTCCACACCCATTCTGTCATACCGACCCTTTGGGACCAGTATCCACGCTGACGGACCGACATGATGCATGAATGTATCAAGACCATAAATGCATCAGCCCTTAAAGATTTAAGGGGCACACACAATTATGGATGAATTTAACGCAAATATAAAGCACAATAAGAGTTAGAGGGGTACAGATGGGAGAAGTAGAAGCAGGGTAAGATGTGGGGGGGGGGGTCAGGTGGCCACAGACAAGTAGCTGAATGGGTGAGTGGTAAATAATACATGAAGTACCGACCACCAAGTGGTACTAGAAGCACGTAAATAACATTTAGTGGTGCACCTCCTGAATCATGATGACTTGTACATGTATGGTGCATGAAGTACAAACACGTATCTATCTGTACGTCATGCTCCTTCAGATTCAATCCTTTAAAAACCTCAAAGGGCTTCCAATGCATCAATGCAGTATTCCCATTGGTCGTCTTGCTGCATGAATGTAGACGTGGCGAGTTAAGCCCTGGCGAATAACTCGTCAGGGCTTTATGCAACTTGCCAGTGGGTTGATACAGGGTCGGCATGATGCTCCAATGAAGTGCTGGCGAGTCTGCTTGCCACTTCATTAGGGAGTGGTCATTATTTATCAACAGGGGGGGAGGGTGGGTTTGAGGGGGGGGCTAAAAAAATCTTGACCCCTCTTGAGGGGGGGGCTAAAAAAATTCACCCTCCTTTTAGCAAAAAAGCCCGCGCGCTACTATAGATCAAAGAGGGGCGCGAAAACTCTCCGCGCCTCTGGCGCAGGGGGGGCGCAAAAAATTTTGACTGCCGTCGAGGGGGGGCGTAAAAAATTTCCGCGCGTCCGCGCGAAAACCCACCACCCGCCCCCTGTTGATAAATAATGACCACTCCCTTAGTGTATTAGTAATATCTAAAGGTGCAATGCATTCATGCATCATGTCAAATGTCCATCATGATGCATGAATGCAGCTCAGAAGAGAGTACCCACCATACCGATCAATTTACATGACGTATTAATGCACTCTAAACGTTTGTCTTATGAGGCTGGTAATCTAAAGGCAGCATGATCCTTTAGAATTAGGGAGTGGTCATTATTTATCAACAGGGGGGGTGGTGGGTTTCACGCGGACGCGCGAAAAAAATTTTACACCCCCCTTGATGGCAGTCAAAATATTTATGCCCCCCCTCAACAGGGGTCAGAATTTTTTTAGCCCCCCCCCCTCGGGAGGGGTCTGAAAATTTTTACGCCCCCCCTCAAACCCACCATCCCCCTGTTGATAAATAATGACCACTCCCTTATATGATGGCTTCGTGTATGAGCCCTCTGATTGTATGCATGATGCATGAATGCAGCAAACACGTCATTAAGCTATCATGCTTTGGTTTGTTCATTCTTCTTGTAAACCATACACCTATAAGTCCATAACCATTATAATGCTTCTTGGATGACCTTAGGGAGTGATCTTTTTTTACAACAGGGGGGGGGGGTTGGTGGGTTTGCCCGCGGACGCGTGAAAAGAATTTCGACCCCCCCCTCTCAAGGGGGTAAAATTTTTTTGACCCATAAGGGACAAAAATCGCGCGCGAATGTCTCCTTTTAGCCTATAGTAATGCACAGGGTTTTCCACTGAAAACAGGTGAAATTATTTCTACCCCCCCATCACAGGTGTTGAAAAAATTCTGACCCCCCCGGTCAACGGGTTGAAAAAATTCTGACCTCCCTCCCTTAAACCCACCAGCCCCCCCCCCCATGTTGTTAAAAAAAAATGATCACTCCCTAATGCAGCCCTGACTAGTTGCATGTATGCATCACCCCAACCGTAATGACATTGGCATCATGCTGGTGAGTGGATTTGCTTTTAGCACAGCATCACGACAAGTGGATATGAACCCGAATCATGTTTCCCATCATGGTTCTCCCTTACTGCATACCAGAGCACTTTATAATAAAAATGGAAAAAATAATGAATTGGACACAATAGCTGTAGCAGAAATCCTTCTTTAAAAGCAGCGATCAAAACAACATGCTCATCTGAACCATAATATGACTTGTCCACCTTGTTTAGAGCAGTTACGTAATTACGTCAAATTATTATCCATTTGTATTTTGTACAGTGATGAATGCCACCTGATGGTCAATCAATCATTTACATATTAACTCTAGGAGGAAAAATTGAAAAATGAATTAAATACAAGACATTAATCTCTCCTTTACAATCACCCCCCCCCCACCGATCTCCCTGTCAACCAGTAGTAAAATATTTAATCAGGAAGACTCTCCAACCCCTCTCCACCCCCTCCTCTGAGATTAAATCACAAAATACAAATCTGTTATGACTACCGAAGAAAACCACCAACAACAAATGTCGCCATTCGTCAGCATTGTCATGGAGGAGATTACTTCTTTGTGTTACCATGGTTACCTCCGTCCATTTGTCGTCTGCTCTTACAGAACATACCCTCCACAACTTCTTGTTGGACACCTTATCCCGGACACAGGTGCACCCAGCTAATTGTCGGCTGCGTCTCCTGTCGTTTTGGCGGGAAAAGCTTCCCCCGAGTCGGAGCTCTCCAGTAAGTGAGGTAGAAAGGCACACCTGCGTCCCTGCTCTCCAAGCGCACCTTCTGTTTGTCTGCGGATGGGGCTGGTGGGTTTTGTGGGTGGAGATTCGGCTTGAAGAGTCTTTCTCCAAATGTCGTCTGCTTCAGTGAGTGGGCAGCAGCATCCCATGGATTAACTAATGGCGGGAAAGGAGATATTGTATTTTGCTGACGTTGGGGAAATGTAAGAACTTGATAAAAAGATTATTTACACAGGAGAGAAAAGGGGAATGTACATATCGGTATGTATAAACCCTCTACTGTTTTCTTTCTTCATTGGCTCATTGCCCGAGGTATATTGCATAGACTCTTCTCCGGTTGCAAATCCCGGCCCTTCTCTTGTGGATCCACGCTGCCCATAGTCAGGTTCCCAGGAATTTTCTTTTTTTGTGGTGTTTACTTTCCACTCAACTGGCTCAATAAATATTCAAATCTCAGCATTCTCTGATATATATATATATATATATATATATATATATATATATATATATATATATATATATATATACTAAAAGTACTAAAAGTAGTCATCCTACATTCAAATATATGCAGATATGAATTAAAGGGAGTAGACACAATCTACTCAAACGACACCTGGTGGCAAAAAATGAAACTGCCAAATTTGAAAATATTTGCTCATATTCCTAATTTATATGGCATAACCCTTCTTTATCAACCCTTTAGGTGTGATACATTGGCATTATATACATTCTTATCACTGGATTTCACCCCAGCAAATTGTCGTGACTCCTCGTCAACCTGTGTGAAGTGGCTCACACATGTCGCTAGATGGAACACGACGTCGCTATAGCACAAGATCACCAGGAATAGCAATGGTGGTGATCACATGGCCTCACCTCAGATGGCGAGGATGGTGATCACTCAGACTCACCAGGGATGGCGACGCGGGTGATCACTCATCTCGCTAGATGAAACACGCACCTCGTCATAGCACATGTTCACCAGGGATGGCGAGGATTGTGATCACTCATCCTCACCAGGGATGGCGACATGAGTGATCACTCATCCTCACCAGGGATGGCGACATGAGTGATCACTCACTTCGCTAGATGAGACGCACACCACGTCATAATACACATTCACCATGGATGGCAAGGATTGTGATCAGTCACCTCGCTAGATAAAATGTGTACCTTGTGATAGCACAGGTTCACCACAGAGGGTGAGGATCTTGATCACCCACACTCACCAGGGATGGCGACACGAGTGATCACTCACCTCGCTAGATGAAACGCGCACCACATCATAGCGCAGGTTCACCATGGATGGCGAGAGTGGTGATCACTCAGACTCACCAGTGATGGCGACGCTGGTGATTACTCACCTTGTTAGATGAAAAGCTCATGATCATCAACATTGGTAATCATGCAGCCTCACATCTGCCAGATCAAAGTATGTTTTGCCAGAGAAGGTATTGCCATATGTATCTTCCCTCTAACCACAGACAAGGTGTTCATGTTGATATTTCCCTATGTACTTTTCCTGTAACCAGAGAAAAGGTGTTTATGAATAGTTGCTTTCATTTTAGAGATACCTCTATCTAAATTCAATTGATATTCTCTCTATATAATCTTGTGTGATTCAACTCTGAAGTATTACATGGAAATCAGTGTGAAACAAAGCACATTTGATACATATGGGACTTATACTTCATGCCCACACTTCCTAGATAGGCTACATGTTGAACAGTGGTGCTGTCTCAACAACTTTGGCAATGGTAGTGATAAGTTGCCACTGTGAGTGAGAGTGAGTGACAGATGATGCAATCCTCAGAGAGCATTGACTTGGAGTGACACAAATTCACGTATTGAGTGAGACCAATGTTGGCAATGGTGGTGATAAGTTGCCATTTTGAGAGAAGATTAACTAGGAGTGATACACACTCACGCAGTGAGTGAGAGCCATGTGGCAATGCAGGTGAAAGGGTGCCATTCTGACTGAGAGTTGACAGGCAGTGGCACATACTCACGCAGTGATTTAGATCCATGTTGGCGATGGTGGTGATAAGTCACCATGCTTTGTGAGGGATGACAAGGGGTGGCACATACTCACGCAGTGAGTGAGATCATGTTGGCGACTGTTGTGATAAATCGCCATGCCATGTGAGACTGACACACAGTGGCGAAAGATGACGCAGTGAGTTATCACTCAGAAAGGAGTCACCATTGATGACCAATCATGGCGACAGATAACGACAATTTGCTGGGACATTTCTTGTACCCATAGACTCCTATACTAAAGGAATTAGAAATGTTTTCAGTTTATTCAGGGATATTTTAATTTGCTTGTGACCCCCTACTCTTTGGTTCCAAAATAATTTAAATGATCCCAGGTATAAATACATGAGGTTTGGTTAAGAAATTGTTAGAAGATTTTTTTTCTATGGAATTAAATGTGGGAAAACACAAATTCCCATAGGCGGCCATAGTTAAGACCACCAAACTTTAATACCTTCCAGTGGAAAAACAGACACCTTGACCTATAGGTTTTATGCCTTCTTTATGTTACCTAAGCATCAGTCTAACATCCCTATAAGTTACTAAGAGAAATTGTTGGTTAATTTTGAACCAGCTGTCTACTCCCATTAAGAAATGTATTGGTAATTTGTCAGTGGCCATAGAATTTAACATCACAAGGAGGGTACAATGCACGGAGGCTGACTGGGATCTGCATGAATCCACGAGATAAGTCCGAGATTTGGCAACCGGTGGAGAGTCTATAAGAGTTCATTTAGAGATGTTACTTTCTGTGACAATGAAAAGAGTATTAATGATAAGAAATAGGAGAATATCTGAAGCTCGTCCTAACGCTATGTGCATGGAAGAGAAATAGGAAAGTATGAGTGGCAGATACATGGGGTCGGCTCACCCTTACCTCTCTAGCCCTAAGTAATTTATCTAAAATGCTTGGTTTCTCTATCTATCAATAAGTCATATATGTCAGATGTGCCATTTCCCTATACTACTATATTCTAGAACGACTACTACGGTCATGATGTACGTACATGTCTCAAGTAGTATAGGGAATTGCCGCCTTGATGATGGCAATCGGTCAGGGTGAACGCCTCTTTCTTATAGTCAGCACTTATGCAGAATTTATTTGCATAATTTTGACCCCGAAATTTGTTCAAAAATAGGGGTTGCACCCTCCATTTAGGCCGCGCCTCCCTTTCAAGCCCCAACCAATACGGGGAGAGATGTGTGAAGGCATTTAGGGACCAAAGGATTTTCTGGGTTTAGAAAATTTATAGTGAGTTCTAAAAAAAGTTATGAGATCATTTTCATATGGAGGAAAGGTCTACTTCGGCATGCAGTGACAAAAAAAATGATGGGTGGGGTGAAGGTCGTGGGCAGGGTCGGATCCAGGATTTTGAAAGGGGGGGGGCGCCCTTCATTTAGCCCCTAATTTTGGCTAAATTCTAGGATAAAAAGAGTTAGGTAAACTCTTAAGTACAGGGGAAAAGGTGGGGGGGGGGTGCGCACCTCGCCCCCTCTAAATCCGCCACTGGTGGGGTGGAATGTCGCCTATCACCTTAACCCTTTAAGGACCGCAGATGCATTAATACATCATGCCCATTACTATACTCATGATGCACCAATGAAGTGCTGGCAGTCAGTCTCGCCAGCACTTCATTGGTGCATCATGACGACCTATGGGCATGAGTAACTCACCAGGGCTGCATTCATACATCATACCAAGGTACCCTATATCTGACTGCTGGTACACTCCTGGGGTTGGCATGATACACAAATGACGTATATACTGTTGACCAGACCTGCCACACTCTATGGGTGCATCCACGGGCATGGACTGGTTACGGAGGTGAGGGGTGACTTTGGCAAAGTCACCCCTCCTCCGTAATCAAGGTCTGTGCATAGCAAATCAAAGCACCAGAGGGCAGCACTGTTCCCTTCAGTTTGTCACCCTTCTGTAGCATATGGATAATACCTACACAGACTAAACCTGGTAACCAGTCCACGCCCGTGGGTGCATCACATCAGTAAATGGGCATGATGCTATGGCGGCCAGTATAAAGGGTTAATGAAGCGACCCCGCCATCTGGCGGATCATTTCTACTACAATGTTTGTACCGCTGGGCATGCCGGGACAATGCCAATGACGTCACTTTGTTGTAGAATCCAGAGGATCCTAAATAGTGCTATTTCAGATAACGATCAAGTTTGAGACTCTCAGAATTTAAAGGGATTTCCCACTATTCGGTAAATCCTAAATTACCAGCAGTTTCTCCAAATCATTTGGGATCATATTAGTTTTATGTATTACGAGATAGCTGAAGCAATAAAAACCATGGTTCATTGTGCTAGTTTCAAATTTATTGACTTCTGAAGATGGGGAATCCTTAACTATGGCCGCTTATGGGAGAAAGTCCGATTTTCCCTTATTTTCTCAAATATTGAAAAATTGACCAGCAATATCTTAACTAAACCTCTCATATGTCTAGGAGACATCATTTGTACCATGACTAAGCCATAAAAATAGGTAGTATTGGGCAAACAAAAGAGCAATGAATAATTTAAGGAAAAAAACAGAAATGAAAAGTGTTGGGATTTCTTACATTTCTCATTACCGGAAAAAACCTGGTGGGAATTTGTTAACCAGATTTTGCAGGGATTAAGATACAATCATTATGAACTTTTTAATAGCAAAGAATTAAAAGGTAACTGGCAGAAACTAGAAGATACAGATTATGAGAAAAAAACATCTTTTTCCTTAATTACAAAAATCTGTGAAGTTGACCAATAGTGAATCTTAATGTTTTGTCAGAACAAGAAAAATGTGGCAAGGACCACTGATAGGAGTTGCCACTCCATCGCTAGCCACTGTGGGTGACGTCACTGAGGCAGCATGACATCACCAATGACGTCATAGGTGACAGGGAGAAAACCGAAAACATTATGGAGTTGCTACGGTTGCTACGCTCCTGGCCGCTGACGCGGCTTGCAACTCCAAAAAATGCAAAAAGTCTGATATTCAACAGCTTGATAGTAATAAGTTAGGGCACATACAAAAGGGATATAAGCATATATCATGAGTTTAGGTAAAATTAGGGAGTTTCAATGTTTGGCCACCAGGTGGCAATAGAATCAATGGTGCATGGAAAACCCCTTTAATTGTCTTTAGGGAGTAGTCTAGTTTAATGTCGGATAGGGATTGGTGGATTGGGGGGGGGGCAAAATAGGATAGAACCCCTCTTCAGGGGAGAAAAGGGGGGGAAACCTTTTCAAAAGCAAATCATTTGATCTCTAATGAAGGAAACCATTTTATATCTTATTTGACGAGGTAAATGAGATATCCCTGTTGATAGACTATTAATTTCATTTCCTTTTCAATTTCTTAACAGATACGATAGAAGATCCTAAGGCACCATGATGGCGACCTTCAGTGACTTATGACGACCTTCAAACGACCTTGGTTTGCCCTTAACGACGAAGTGACATCATACCCAGCCATGATTCAGCAAGTCCAAGACGTCAAAACTGGTGACATGACGGACATCACACGTCATAAATACGTCACAGCGTCCGTGTGTGACGTCATCGAACGCCATAGTGACGTCATTATAGAACCCAAGTACAGTGACGTCCTACGTCACATGGAGAACAATGAGACGGATATGACGTCATCAGACACAAGTAGCCAATCAGAGAACCGCTGTCCTTCAGATAGGGGGTCACGTGGGGCCACCGTGACGTCATCGTCGTCGTTATCCCGTGAGGAGCGTCGGCGACGTCGGCGCGCGACGTTAAAATACCGCATGGCTCATGCAACGCGGGAAAGACTGCGAGTGGAGGCGTTTAATAAGTCATTCACCGAGCTGCGGAAACTACTACCCACTTTACCCCCAGATAAAAAACTATCTAAGATAGAGATTCTCCGACTTGCCATTTGTTACATCTCCTACCTACATCATATACTGCAGAGGGACTGAGATACATGTCGTCTGGTTCAACGGTTGCCATGGTGATATTCAATTATATGTATAGACTGTTTCATGATCAATATGATCAATCGAAAGCCCTATATTTGACGAAGTTAAAGCTTTACCAGATAGGAACAAAGATTGGATGGATGATAGAGCAGAAAAGACGTCTGCCAAATGCTCCTGTGATTAAATGAATGAGTAACATTTATCCACCATATACAAACTTTTGTTGATATCACTTAGTGGACATAATCACTATTGAAGTTCTAGCTCAACCCTTCAGCTCGGATAAAACTGAATTTTGGCGGGAAACCAGGTTGATTTTTCCGCCTGCTGCAATTGCATAATTCTTGTAAAGAATTGAGACAATGTTAGCGGCAAAATGTGGATGTAAATTGTCTGCTGTTTGTTTCTTATTGGACCTCAGACAACGTCCAGTATTCTAAAAGAAGTCGTAATAATGTCTATCTGGCCCCGGATCTGGCCTCTATAAAGAACAGAATAAGTGTCATGGTTGCCGGGTATGGGTGTCCGTTAAACCTTCTAAAGACCATGTCATGATGTCATGATGCAAGCAATGGTGCTTGATGCATGAATATAGCCCTGGCGAGTAACTCGCCAGGGCTATATTCATGCATCAAGCCATTCCTATACAGACAGGTTCTATATATATATATATATATATATATATATATATATATATATATATATATATATATATATATATATATATTGTTATAGCCATTGGAATGAAGAGAAATATGGAAAATATATTCATTTATTTATTGGAACAGGTGATGACGTCATAATGACTTCTAGACCTTACTGACATATTATAAAGAATCTCGTTTGTTACCTGTATTGTTCATGATGTTATTTGTTTGAAGTAAATGTGTTGAAATTTGAAAATCTGTGTTTTCTTTATAATTGTCCCTGAGTTGTTTTTCTACCCCCGCCAGAGAGAGAGAGGGAGAGAGACAACAGAGGCAGACAGATGGATAGTAGACAGGGGGGGGGGGCGTAGAAAACATTTCACCCAGAAAATGTCCACAGCTTGTGTAAAAACGCCATTCTAAGCCCTTGCCATTATTGAGGTTGTTTTTCGTCCAGAGACTTCTAAATAAGAGAAGATCAATCTCTTATAGTCATAGGGTAACAGATGTGATGGTGTGCAGACCGTATTTATGACGTATAACGTCATATGACGTTATGTCCTTTGACACGTCATGATTGGATATGGACATGAAAAGATTGGCCGTGATTTTAAGGTTATTCCAATAAAGGTTTTATTGCTACGAGCTGAAATGATATGTAGCTTTTGTTGAGAAGAACAAATGGAGACATATAGAGGGAAGAGAGAAAGAGAGAGAGGGAGGGAGGGAGAGACCAGTGGCGGATCCAGGATCTGGAAAGGGAGGGGGCGCTGCCCGAAAAGAGGGGGCGCACCCTCTATTTTTCAGCAAATTTTGGAGTCCAAAATATGTAATTAAACTCTTAACAACTAAGAGAGAGTGAGACAGAGACAGACGGGCAGACAGACAGAAAAACAGACATAAAGAAAGAGAGACAGACAGACAGACACAGAAAGCGAGAGAGAGAGAGAGAGAGAGAGAGAGAGAGAGTATAATTATGAGCGAGGGGGGGGCCCGGCGTTAGCCCTTGACGGGTTAATAGGGTGGTACTTTAAGGATTGTCAGTGTAAGAGACAGGTGCATTTAGGCCAAATAAAAAAAAGGTTTGTTTCAAGTAACCCGACCGACCCTAGCAAAACAGGGGCAACAAATTTTTTTGTGTGTGATTTTGAAGAATTTTGTCTCAGTTTTTTCATATTTTAAAGAAATCTTTCACTACATATTGAGGATTTTTCCTGTATCCTTTTCGTGTTCTTCCCCTCTCTCACATTGTCATTTTCCCATCATTATTTTACAATGAAATCAAAGAATTTGATACATCTGTAGGGGCAGTATTTCCCTGTACTCGGTGGCAGACCCCCAGGGGCGGGTCTCCGGGTAATCACTGCCCCCCCTAGTGTGTATCATACCGATCCAGGTGTGGATGGAAGGTGGAAATGTCAGGCCAAGGGGAAGTAGCTCAGAGGAAGAGCAGCCGCTTCGAAGTTGGAGGGCCCCGGGTTCGAGTCCCGGTTTCTGCAAGAACATTTTCACCGACCTCTACACATCCATTGATATGTGCCCAAACTTTTCCTATATAAATGTAAAAAAAAAAAGAAAAATTAAAAAAAAAGAAAAGAAATCCGACCTACCAACCCTAGCTCTTTGAGCTCTGTTACTGGAAACACACCTTTTATTTTTCTTGGCCTTAGTAGATTGGGGGAGGTGTCCAGTGGGTTTTATCTCACAGTAATCCTGTTAGCACAAAACCAAATACATGTACACAGACGGCTAGGTTATGTGATCAACATGCACTGTAAAAAATAACTATTGAATCTACTAGGGATCCTCGAAAAACCGAACAGTGAACCACTGTAATTTATTGCAATGAACCAGTGGAGCTTTTACAAGAAGCTCCAGGTGGCAGAACCGAGGCACAATGAATATCTGTGAGAAGAAAGACAGATCTCTGGCAACTTTGGGACAAGGATTCTGCTGTTATTTTGATGACATGTTTTTACAATGTACATAAACTTTACTAACCCTTCAATCAAGTGCCGCTAAAACATGATAAACAACGAAGAACAACTATTCAGGTTCCAGTTAAAACTTTATTGTCTAATAACACATAGGCATCAGCCGTTCTCGATCACAGTTACAGGTGGCAGAGTTTGAACTCTATAACAGGTTCGACACTAGGCCTTCTAGTGTCTACAGTTGATATTCCACATACACCTCCTCTGTGCAGCAGCACAGAGGAGTATTAGAATATGGTAGCCGGGCAGCCGCCAACCATCGCTCACGATGATCAGTCGGGGCTGGACTGACCTTGAGGAAGGCCGTACAACGGCCTTATATACACCGGAGTCGAGGGCCACGTGACCAAGTGGTGACGTGGCGCTGGACTCCAGCGCCCCCCAGGCGTCGGGTAATAGAGGTGCTCTCGATGTCGCCCACGAGGACCACGAAGGTACCTCGAAGACGACGCGGGACCACCACACAATGTACCTAAACTTTATAAACACTTCAATCAAGTGCCGCTAAAACATGATGCACCAATAAAGTGCTGATGAGTTTCTAAACACTTGTTTTCCAATTTGTTTAAAGTCTTAGCACTTGATGTCTGTGTGTTTGAATTCTAAACAAATCAAATCTAGCTCAAAACGTTTTCTTGAAATGTGTTTAAGTGTTTAGAAAAAAGGTGTGTGAATGCTGATAAGTGTTTATTCTGATGAAACAGGTGTTTAGCAGGAAAAATGTTTCAGGACTAAACACATTTTTACAGTGCACTCTACATTCATGCATCAAGATGACCAATATGCATTGATGCATAGATGCATTAGCGGATTAGATCAGTGATGGAAACGGGATCTTGAAAGGGAGGGGATACGCCCCTTGTATAGCCCCTCTATATCTTTTATCAAACTTAAGGCCAAGAATTCAGTGGCGGATTGAGAGGGGGCGTGGGGACGCATGCCCCCTCCTTTTTGCCGGTACTTAAGAGTTTATTTGTATATTTTGCACCCAAAAACATGCTAAAATCTAGGGGGTGCGCCCCCTCCTTTTGGACCGCGCCCCCCTCATTTTCCAAATCCTGGATCCGCCACTGTAAAAGAGGCAAAATTTAACTCAACTATTAAGGTAGAGGACATGCAATGGTCAAAGATACTAGATAACTTGAGTTCAGGAGCCTTGCCTCAAAATAGGGAGGACGCGTGCCTTAAACAAGAGATGGTTTTTAATATCGCCACTTTGGTGGTCTGTTTGGCACTGACTGTCAATCAATTTATTGAAATCTACTCAGTTCGTCCTCTCTGGTCTACTCCTGGTGTAGAAAGCAACGGGAAAGTGCTTTTAAATCACGGAGACGTTTTCTAAATGACAAGGCAGGAAAGGTGACGCCAACAGTTTCACAACAGTAAGGGCCATGGGGCGCTGTTATCACAACCATACGGCATGTTACTCTTGTGGCCTGTTAAACGCTGGATCTTTGAATAAACACTGGGAAACTATTGTATTAATACTGAGAAATACATTCTAAATTAAGTCTTGAATAAACACAATATTCAAACTGAGGGTTACATCATGATGCCGGTATTCGTGCAATGCTCAACATGATAGTGTAGGCTCAGTCCAGTGGCGGATCCAGGATCTGAAAAAGGAGGGGGCGCAGCCCGAAAGGAGGGGGCGCACCCCCTATTTTTGAGAAATGGGTCCAAAATGGGCAATTAAACTCTAAAGTACTGGGAATAAGAGGGGTGCGCGCCCCGCGCCCCCTCTAAATCCGCCACTGTTAGACTTTCCCATAATGGCCCCCCATAGCGAGCAGTGAGTGGCTGGAAATGAGCGATAATGGAGGCATTATTTGAAGATGTATTGGTGATCAGTAAATGTGGGGGGTTCCACTTTCAGTACAGGGGCGGATTCCGCACCAACGACGCCTAAACCAGTTTGCACAAATATCGTCTGCCAAGACGTAATTTGGCGGTAAATGGCGTCCTCTTATTGAATTATCGCCTGTCTGTTGTCTGCTAGGGTGGGGGGGGGGGGGGTGGAGGAGGAAGGGAGGAGAAGGGAAAGGAAGGAGAGTGAGTGAGTGAGTGAGTGAGTGAGGAGGTAGGTAGGTAGGTAGGTAGGTAGGTAGGTGGGTAGGTAGGAAAGGAGGGAGGGACTCTTTTGGACTAAATTTGAGGTCAAAACAAGGGAAGATGACATGTTTAAATGATGAGAAAAATCCTATCTTCAATTATATAGAATTTTTAGTACAAGTATCCCTAAAAATGATAGGAGACAGAGAGAGAGACAGACAGAGAGAGAGAGAGACAGAGAGAGAGAGAGAGAGAGACAGAGACAGACAGAGAGACATACAGAGAGACAGAGAGAGAGAGACAGACAGACAGACAGACAGACAGACAGACATACAGACAGAGAGAGACAGAGTGAGAGAGGAACGAGACTGTGTCATTAACAAACCTTAAAAGCTCTACAGTGGTTTGTATGAACTAAAGTATACCATGTACAGTTTCATATGGACTTAAATAACCCCACACATTACCTTTTTCCTCTCCCCCTGCATGGGATGGACGTACAGGAGCGTGTTGCTCCTATGGTAAAAAGAGCTGTCAGTAGGTACCCTCTTTTCAAAAGAAGTCACGCTCAGCTTCACCATTCAACTTGCACTCACCACATTAGTCTGAAAAGTTTAAAACAGAGAGAGCTGCACTATCAGGTATAGTATATTATACTGACTGATTTCTCCCAACTACACTGAAAAAAATGAATCTAATATGAGTTAATCAACACCCCTAACTTACCTTAGCACATGTGACTAACACAGGACTAACATTTTACTAACAATGGCTAGGTGCTTATTAACATTCACTAACCTATAAAGGACAAGCTAGCTTGACTAAGTCAAGGAAGAAAATTAGTAAAAAGTTAGTAACTTTTCCAAGGTTAGTAGTTTTGTCTAAGTGTTAGTAGTTTTTCTCACACCAGGTGGCAGTGCAGTTTGTATGAGGATTTTTCTGGTAGGTGCACATCATAGAATAGTCTATGGACGTCAAAATAATGGTGATTTTCAATGACCTTTGAATTAGAAAGTCTTTTACAATTGTACTCATATAACATTTAATAAAATGCACCTAACATATTGATAAGTTATTGGAGGAAGAAGGAAGAAAGATGGAAACACCTTTTGTGTGGATATTCAATATACACATTATCCACATTGTTAGTTCTCTGACTTTGTATTAAACTCAGAGCAACCTAGCTCAGGGGTTGTAAATAAAAATGATTTGAGGCATAGAACATGTTCTGTTGCAGGAGTCAAAATCCTGATATAAAGTCTAAGACTCAAAGTACCAATAAATGAAAGTTTTAGTAAAAGGACTAACAAATTACTAATAATGTCAGGCAAATGCTAACATTTTACTAAGGGTTAGTTTAAAAACGCTAAGATAGGATAGGAGGTTTGGACATGTGCTTTTTGATAACCTTTGCCAAAAAGTTAGTTCGACCTCCTAACTTCTTACTAATATTTGACGATCGTTTTTTTTCAGTGTAGGAACCTACTCAAATCTCACTTTTTTAGCACCATACTTGAATAATCACTTGTGAGCAACAAAAGGGACAAGTTATAGAGCTGTGGACATGTAGTAGATGTAAATCGTGTAGCTTGGTTGGGGTGGGTGGGGTCCATTCTCTGTATTCAATCCATGTCACACGATATTCAAAGCATAATTCATATAAATGAGGAGAGGACTTGATGGGTGGGATAGATTACAACTACAGGTAGTCTACGGCCTGAGGCAAGACGCTCCATGAATTACCTCGCCTCTCTCTCTCGATGAATCATTCCGAGCATTGCCTCGGGCAGTACAAGTGATACAACCCTGCTCTCAATAATCTTTATAATAGGGATACTACCTTGCATTTCTTACCATGGATATCCCCAGTTCTTGACGGGAAGATGTTATTTAATCTAAACAATGCAAAACATGGGGTTTTGGGATTTCACGCAGATCTGTGTGGACATTTTCAGGAGGTCTAAAACCCCATACTTGTACAAGTACCGAGATGCTCATTGATTTCAACCAGGCTTTATCCCAGTCCTTACTCAAGGCCGGTGCTTATAAAATCAAGACTTAAACTTCAGTGAATATTCAAATTCCAATACCCCTGTAACCCCGGCGCTCATTCAAGACATGTGCTTAACACAGTTTGTACAGACCTGTACGGTATGCAATTGGATATGTTTGAATGATTCGCTCCGCCCCCTCCCATATCCCTCCCCCATGTAATCAAAGTCGCCCTGCCCTCTAGCACAATACGTGTGTACTGACACAGAAACGTGACGTCACAACAACATCCTCACACAAGTGATGACGTCATGACGGGCTTGGTGCGTCTCAGATGACGTCACAAGTAGGAGTAACGTCACGGAGGGGGTAATACAGACGGCCAATCATGTCGGGTGTTATATTGTATGTTTGGTATTAGGATGAAGCTACTTTAATAATGCCATCTGCCATCATGGTGCTCCTGGGGGACATTTCTCCAGTTCCTGCCTGCTAGATGGAAGTGCGTTTATTATTATTTTCTTTTTTGCATATAACCATTTAAGCAATGTTCACAGCGATTCAGTATTTGGTTTTATCTAACGATTTGGGCCTGGACAGTGCTTTTTTGCTCATAACCCCAGTTCCTTATCCAGCCATAACGCACTCTGAGACCTTTTTTTTGTCTTCAAGAAGCTGCTGGTTTCAATCTGGACATGTTAATAAATTGGAGAGGTATACAATGTCAACTCCTCCATACATTTCCTGTTAAAACCGTTCAACGGGGAATTGATCCCCAGCCGCTGTGGCAGGAGACGAGCTCGCTGTTCACTACCAAGCCGACCGGTGCTAGAACCAAATACACATGGAAGATATGAAAAAGTTGTCCGACATACCTGATGTTTACACACCCCGTTAGCATAGAATCCAATGGTGGAAGGTGGAGTTATTAACAGAGAAACATTCTTAGATATCCTATATTAACATGCCTAATTTCTTCATTTTGTTCGAAATAAATAAGAATCCATTGATTTTCCATAGCGATATGAGTTGAACCATAAACCCACTAGTGCTGTCTCATAACATTGATTAAACGCATAGTACTGCCTGTCCTTAAATCAAAAGTAAACTTTAAGAAAATCCGTATAGAAAGTTGAAATGTACCTGCAGCTGGTGACAGTCAATCAGGGCTTACATAGTAAATCTTCCTCAGCAGTACCAAATCATGCAATGGCTGCCCGCATTAAGTAGGTTTGGACCCGGGGTTTAGCCTATATAGGACTCAGTATGGAGGCCTAGTGGAGCCACCATCTTGAATTTTGCTGGTTGAGCTAAACCCCACTGATAAGACATACCATGATGGGTACCTTGCATCTGGTTAACACCCACTTCCAGGGACATGCTGGTCCCACCTTATCAGTGTGGGTCGCAGGAACCAGCTCTAGACCAGCTAGTGACCAATAGGAGGAGAACTGATGGAAACGTCATCTCCTGAGGCCCCGGTGCACCTGTAGTAACCTATGTACCTCCATATGCACTTGTTTCAGTCCGGAACCCTTTAAGGGCCAATATACGGGACCATACCCATTCATCGGCATGATGCATGAATGTAGCCCTGGCGAGTAACTCGTCATACATTATACCAACCCCAGGAGGGTCGACATGATGCACCTAGCAGTATCCACTTCATTGGTGTATCATGGCGACCTATGGACATTAGCAGCCTTACAGGATTAACACACAGCCTACCTATGGACATTAGGAGCCTTACAGGATTAACACGTAGCCTACCTATGGACATTAGCAGCCTTACAGGATTAACACGTAGCCTACCTATGGACATTAGCAGCCTTACAGGATTAACACACAGCCTACCTATGGACATTAGCAGCCTTACAGGATTAACACACAGCCTACCTATGGACATTAGGAGCCTTACAGGATTAACACGTAGCCTACCTATGGACATTAGCAGCCTTACAGGATTAACACACAGCCTACCTATGGACATTAGCAGCCTTACAGGATTAACACGTAGCCTACCTATGGACATTAGCAGCCTTACAGGATTAACACATAGCCTACCTATGGACATTAGCAGCCTTACAGGATTAACACACAGCCTACCTATGGACATTAGCAGCCTTACAGGATTAACACACAGCCTACCTATGGACATTAGCAGCCTTACAGGATTAACACGTAGCCTACCTATGGACATTAGCAGCCCTACAGGATTAACACGTAGCCTACCTATGGACATTAGCAGCCTTACAGGATTAACACATAGCCTACCTATGGACATTAGCAGCCTTACAGGATTAACAGGTAACCTACCTATGGACATTAGCAGCCTTACAGGATTAACACACAGCCTACCTATGGACATTAGCAGCCCTACAGGATTAACAGGTAACCTACCTATGGACATTAGCAGCCCTACAGGATTAACACATAGCCTACCTATGGACATTAGCAGCCTTACAGGATTAACACGTAGCCTACCTATGGACATTAGCAGCCTTACAGGATTAACACACAGCCTACCTATGGACATTAGGAGCCTTACAGGATTAACACGTAGCCTACCTATGGACATTAGCAGCCTTACAGGATTAACACACAGCCTACCTATGGACATTAGGAGCCTTACAGGATTAACACGTAGCCTACCTATGGACATTAGCAGCCTTACAGGATTAACACACAGCCTACCTATGGACATTAGCAGCCTTACAGGATTAACACACAGCCTACCTATGGACATTAGCAGCCTTACAGGATTAACACATAGCCTACCTATGGACATTAGGAGCCTTACAGGATTAACACGTAGCCTACCTATGGACATTAGCAGCCTTACAGGATTAACACACAGCCTACCTATGGACATTAGGAGCCTTACAGGATTAACACGTAGCCTACCTATGGACATTAGCAGCCTTACAGGATTAACACACAGCCTACCTATGGACATTAGCAGCCTTACAGGATTAACACACAGCCTACCTATGGACATTAGCAGCCTTACAGGATTAACACACAGCCTACCTATGGACATTAGGAGCCTTACAGGATTAACACGTAGCCTACCTATGGACATTAGCAGCCTTACAGGATTAACACACAGCCTACCTATGGACATTAGCAGCCTTACAGGATTAACACACAGCCTACCTATGGACATTAGCAGCCTTACAGGATTAACACACAGCCTACCTATGGACATTAGCAGCCTTACAGGATTAACACATAGCCTACCTATGGACATTAGCAGCCTTACAGGATTAACACACAGCCTACCTATGGACATTAGCAGCCTTACAGGATTAACACACAGCCTACCTATGGACATTAGGAGCCTTACAGGATTAACACGTAGCCTACCTATGGACATTAGCAGCCTTACAGGATTAACACGTAGCCTACCTATGGACATTAGCAGCCTTACAGGATTAACATGTAGCCTACCTATGGACATTAGCAGCCTTACAGGATTAACACACAGCCTACCTATGGACATTAGCAGCCTTACAGGATTAACACACAGCCTACCTATGGACATTAGCAGCCTTACAGGATTAACATGTAGCCTACCTATGGACATTAGCAGCCTTACAGGATTAACACACAGCCTACCTATGGACATTAGCAGCCTTACAGGATTAACACACAGCCTACCTATGGACATTAGCAGCCTTACAGGATTAACAGGTAGCCTACCTATGGACATTAGCAGCCTTACAGGATTAACACACAGCCTACCTATGGACATTAGCAGCCTTACAGGATTAACACACAGCCTACCTATGGACATTAGCAGCCCTTACAGGATTAACACATAGCCTACCTATGGACATTAGCAGCCTTACAGGATTAACAGGTAGCCTACCTATGGACATTAGCAGCCTTACAGGATTAACATGTAGCCTACCTATGGACATTAGCAGCCTTACAGGATTAACAGGTAGCCTACCTATGGACATTAGCAGCCGTACAGGATTAACACACAGCCTACCTATGGACATTAGCAGCCTTACAGGATTAACACGTAGCCTACCTATGGACATTAGCAGCCGTACAGGATTAACACACAGCCTACCTATGGACATTAGCAGCCTTACAGGATTAACACGTAGCCTACCTATGGACATTAGCAGCCCTTACAGGATTAACACACAGCCTACCTATGGACATTAGCAGCCTTACAGGATTAACACACAGCCTACCTATGGACATTAGCAGCCTTACAGGATTAACACATAGCCTACCTATGGACATTAGCAGCCCTTACAGGATTAACACACAGCCTACCTATGGACATTAGCAGCCTTACAGGATTAACACACAGCCTACCTATGGACATTAGCAGCCTTACAGGATTAACACATAGCCTACCTATGGACATTAGCAGCCTTACAGGATTAACACATAGCCTACCTATGGACATTAGCAGCCTTACAGGATTAACACACAGCCTACCTATGGACATTAGCAGCCTTACAGGATTAACACATAGCCTACCTGCTCCCAAAGTCGGGTTAGGGGGTGGTGGGTGAGGGTTGTGTGGGTGTATGTTAACATGGCAGACGGACATGTTGGCAAAACGCCCACAGACCTTCAGCCATTCCTCCTGTAGTATAGATACATGGACAAAACACGACCGCCACGCTTTTCATCCCTCCTCCATCCCTCCCCGGTCCCTTTGAGCTCCCTAACCCTTCAAGCGCCACGTGTTGCTTTAACCCTGATACATAAGTGCACTTAAGTCGTCATGATGTGTCAATGAAGTGCTGGCGAGTCTGCCATTGATCGGCATGTTACATGAGTGTAGACTTGGTGAGTTTTTTGCAAGGGATGTACATGTACATGTATTCATGCCAACCAATGGTCCTCATGTATCCATGCACTCTGGGCCTTTAAAGGGTTAATACCATTCATGATATCAGTGATAATTATCAATATAGGCCTTAGGAGGAACTCACCAGTTCTCTATTCGTGTATCACCAACTCCCTGCAGGGTTGATGCAGAAATGATTGCCATGCGCTGCTCCATTGGTGCATCATGACGCCCAAGGACATGGGCATAAAACCATCAATAAGCATTATGCAGCCCCTTATCATTGGTTGTCATAATACATGAATGCAGCCATGGCGAGTACCTCACCAGGGCTACATTCAAGAATCATACCGACCCTATGGGTGTGATAACCTCCAAGAGGAACTGCATAATGCACAAATGAAGTACTGGCGAGCAGACTCCCCAGCACTTCATTGGTGCATCATGTTTATCAAATGGCATGATGCACTCCTGCATTAGCGGCCCTTAAAGGGTTAAGATCCACCTAAGCCAGTCCCTTTCCGCCTCCTTAGATTCCAGTTTTGCCTCACTACCCAACCTGGTTACCCTACAAGACGCCGCCATTGTTCTCGCCAAATCTCGGTGGCCCCGAGACAGAACGAGACTACCCACAATCCTTTGCGCGCGTCCACGGGTCACGTGACCCCTGGTGGCACCATCTGTTGAGTCTTTTGTCGGGTCACGTGATGTCAAGGGGATGAGATGAGAGTGAAAATATCATCACCTCGAAAAAAAAAATTCTACCATGTGTTCTCATAATCAGGTCTAAGCTAATTTATTTTAGATGATTTCTTCAGAAAACTAAAGCCCAATAGTTTACAAAATAAAAGTTCCTGCTACCTGATAGGTGATGTAAGTACCGGTATAACTGTTAAAAGAATCTCAGATAGCCTAAAGAAGTCAGAGAGGGTGAAAATAAAAGTATCACAAATTTAAGATGGCTGCCACGTGCGTCTCCCACCGTAAGCGGCTTGGCTGCGTCTGCTGGAAGCCTTTTATGTCAACAGGTCAAAGATAACTCTTCTCTCACCGACACAGGTGGACGCAGCACCCTAGATATAAATTTCCCATTCTGTGCTCATAAAAAAGAGACGAATCTAAAGCATGTAGGCTAGCATTTATATGTCTACCTTCTATAGCTCTGAATAGGCTATGAGACGAGAAGCAGCAGTGGGGAAAGATTCAGTCAAATTTTGGTGGAAACTTTGGTCTATTTTTTAGAAATTAACGGAAAATTGTTAAAAGCAGACAAGGTTGGTTCCCAATGACAACAAGCGGCTCTGGAGGGCTACTTACTGGAGCCACAAGTCGGCTCTTGTTGTCGTAACATGCCGGATAAACACGACACCCCTTTTTTCCGCTCCGACGCTTCCGACAGCCCACGACGAAAGCCGATCGCACTCAACAGAAGGCAAAAAGGCCTGCATCCAACTGAATGGTAATGTCAATGACAGGAATTCTCCCAATTATCGCTCATGCAGCGTCCCCCAAAGGGCCCTAATCTGATTGGTTTACTAACACCCAGATAGGGGGCGCTGATGACATTGTCGCGGCTAATGGAAGCAAGGCTAAGTCAAATAACGCCGCCATTTTCAATGAATTTGTGAAAGAAAGCTTGGTATTGACAGAGGGATTTAACGTCATGAATTGGTACGTCATGAATAGGGACGTCATGAATTAAGACGTCCAATCAGGAGCGGTGTGATTGTCAGCTTTGGGGCAGAAAACTACCAGATGGGCATGTTTAACCCTTTAACTTAAGTTCGGTAAGGACGCTAATGCATTAATGCATCATGCCCTTTGGTCGTCATGATGCGCGAAACCTTGGCAGCAATTTCATATTATGTTTTGTAAGAGAGGAATAGAGAGCATCCAATTGATCTGACTGCACTCAATGGGTGTAAATTTAAGTAGTATATGAAATTGGAGCTTTTCCTCTGGAGGGTCTTGCCAAAAAAGAAATGTGAACCCAAAAAGAAAATGTGAACGTTTTTGTGTCGCTAAATCATTGGTTAGATAATCGTTTAGATGAAATGTGCACGTTTTTTTTTGGAGTTGCTTGCCACCTAGCGGCCGGGAGCGGAGCGACCGTAGCAACTCCCTTATGTTTCCGGTTTGTCAGTGACGTCACGGTCACCTTGTGACGCAATTTGTGACGTCATACGTCGGCCTTGACGTCACATGTCGGCCGCAGAGTGGCGACTCCTATCCGTGGTCCTTGCAACATTTTTCTTGTTTACATCCCAAAAAGAGATTTCTATGCATTCTGCTGTTAGATTATTTCTCAATACTATATGAAAACGAGTAAAGCCATGCACGTTTTGATCAGCACTCTCTGAAAAGATTTACAGAGGTTCTTACTCATCATGTTTTGGCAAGACCCTCCAGGTAGCCGTGATGTAGGCCCTAAGGGAGTGATAATTTTTTAACAACAGGGGGGGGGCTGGTGGGTTTGCACGCGGCCGCGTGAAAGAAATTTCCCCCCCCCCCTTCTCAATGGGTCAAATTTTTTTCGACCCCTCCTCGGGAGGCAAAATCGTGTGCGAACGCGCCCTTTTAACCTATAGTAACACGCAGGCTTTTTCGCTGAAAACAGGTGAAATTATTTTGATCCCCCCTAGTCAAGGGGGCAAAAAATTCTGAACCTCCTGGTCAAGGGGTTGAAAAGATTCTGACCCCCCCTCAAACCCATCAGCCCCCCCCTGTTAAAAAATGATTACTCCCTGATCTGTTCAAGAGTAGGCTAACTCACCCGGGCTACATTCAACCCTGATAGTCTACAGGGAGGATACACCAATGAAGTGCTGGCAAGACTGCCTGCCATCACTTCATTGGTGCATCATGCCGACCTATTAGCATGATGCACTCCTGCATCAGCAGCCCATAAGGGTTAATTTCATTGGTATATACAAAATAGAAAAACAAATCCCTAGGTCTTTAAGACATGTTAATGGAAACACATATTTTTTTGGCCTTAGACAATTGGTGCTGCATTGGTCCATCATACTGAACCCTTGGACGTGTACGAATCTTGTATAGGATTCAGTATGGTGGGGGGCCTAGTGGTGCATCATACTAAACCTTTGGACGTGTACCAATCCTGTATAGGATTCAGTATGGTGGGGGGCATAGTGGTGCATCATACTAAACCTTTGGACGTGTACGAATCCTGTATAGGACTCAGTATGGAGGCCTAGTGGTGCATCATACTGAACCCTTGGACGTGTACCAATCCTGTATAGGATTCAGTATGGAGTCCTAGTGGTGCATCATACTAAACCTTTGGACGTGTACGAATCCTGTATAGGACTCAGTATGGAGGCCTAGTGGTGCATCATACTGAACCCTTGGACGTGTACCAATCCTGTACAGGATTCAGTATGGTGGGGGGCCTAGTGGTGCATCATACTAAACCTTTGGACGTGTACCAATCCTGTATAGGATTCAGTATGGTGGGGGGCATAGTGGTGCATCATACTAAACCTTTGGACGTGTACGAATCCTGTATAGGACTCAGTATGGAGGCCTAGTGGTGCATCATACTGAACCCTTGGACGTGTACAAATCCTGTATAGGACTCAGTATGGAGGCCTAGTGGTGCATCATACTGAACCCTTGGACGTGTACCAATCCTGTATAGGATTCAGTATGGAGGCCTAGTGGTGCATCATACTGAACCCTTGGACGTGTACCAATCCTGTATAGGATTCAGTATGGAGGCCTAGTGGTGCATCATACTGAACCTTTGGACGTGTACCAATCCTGTATAAGACTCAGTATGGAGGCCTAGTGGTGCATCATACTAAACCTTTGGACGTGTACCAATCCTGTATAGGACTCAGTATGGAGGCCTAGTGGTGCATCATACTGAACCTTTGGACGTGTACCAATCCTGTATAGGATTCAGTATGGTGGGGGGCCTAGGAGTGCATCATACTAAACCTTTGGACGTGTACCAATCCTGTATAGGATTCAGTATGGAGGCCTAGTGGTGCATCATACTGAACCTTTGGATGTGTACCAATCCTGTATAGGACTCAGTATGGAGGCCTAGTGGTGCATCATACTGAACCTTTGGGGGGGCCTAGTGGTCCATCATACTGAACCCTTGGACGTGTACGAATCTTGTATAGGATTCAGTATGGTGGGGGGCCTAGTGGTGCATCATACTAAACCTTTGGACGTGTACCAATCCAAGCCTAGTGGTGCATCATACTGAACCTTTGGATGTGTACCAATCCTGTATAGGACTCAGTATGGAGGCCTAGTGGTGCATCATACTGAACCTTTGGGGGGGCCTAGTGGTCCATCATACTGAACCCTTGGACGTGTACGAATCTTGTATAGGATTCAGTATGGTGGGGGGCCTAGTGGTGCATCATACTAAACCTTTGGACGTGTACCAATCCTGTATAGGATTCAGTATGGTGGGGGGCATAGTGGTGCATCATACTAAACCTTTGGACGTGTACGAATCCTGTATAGGACTCAGTATGGAGGCCTAGTGGTGCATCATACTGAACCCTTGGACGTGTACCAATCCTGTATAGGATTCAGTATGGAGTCCTAGTGGTGCATCATACTGAACCTTTGGATGTGTACCAATCCTGTATAGGACTCAGTATGGAGGCCTAGTGGCCTTTGGATGTGTACCAATCCTGTATAGGATTCAGTATGGAGGCCTAGTGGTGCATCATACTGAACCTTTGGATGTGTACCAATCCTGTATAGGACTCAGTATGGAGGCCTAGTGGTGCATCATACTGAACCTTTGGGGGGGCCTAGTGGTCCATCATACTGAACCCTTGGACGTGTACGAATCTTGTATAGGATTCAGTATGGTGGGGGGCCTAGTGGTGCATCATACTAAACCTTTGGACGTGTACCAATCCAAGCCTAGTGGTGCATCATACTGAACCTTTGGATGTGTACCAATCCTGTATAGGACTCAGTATGGAGGCCTAGTGGTGCATCATACTGAACCTTTGGGGGGGCCTAGTGGTCCATCATACTGAACCCTTGGACGTGTACGAATCTTGTATAGGATTCAGTATGGTGGGGGGCCTAGTGGTGCATCATACTAAACCTTTGGACGTGTACCAATCCTGTATAGGATTCAGTATGGTGGGGGGCATAGTGGTGCATCATACTAAACCTTTGGACGTGTACGAATCCTGTATAGGACTCAGTATGGAGGCCTAGTGGTGCATCATACTGAACCCTTGGACGTGTACCAATCCTGTATAGGATTCAGTATGGAGTCCTAGTGGTGCATCATACTAAACCTTTGGACGTGTACGAATCCTGTATAGGACTCAGTATGGAGGCTTAGTGGTGCATCATACTGAACCCTTGGACGTGTACCAATCCTGTACAGGATTCAGTATGGTGGGGGGCCTAGTGGTGCATCATACTAAACCTTTGGACGTGTACCAATCCTGTATAGGATTCAGTATGGTGGGGGGCATAGTGGTGCATCATACTAAACCTTTGGACGTGTACGAATCCTGTATAGGACTCAGTATGGAGGCCTAGTGGTGCATCATACTGAACCCTTGGACGTGTACAAATCCTGTATAGGACTCAGTATGGAGGCATAGTGGTGCATCATACTGAACCCTTGGACGTGTACCAATCCTGTATAGGATTCAGTATGGAGGCCTAGTGGTGCATCATACTGAACCCTTGGACGTGTACCAATCCTGTATAGGATTCAGTATGGAGGCCTAGTGGTGCATCATACTGAACCTTTGGACGTGTACCAATCCTGTATAAGACTCAGTATGGAGGCCTAGTGGTGCATCATACTAAACCTTTGGACGTGTACCAATCCTGTATAGGACTCAGTATGGAGGCCTAGTGGTGCATCATACTGAACCTTTGGACGTGTACCAATCCTGTATAGGATTCAGTATGGTGGGGGGCCTAGTGGTGCATCATACTAAACCTTTGGACGTGTACCAATCCTGTATAGGATTCAGTATGGAGGCCTAGTGGTGCATCATACTGAACCTTTGGATGTGTACCAATCCTGTATAGGACTCAGTATGGAGGCCTAGTGGTGCATCATACTGAACCTTTGGACGTGTACCAATCCTGTATAGGACTCAGTATGGAGGCCTAGTGGTGCATCATACTAAACCTTTGGACGTGTACCAATCCTGTATAGGACTCAGTATGGAGGCCTAGTGGTGCATCATACTGAACCTTTGGACGTGTACCAATCCTGTATAGGATTCAGTATGGTGGGGGGCCTAGTGGTGCATCATACTAAACCTTTGGACGTGTACCAATCCTGTATAGGATTCAGTATGGAGGCCTAGTGGTGCATCATACTGAACCTTTGGATGTGTACCAATCCTGTATAGGACTCAGTATGGAGGCCTAGTGGTGCATCATACTGAACCTTTGGACGTGTACCAATCCTGTATAGGATTCAGTATGGTGGGGGGCCTAGTGGTGCATCATACTAAACCTTTGGACGTGTACCAATCCTGTATAGGACTCAGTATGGAGGCCTAGTGGTGCATCATACTGAACCCTTGGACGTGTACCAATCCTGTACAGGATTCAGTATGGTGGGAGGCCTAGTGGTGCATCATACTGAACCTTTGGACGTGTACCAATCCTGTATAGGATTCAGTATGGAGGCCTAGTGGAGCCTCCATCTTTCATTTCGCTGGTTGAGCTAAACCCCACTGATAAAACATACCATGATGGGTACCTTGTCCGTGGTTAACACCCTTTCCAGGGACATGCTGGTCCCATCTTATCAGTTCTGATCAGTGTGTGTCACCAGGAACCAGCTCCAGACCAGCTAGTGGCCAATAAAGGTAGGGTACATGAATGCAGCCATGGTGAGTTACCCAGCATGCAGAGCTGCACTCGTGCATTGAGGTCTTTTTTCTAAGGCTCCATTACATATTAATAACAATTTCTTAGATTTCTACTGTATACCTCCTACCTATTGGTCCTCCACAAACAGACACCATATTAGACTCTCATCCCTCTGTGTGCATACACTAGGGACTTTGTTACCTAACCTATTCAAAATCTGTAATCCAGTCAATTCAAATATTGGGCAGAAACCAATAACACCATGAGATGGTTTGGGTGAAGGGGTGAGGGCCCGGTGAGAGGCAATAGTGGCGTATCTCTAAAGAATTAGGCCAAAGAATTAACATCGTGATCAATGGAAAAATATGAGTGTTGATAGGTCTTTGCAAATGTGTGACAATTTTGTAGTTCTCTCTCTCAATCCCTGGTGATTTCTCAATCACTTCTCTTGAATGTCTGTAACAAGCTAATTTTCTTTGAATAGATGTTAATTTTCTCATTCTTCTCTACCCCAGAAACGCACATTCTTCAAGGCGCGCGGCCTAAAGCTGTGGGGTAGGGATGTTCAGGTGAGTGTGTGTGTGTGGGGGGGGGGGGAGTTGTAATGATATGAATCCTTCCCATAAGGCCCCATCCTGAGGAAGACGTCATTTCATGGCTGGCTGCGCACGCAGGTAGCGTTCCCTCATGATGCCCCGCGCGTGGCTCCCGCTGGGACCAGGGGGGTGTTGCGAAAGGACGGGAATTCAATTCTGTCGGAGGTGCTATTCCCAAATGGGAACTGACTACCACCAAGCAATGACTTCTCCCCTGTTTTGCAGCAAGGTAATATGTTATAGAATTGATTCTTAAGTTTTCATGAATTGGGGTATGCTTCCCAGTATGACTCACACTAAGGGAATTGATTCAGAGTGTAAGGTGGGGTGTGGGTTCTGGGCAGCAGAACAGCCAGGAACTGGAAGGTGAGTTACGACAGTGAGAATCTGACTCCGATTCTTTTCGCAATAGCCTCCTGGAGTACACACGATAGACGCAGCCACCAGCGGATTGTAGAGGTACTGAGGCGTGAGAAGTACACATGGGAATTTCTACCCCCCCCCCCCCCCATCACCCACACACATACATCTTTCCATTCGTCAGCCAATCGCTCTCACTTCTAAATCCTTCAATCTACTGGTACTTCTCTTATTTCTGTAATTGTAAGCCACTATTCCTATTATTTTCTGTAATTGTAAGCCACTATTCCTATTATTTTCTGTAATTGTAAGCCACTATTCCTATCTCCCGGCTTTGTCTCTGTCTCTGTCTCTCTGGCTCTTTGTCTCTGTCTCTCTGGCTCTCTCTGTCTCTGTCTCTCTGTCTGTCTCTGCCTCTCTCTTATGAGGTTCGAGCCCTCTCCCGTTTATCTGAGCTCTCTACCCCCCCCCGGGCCTCCGTCTCTGTCTTTTTACCCTGCTCCCCTTTTCCCCCAGTCTGATTGAAGGTGCAGTGGAGCGTGAACAATCTACAGGGCCCCCCTCCTCACCCCACCCCCTCAGGTGTCCCCTACACGAGTTTCACAGAGCCAAATGAGTATAATGGTTTTGATATAAGCTCATATATATATATATATATATATATATATATATATATATATATATATATATATATATATATATATATATATATATGATTTGTATTTCTATTTCATTTTGCAATATTTGATATCTTCAATTCCATTAGGTCACCTTGGTAGGAATTTCAGCATCTGTATGACTTCATTAAATTAACGAATAACTTACTAACCAGTTTCCAAAGAGAGGGATAGACTTTGGTTTTATGTGATGGACTGCAGTGAATGGATCTATGTAGTATATAAGGACTGGATCTAAGTAGTGTATGGAATTAGGACTTTTCTTCTGGTATCCAATGTATGCTGGCCAATACAATCACGTACCACGTACGCGTTTTGTGGATCTTAATAACCACAAGACGTCCTTTGATTTGAATAAAAATAAAAAGTTTGTGTCAATTAGTCACCAAGTCTAGATTTGTGAGGGAAGGACTCAGGACTTTTGATAGATCAAATCTGATATAAAGACGAGTCATTGCTAAAATTTCCAGCTTTACATTAATTTATTTAGGGTATGGTCTGAAATAGAGAAAAAAAAGTCCTTAGCTACTTCAGTCAATGTTATGATTGCGCCTCAAAATACAACTCTGCCTCTCTGTCTCCCTGTCTCTGTCTGTCTGTCTGTCTCTGTCCCTGTCTGTCTGTCTCTGTCCCTGTCTGTCTGTCTCTGTTTGTCTGTCTCTGTCTGTCTCTGTGTCACTGTCTCTCTGTCTCTGTTTCTCCTGTCACTGTCTGTCTCTGTCTATCTCTGTGTCTCTGTCTGTCTGTCTGTCTGTCTCTCTCTCTCCCTCTCTCTCTCTCTCTCTCTCTCTCTCTCTCTCTCTCTCTCATTGGTAAGTGACATTAAAAGGAGAGCTTTATATAGGTCAGATTGACCCTTAATGGCGCCGAGTCTCCAATCATTAATACCAATCAATCAGACCATCATCAACCCGGCAATCTGTTTGGAGATTGACAGAATGCCTCTCCTTGGTATCGTGCAGAGACGTGAATTGGCGAGACGTGAGTGTTCAAAATGGCCGCGGGGCGTTGTCCTTGACAACAATAAAGGTTTAAGTTATCAAAGACACGCCAGATGGGGCTAGACCACTGTAAACCTACCCCAGTATTTAATACCACCCCCTTGAAGCATTGTAAGCTGGCAGAGTTACGACACTTCAAAGGTAATAAAGAAAATAATTGACTGATGCCATTGTCAGTGAGTTTCATCTCTGTTTACAAGAGTGGGGAAGTGTTAGAGATATCTGGAGGGATTGTGAGATATAGAAAATGTGTATGCACTTGTAGGTGGGTTTTTATTGTTATGTGATAAGTATAGATTACAACAGAGCGATACATTGTGATTATTGGCCACGTGGTCTCGAGTGTACTGGTAGAATTTACTGACCTCTGTGCCTAAGGCTATGTATAAGATTTTCACTCATGTTGCACCCCATGCACGAGAGAGTTTATTTGCATGTTTA
The DNA here is from genome assembly GCA_949317995.1 of Acholoe squamosa. NCBI lineage: Eukaryota > Metazoa > Annelida > Polychaeta > Phyllodocida > Polynoidae > Acholoe > Acholoe squamosa. Next base: position 2,798,133 of record OX439052.1, read on the forward strand.
GTGCCCAGAAAATTGCTAAAATTTAGGGGGGGGGGTGCATCCCCTCCTTTGGGCCGTGCCCCTCCTTTTCTAAACCCTATAGATCCGCTGCCAAATTTATTTGCAGTCAGTAAGTGAATCACACAATAAAATGTATCCAAATCCCTTAAAAGGAAAAGACCACCATTTTTATTATGACATTTGTAGATAGGCTTGGTATCAATCAGAAGGCTGAACCCTTCAAAGTGCATTAAGTTATTATTGGTAGGCACTATGCACCATTGAAGCCTGGCCATTCTGCTAGCTTGTACTTCATCTGTGCATCATGCCAACTCTGGGACAGGGGCGTGGGAAGCAGTTTCAGAGTGGGTGGGACCAGGGGGGGTTTCTGCATTTTTTTACCTCCCTTTGCTTGACCTTTTAGTTTTGACCTTTTGAGGAGTTGGCCAAAAGTGGGGGGACATGTCCCCCCTGAGACCTGTTTCACAAGGACCATGTACGAGTAAGATTGGTGTATGAGCAAGATCACTCCTATGGCCGGCTTCTTAGGCTTAGGGGAAGTGTTTCAAAAGTAAATGGGGAGTGAAACTTACTAGTAAAGGGTCAATGTAAGAGTGACTTATGACCAACATAAAGTAGCTGATTTATGGGGAAGGTTGAGGCTACACATAAATGTGAAAAATCCTATCAACAAGTGGAATCCCACAACATTTTCTAATGCATGAAGTCAGACATATATCAAATGGAAATTCCCCCTTTTAATACCATTTTCTATCATTGAATTATGAAGTAAAGCCATATTCTGCACCTAGGTGATCGATCTTACTAGCTGGATAGTTGGCCTATGAGTGACCTTACAACTGATCTTAGTTACTACCCCTATGTCTTATTGACAGCTGTTTCTAAAGGACCAGTCTTATGTAATAATATGAGTAACAGCTTGTTCTGAAACACTTGTCGTCATTCCCAAATGACTGATCTTAAGTGGTCACTCATAGAGTGGAAAGATCGATCTTAAATAAAGAATGCTTATGAAACACGTCTCTGTCCCCCCTGCTTTCCATGCCCATGTGGGGTGTAGCGGCCTTGATCTAGCTCTGACACTAGTGCTACAGGGCTGCACCATGCCGACCCTACAGGGTTCATACACTAAAACAAGATCAGCTTCTGACATCAATGAAGTGATGGTGAGCAGACTTGCAGGTAAGTCACTGGTGCATCATGCCTAATGGTCGTCATGATGCACTAATGAAGTGCTGGCGAGACTGCTCGCCAGCACTTCATTATTGCATCATGACGACTTTACCCCAGGTAGCACAGAGACATTGGCATAACGTTGGGCCGACGTTGGCCCAACCATCGGCTTTACACAGGCTGCCCATCCTGCCTACGTAGGCCCGATGGTGCCAACCAAATGCCAACATAGGCCCAACGTTGGCTTTTGGTCGGCAAACATCAGATGTCCTGCCAACGTTGGGCCAATGTTGGCATTTGGTTGGAAAATGCGTCGGGCCTATGTAGGCCCAATGGGCAGCCAACATTGGCCCAATGTTGGCCCGATGCACTCACTATATGGCTCATAAAAGGCTAACAATAAATGATGAGAAACAGAGACAAGAAAGATAACATATCACCTTTTTCTGACACTACCATGTAAGCTGATACCCATTAATGGGCGATAATTGACCAGTTCTCAGCCATTTTCCCCTTCTTCGACCATCTCTGACCACGTGACATCCGGGCAGTGGATCAATGGGACAAGGACGAGGCAGTGATTGTGCATATTAATGAGATCACGTGATCATTGTGTGTATGGAACAATCGGGTCAAGGTCAATGGAACGCTAATTATGTATCCATGGTCAAGGTCACACCTTTCCTTTTTTTGTATTCATTATAGAAAATTTATCAAAATATCAATACAAGAGCTACCTCATTTGAAGGACCCTAGACAGCGGGGGCAGGGGGGGGGGGGTGCCATGTCCATGGTCGATTTTAAGAAGTATCCTAGAGATATATCAAAGTTTCTCATTGGACTGTTATGAATAACGGTTGAATGAATTCCTCCCCTTTTGTGAGTACGCCGTAGTACTAACTAGATATCAAAGAAACAAATCAGACTGGTATTCTGGCGACTTGTCAGACATTATATTTCTTTCGGCCTATAATGGAGAGTCAGGTTATGTGTACGACTCTCTCGCATTCTCTACAGCTCTATACCATGTTTGACTACTTGAGCCAAGTAGTTTTTAACCTGACCCTGTTCTCATGTATCAGACCCTGGCCTCCCGTTACATGTGTGTGTGTGTGTGTGTGTGTGTGTGTGTGTGTGTGTGTGTATGGGTGTGGGTGTGGGTGTGTGTTTATTCGGTTTTAGTTGTACATGGAGTAGGCTTATTTAAAAGCCTATAATTTTCAGCATGGACAACATGGTCCAGTTTGATCTTAAGGTTTAGTAACTAATAATTGGTGAAAAAGATCACCTAGACCAGCACTGATAACAGCTAACATGATGGGTACCAAGTGTTATGTAATGCACGCTAAAACTCTGCCCATTATCCCATTGGTGAATAGTGTATCCCGGTCAGTATATATTATATATATATATATATATATATATATATATATATATATATATATATATATATATATATATAGTGCATCGATGCGCCGAGCCCGTGGGTTGGCTTGATACAGCAATATATCATAAGTAGAGCCCTGGTGAATAAGTTGCCAGATTGACATACCTGAGACCTGTTTCAGGTTCTTTATTTTTATTTAAGATTCTTTCTTTATTCATTCTTTATTTATTCATTCATTCTTTATTTAAGATTGATCTTTCCACTCTATGAGTGACCACTTAAGATCAGTCATTTGGGAATGACTACTAGTGTTTCAGAACAAGCTGTCACTAGTATTGGAACTTAAGACTGGTCCTTTAGAAACAGCTGTCAATTGGACATAGGGGCAGTAATCAAGATCAGTCCTTAGGCCACTCATAGACCAATCATTCAGCTAGTAAGATCAATCACCCAGGTACAGAACATGCCTCTACTTTGTTATTTCACAATATAAAAAGGTATTATAAAAGGATATTTCATTTTGATATATTCCTGACATCATGGATTAAAAGATATGTGGAATTCCACTAATAGATATGATTTTTCCCATTTATGTGTACTCTCAACCTTCCACATAAATCAGCTATTTTATGTTGGTCATATGTCACTCTTACATGGACTCTTTACTCATAAGCTTCACTCCCCATTTCCTTTTGAAACACCTCCTACTAATAGTGAGCTATGGAGATATGACCAATGAACCCAATGATTGATCTTAACACCACCTTACTAGTATCTTGCTCATAAGTCTATATGTCACTCGTATATGGCCCTTGTGAAACAGGTCTCAGGTACCTAAAGAGAAAAACTGTAGAATCGGTAGGATGTTCTCACTGCTATAGCCACCAGGTAAAAATCGCCACATCCATATGCTACTTACACAGTATGATATATATGTTTTTTACTTAGGGAGTGGTCATTATTTATCAACAGGGGGCGGGTGGTGGGTTTTCTACGCCCCCCCTCGACGGCAGTCAAATTTTTTTGCGCCTCCCCACACTGGAGGCGCGGAGAGTTTTCGCGCCCCTCTTTGATCTATAGTAGCGCACGGGCTTTTTTGCTAAAAAGAGGGTGAAATTTTTTAGCCCCCCCCTCAAGAGGGGTCAAATTTTTTTTAGCCCCCCCTCGGGAGGGGTCTGAAAATTTTACGCCCCCCCCTCAAACCCACCCCCCTGTTGATAAATAATGACCACTCCCTTAGCAGGTTTAATTGTTAGCCAATGAGAGAACCCCAATATATTCACTGCGGTCCTTCGGGGCCAACTGGTACCCATCTGATAGGTCTTATCAGTAGAACTCACTGGTTACAAGCTCCAGCAATGGCGGCGCCCATGTGACAACCTGCTACCTCGGAATAGGGTACAGTGTAGACTCCCAGAGGGTGGGCCGTTGCTTGATCTGGGACGGTGTTTCTTGATCCAATCTTAATTTGCTGTGCCAAAATTTCAGATTTCAGTTGATGATGATAATGAACTTTTGAAGCAAGCAGCATATTTTACATCACTCCGTTCAAATTTATCTGAGCCCTAGACCCCCACCCCAACAGCACCAGCTTCATAAGAACACCCATATATGGGCTCCTCTTATTTCTCCACCTGATTCCGTCATGATCTGGGTTTTTCATCCACCCTACACGTGGTGCTTTGTCCCCCGTCCAACATCTCGCGCCAAATCTCGCCGATCCTCGGTCACGTGACTTGGGGCGAGAGACCCCGTCATGCATCAGTCGCGGCGTCGTGTTTCAAACATCCGGTGCCCGTGCCAAGGAGGTAAGGTGGGGCTGTGCTAGTGGGTATAGAGGTAAGTTATTCACTCACAGGTGGCGCTAGTAAACACACATTTATGGTATGATATGGTATAGTAGGCAGAAACGTCATTTTCCCACTTTACAGAATTTTTTTAAATTTTCTTTTTAAATATGTTATTCACGGGTTTACAATCATTTCTTATTTTTATAAGGAACCATCAAAACCATGTCTCTGTGCACCCCCCCAAACAACAACAACACAAAAACAACCCCACAAAAAACAACAACACAATAAAACAAGGCAGTTTTGTGACATTCAAAATTAAAGTTTTCATCTCTGTGTTCAAACACGTTGTTTGGACGTTAGCAAGAACATTAAGTGAACGTTCTTTTTTAAATGTTAAAATGTTTTCTTTTTTAATGTTGGGAAAGAACGTTTTTCCAAGTAGGTTGCTGCTAACCCTTGCTATTCTCTCGACCACTCCCTAGTTGTTTGAGAGAGGGGGTGTCTACCCTGCTTCACTATAATAGAAAAATCTTTCTTTTCTTAACAAAAATAAATAAAAGTTTTTTAGACTGTGTCATCCCCTGGAGCCTTAATTGCGTGCGCATCCTTGTCCTGGACCATTCCCTCTTTGTGCAGAGTGTGCGCTGACTGGACTGTCAAAGACATAGAGGGATTGTTGGTAGAAGATGGAAACACTAATCTGGCTGCTGTGTGTGCAGGTCATGTATAAAACACGGACCTCTTGTTGTAGCTAATCAGACGAAATGCCACCAGACTGACTGTTTGTATATTAGGTCTATCAGTGGTGGGTATAGACATGCTTTAGTCACTCTAGCTAATTTAGGAAATCACTATAAGTACCTCACCCCCTTATGGACAGGACAACAGATCAGTACCCTTGAATCACTGATTCCCTCCTTCCTTTCTTCTCTCCTTCCTTGTTTCTGTCCTTCCTCCCGTTCTACCATAGTGGCGCATTATTTGTGCATAATATTTCAACAGCGCTCTATTCCTGGTGCTTATACATGACTGGCGCCTAATCATGACATATTTTAAAGTTTATTTTTAAATAGGTACGGTAGGGGCCCATATTTATAAGCAGCCAGGCGTTCATTGATTTCAATCCCACTCTACCCCCAGCGCTTATTTTAGTGCTTAATATTAATTTCAATACCCCGGCGCTTATTAGAAATTGGTGCTTATTTGAGACATTGGTGCGTACATGGGCCAGTACGGTAAAGGTATACCATTGCCTCAGACTGAGTACGGTAAAGGTATACCATTGCCTCAGACTGAGTACGGTAAAGGTATACCATTGCCTCAGACTGAGTACGGTAAAGGTATACCATTGCCTCAGACTGAGTACGGTAAAGGTATACCATTGCCTCAGACTGAGTACGGTAAAGGTATACCATTGCCTCAGACTGAGTACGGTAAAGGTATACCATTGCCTCAGACTCAGTACGGTAAAGGTATACCATTGCCTCAGACTCAGTACGGTAAAGGTATACCATTGCCTCAGACTCAGTACGGTAAAGGTATACCATTGCCTCAGACTCAGTACGGTAAAGGTATACCATTACCTCAGACTGAGTACGTTAAAGGTATACCATTGCCTCAGACTGAGTACGGTAAAGGTATACCATTGCCTCAGACTAAGTACGGTAAAGGTATACCATTGCCTCAGACTGAGGTTGCTTCCATCGTTCCGCCATACCTGCCCACAATACATATCCACTCCGGCATCCACCATTCCCCCTCAGGCTAGCCACCTTTGGATCTCCTCCCATGTAGGACGCAGGTGGGACTGCCACACACCTGAAGACAACAACCCACATCAAAAGGTCAAGGACACAGCCTGGGGTCATGACCTTGAGCTACAGGAGGGATGAGTGAGCACGTGATGTGGGAGAGGGAGGTGAGGGGATGGATGAGTCTTACTGATAGCTCAATAATGAAAGGTAGATGGATGCTTTGCTGATGAGCACGGTGTAGTGTCCAATCAAATCTTCTAAACATTTAAAAGCTCCTAAAACATAGACCTAAATGTTTCATGCCAGTCATCACCCCCCGACAGATGTTTGAGCCAATATTTACGTATAGAAAAGTCAAACCGGCATAAAAGAAGGGAAAGGGCAGCCTTGTTCTATAAAAATAGATCCATCTTAACCAGTTTAATGGTAATGGACATTCTACAAAAGATGTCTGTTTGCATCAGTGCATCATTCCCATAGCACTGGATTGTTTGGGGTACAACTTGAAAAAAAAACAACAACAAAAATAAATCCCCAACGGTCACCAGGAAGAAAATAAAAGTCTCAAAGAAAATATAACTCTCAAAGATGAGGCAACAGTTCATGTGGAGAGGAAAAAAAATACCCATAAAGATTTTGTCTCAAGATATCCATTAAGAAGCACAAGGGGCCTAAAGAAAGGAACATGGTATTTTATAAAAAAAATAATAAAACCAACAACTGATAACATCTAGGCCTAATCAGGAAAAGAGGGAAGAAACCCGACGTTCATGAAGATAAAATAGCAAGATGAAGAAAGTGTTGATGCATTGGAGTTTTGCGCGTCTCTTATTAATGCCCAGTCGTGGAGACTGTCACACTGCTACAACTAGTTGCAGGTTCTGATGGTAGGGTCTATGTTCTGAAAACCGTCAGCGTTTTTTCCGAAGCATTACTGAAACATTAAACACTTTGAATTTTATCCAAAGTGCAGAGAACAAATGGATTTGCTGGCCCTCGTAGTCCTGAATATAGCCATGACGAGTTACCCACAATTCATTCATCACAAAGACCAATGGAATGATGTATTCATACCGCATCTGGCTTTAAAGGGTTATAGAATTATCTCACACAAAACATAAAGCAAAATGTACATGAAGAGAACATGCATTTTTTGGGGGACAATATCTAGTTAAAAAGTGTCAACCTGAACTTTTTCCAAAATAAAATATACAAGGCCTAAAATGAAGTGCCTTGAGTTATTTATACTTCAGGATTTAAAACACATTCCATGCCAACAATACAAAATGTGGTATTCCTGGCAAAATGCGATCACCCAGATATTGGCCTCACGTCGACAAAAGAAATCAGTGCACTGTAGCTTTATATGATTCTACAAAAGACCAGACCGTAGAGTCAAATATATATTAGCCATTGAATTTGTCAAACAAAGATGACCACCCCCTCCAAAAACACACAAAACTTAATTTTGTCGATAAAATGACTTGAAGATTTCAGGAAGTGAGTCTTTGATAATAACCCCCTGCTCCCCCCTCCTCTCCCGCCCTCCCCATGCACGCTTTGATGCCAAATCACTGAGAGTCTTTTATCACCTGGTCATAATAAACCTCCCCATGGACCCTTCCCAGCCAACCTAGTGGCGGAAGTAGCCCTAACAAGCAGTTTCCGGTGTCATTTGAGTCTCACGAAATAGTAGCCGCTCATTAAACCCTCCTCCCTCCCCTGAAATAAAAATGATAAAATAAAAAAGATTGGGGCGTGGCTTATCAGCAGTGTCACGTGACTTATCAGCGTCTCATCTGTGCCCAGCCTCACTTTGATCTCCTTAAATCCCCGTGCGGCCTGGGGCGCCATCTGGCGGGCTGAGCGACAATAGGGGAGTAGAGGGCGCTGTGGTGAAGTGAGTAGGTCGGGCAAGGGGACTTTACCATTCAAGGGCCGCTAATGAATGTGTCATGCCCATCAGTCATCATGATGGAGCCCTGGTGAGTAACTCACCAGGGCTGCATTCATGCATCATGTCAACCCTACATGGTGGACACGCCCCCAGAGCATGATGCTCCAATGAAGTGCTGGCTAGCAGACGTGGGCAAACTCACCAACTGATTCATTACTGCATCATGCCGACCAATGTGCATGATGCACTCCTGCATCGGCAGTCCTTAAAGGGTTAAAGATGGGTATGAACAATATGGTTACTACGGACCCCATAGAGACTATTGTGAACGTGTGGGACAATATTGGGTAGGACTGTGCGACAACATAGAGCAGGGACCAGGGGAGGACGGATATGGAGGCAAATCGGCCTCAAGGAAGGGAGGGGTTAACTTTTAATAAGCTGTATCTGGCACTGAAGTAGATAAGGGGGAAGGATGAAAGGGATGAAAGGAAGAAGCGGGAGATAGATTAAGGAAGGAAGCCTTTAGTTTATTTGTTTCTTTTAAATCTATAATTTAGCCGAAATTATTGGTGAAACGAGGGGCGCAAACTCCCGTTTTTAAACCCCTGGATCCGCCACTGACAAGGGACTGGATCCGCCACTGACAAGGGACTGGATCCGCCACTGACAAGGGACGGTGGACAAGCTAAAAAATGTGGATATGATTTATCTAAATCTTGGGAAAGCTTTTTTTTTATAACCTGCAAGGCAGGATAATAAACAGGTAAAGGAGAAGATAACAAACAAACAAGTGAGGAACTATAGGTATACATGTATCTCCCTGTACATTCCAGCAAGGTGCCGCCTCTGTAAAAGGTTGTGATTGACCTTACATTTTCAGCAATAATTTCCAAGATGAATGAAAAACATGGATTAAGACTTTACCTGGAGGGTCTTGCCAAAAAGCAAAGGTGAACCAACAAAATAAAACGTGCACTTTTTCGTATCACTAAAAGTATTCTCGTCAGTTCAGGAAGTAAAACGTGCACGGACGGTTAAAATCAAAAGTCTGCTGGAGGTATGTAAATAAGTTGTATTGACGATTAAGTTAAATTTACTATCATTATGGGGCATATGATATGGAGTAAAAGTGTACTTATTCCATTCTATGTTTCTTTACACCCCTTTACTGAGCAGTTATTTGGCAATACTGTGAAAACGAGTAATCCCATACACGTTTCCCTCAGTAATCTCTGAATTTTTTTACAAGGTCCTTCCTCGTTATCTTTTAAACAGGTGTGGTTAGCGTCTTTCGTTTCTTTCTCCTTTTTTGGGTTTTCCAAATGCTGATACATAAACTCTTTTCCATGATTTGTTATAAAAAAAGGTGATTGAAAAAGTCAAAGAACCTAATGATGGTTTGCCAGAATTAATGAGTACAATTCAGATTCTTACCACAAACTCCTTAACCCTTTAATGACCGGTCATAAGTTCATCATGCGGCCCGTTGGTCTTCATGATGCACCAATGAAGTGCTGGTGTATCATGACGACCCTCTGGGAGTGTATCAACCCTGGTAGTGTGGCAATATAGATGAATGTAGCTCTGGCGAGAAACACACGAGGGCGAGTAACACGCGAGGGCGGGTAACACGCGAGGGCGAGTAACACGCGAGGGCGAGTAACACGCGAGGGCGAGAAACACACGAGGGCGAGTAACACGTGAGGGCGAGTAACACACGAGGGCGAGTAACACGCGAGGGCGAGTAACACGCGAGGGCGAGTAACACGCGAGGACGCGTAACACGCGAGGGCTGCATTCATGCATCATGACGACCGATGGGCATGATGCATTAATGCATTAGCAGCCCTTAAAGGGTTAATGAGTACCACAGTCTTCTTAACGGAAACACGTGAAGGGCAATTAGTGATTTGAAAAAAAGGTGGGTATGACAAAAATGGAATAAGCATGACCTGTGGTAGAGTATGAGCATGGACAAAGAAGTTAACCATTCAAGGAAGTGCATCATGCCCACTGGTCGTCATGATGCACCAAAGAAGTGCTGGCGAGTCTGCTCACCAGCACTTCATGAGAACATCATGACGACCCTCCGGGACTGTATCAACCCCACTGGTGATTATATTTATGATCTTATACCAAATTCTGTACACAGAAGATCAACACAAAAGAGAGAAGAATTAGTTCCCAAGGGGACGTGTTCAAGTCTATTCTACACCCACAAAGCAGTGCGCATGCCCCGTACAAAGTGGTGGTAAATGAGTTGTGACAATAAGTGCCTTATTCATGTCCTCAGTGCTAATTAATTACTTATTAAAGGCCAATTAGCTGTCACTGATCACCATTTAGAGGTAGCATGGTGCCGCTAGGTCCATACCTCTAGTCTATGTCACCATGATATAGAAATACGAGCATGACTTTGGGTATCAACACATAGAGTCGGCGTGATGCGTGCATATAATGCTGGGGATAGTGCATTGGTGTATCAGGCCGGTCCTTCAAAAGTGTATCAACCCAGTAGGATCGGCATGATGTAAAAATGCATCACTGGTGAGTAGTCTACTCAGGCCTGTATCCATACATCGACCCTTCATTGTTATAACACGGCTGGGCAAAGTTATAGTGCATTATCCTTAATGCTGCATTCTGATTGGCTGGTTGACCGTGCATTTTCTAGATGGATAATGCACTCCCAGCAAAGGAGGTTAACTTTATCTCACCTTTAGACTAAACAATTGATATTCATATGTTTTCAGGTGGCTGATGGGTGATTTTCCTGTGTTATAACAGGAATAATGCACTTGTTCATGGCTGTGGTCGTGCTCTAGACTGTATTAAGACATTGAGGGGCTTTATAGGCATGCCTTGTGCATTATTCCCTAAATGCATCCTGTTCATTGCTAGACATGGCATATATGAATGCAGCCCTGGCGAGTGTTGGCATGATGCACCAATGAAGTGCTGGTGAGCAAACTTGTCAGTACTTTATTGATGCCTCATGCCAACAAATGTGCATGATACAGCTCCTGCATTAACGGACATTAAAGGGTAAATACAGCAGAATAAAACAGTGTACAGTCTCTGAAGGGTTAAATTCCAATTAGGTATCATTAATTTTCTACAACGCCCCCTTTCAACATGATCACGTCAGGAACGAGAAAGAACGAGATGAGACGAGACCAGCTGATGATGGGTGGACTAAAAGAAGGAGTAGAGTAAAAAAGGCAATCCACAATGTGACTACAATCTTGTGGTTTACTGATCATATTGTAGCTGTGTACAATGATTTGATACCCTTTAACGGCCAAATAGGGCCAATAAAAGACTTGTTTCTGGTCACCCGACCGACCTCAGCTCAAGAAGGCCGACATAAAAAAAATTTCCTGATTTTTTCAATTTTTTCCTGATTTTTTGAAGATATTTTGATAATTCTTGAAGATTTTTTCAAAGATTCTCTTCCAAATTATTGTCTGATACAAATGCACATATTTCCCTGTCATTTTCTCATATCCCAAGCAGGAAATGAACATTTCTGACAACCACCAGGTGAAAACCCAGCGAAATATGACAATATGAGGCCTTGGATGCCAGTTGCAAAAAAAAAAAAAAAAAAAAAAAACCCGACCTACCGACCTCAGCTTTTTGGGGCATGTTACCGGAAACATGACTTATATTTATTAGGCCTAGTGCATTGTTCATTATAATGCATGAATGTAGCCCTGGTGATTGGTTAGAGCTGCATTTTATTGAGAGGTCTCTAACCCAACGGTCCACTGATACATGCGGCATGATGACCAATGGGCAAGTAAGGTTTTAACTGAAAGAAATGTGAAATGACTAAAACGTTTCATTACATTCTATGAAAACATTTTTTTTCTAGGTTAAAACACGTCATTTTAACGTACTAAATTTAGTTAATTCAAAACGTTTTGCCATGTGGGTAGTTTTGTAACAGTAAGTAGTATACAAACTTGGCATTTTTACGCTTACTATCATTAACACACTCTGTCATGCAAGTATGCATAGCAGCTCTTATCATGAGTCCAAATAATGGTGATTGTACCTGACATAAAGCCGGTGTCGGCGTCACCTTCTGATAATACTTACCTGTACACTGTACATAGAAATTGTGCATGATTTAGATAATGAGATAATGACGTATGTCTGGTGTACAAGACGTGAACATTCGTGTCTTTTATAACACTGATTGACACCAAACCCATCGTTACTATCATAGTGTAGGAAATAGGCACCAACAACTAATACAAACCATTTAATATTATAAGGGCCGCTCATGTTGAACAGGGCAGACTAGCAGACTTCATTGGAGCATCATGCCGACATCATGTAGTGTATCACCTCAGTAGGGTCGGCATGATGCATGAATGCAGCCCTGGGGAGTTACATGAGGCATTAAAGGCCATTAACGCTTTGGCGGTCATACGCATCATACGCATATATGCATGAATGCAGCCATGTTGAGTCTACTCTACAGGGCTGCATTCTTGTACAATGCTAGAAAATTTGGGATTGCCTCCCAAATGGTCTTAAATACCCCCATCCCACAGTTCTGCTATTCTTGTTATGGGGCATCATGGTGATACAATAATGGGTAGAATGCACTACTTTCTAAATCACTCTGTGTGATTTAAATGGTTTACAGCAATAACCACGTCCATATGGTGCTTCAACATGTAGCCTGAGTGGGCGTCTGGTAAATCACAGAGCTTCATATAGTCATACCACCAGCAGCATATGGTCCGTGCCTGTGATGTGCCCTCTGTCTGTCATGTACAACATGTAGTTGTGGGGTTCAGTTACCAAACAATCACAGACGCCCGCTTAATGACAGGGGGAAAGTTTCGGCTAGTTCCTGTCAATTCCGCTGTGGCGCTGCACAACAATAGATGAGATACACAATGGGCGGTGATGCGGCTGTGGGGGTTAGGGGTGTGAGTGTGGGAGGGAGGCAGGGAAGTCTGGTGATGAGAGAAATTGTGGAAATCTGTGCACTGAAAAGTACAAAGATATAGGATGGGAAAAACAGACAGACAGGTAGAGAGAGAGAGAGAGAGAGAGAGAGAGAGAGAGAGAGAGAGAGAGAGAGAGACGGAGACTGAGAGAGAGAGAGAGAGAGATGGAGACTGAGAGAGACAGACAGAAACAGAGAGACAGAAAAAAAAAGAGAGACAGACAGACAGAAACAGACATGGACAGAGACAGACAGACAGACAGAGGTAGACAGACATACAGACAAAGGCAGACAGACAGAGACAAACAGACAGAGGCAGAGAGACAGACAAAGGCAGACAGACAGAGGCAGACAGACAGAGGCAGACAAACAGAGAGAATCACAGAGATGGCCAGTGGAGAACAAAATAGTTCCAGCTAATTAAATGATTTTAGAGGGGGGGGGGGGAGTAGTTGGCGGGCGCACCCTCCTTTCTAAGTTTATTCAGTTATTCTGTACCCCAAAATATTCCTCAAAGATGGGGGGTGCACCCCCTCCTTTTCTACATCCTGGATCCTGCACTGGAATGGGCAGGGGGCAGAAAGAGACAGAAGCAAATACATTGTTCTATAAATAGAACGAATATGGGGTATTTTAGAAGGTAGGAAACAAATAAGAGTGAGACACTACCTGATAGACAGGTGGTCGGGGGGGGGGGGAGTAAACACAATAGTTTAAGAGAGTGTGAGGTGGGTGGTTGATGAGTGGGTATAGAGTACCGTGTAGTGTCTGTATGCGCCGTTAGAGGGCAGGTAATAATAATGACAGAGCTCTCTAATTAGCACTAGTTAGTGTTGCAGGTGTGCACCACTTTTGGCGCCAAATCAAAATGTCGTCTGCCCAACGAGGCACATGGCCTCTCCATCCCCTTCCGGCCACAGGCGCATGCGCAGATCATTCCTAACCCCTGTTTTCGCTCACGTGCCCCCAGGCCGCCGCGCGACTCTCACTGAGGGGACACAACATTGTGGTGGCGGGTTGCCAAGGTGTGTACGGTTTTGTGGAGTCGCGCGGCGCTTTGTGATGTCTGCCGTGCCCCCTGGCGGACGGAGTAGGTAGGTCTGTGGGTGGGGTTGCGTGCGCATCCTTGCTTTGTCTCTTCCGGCCTTGTGTTGATAATGAAAGAGAAGGGGGGAGGGGTAGAGGGCGCCACGGGCGGGCACGTGTGAGCGACCCTTAACATGGTTATTATTAACCCTTAACCCCCCCCCCCAGCCTAGCAACTTTAGGTCTTCTGTATGGCCTTTATTAATGATATCTTATTGATATCAAATGGTAATCATAATCATTTATACTTGAATGCACGCGTCTCAGAATCACCTTTTGATAAAAAGACATGGATAGATTTAAACGCATTTCCTGAGATGTACGCTATTCTAAATGGGGCATGGTAGAAAAAAAAATGCCCACCAGTTTTTGAGCATGGGACTGCTATCTAGACATATTAATTTAAGATTAACATATTTATCTCTCGAAACCATTTCAATTTTGGGGAATTAACATCAGGGTTATCATACTAATTTCTATTTTTTTTTGCGTAGCTTTTGCGTAGTTGTAAATGGTAAAAGAATAGGACGACTTTTTTTTATAACATTCTAATAAATAAGATCACAAAATTTAATATGTTCACAAATAAACGTCTGCTTATGGAGATGAAATTGTGATTAATTAAGGTCTATATTTCAAAATATTAGAGGACTAAATGATCTGTTTATCTTATCGTAATTGCTATATTCATGGTGTTAAGAGTTAAACCTTACTAACGGGATGAGGATAATTTGGTCAGAAAACAAAGTGACTGGTTATTAGGAGGTCATGGAGCGTTTTACCTCCCCCGTCATCACCCCTGACCCCTCACCCCCAACAACAGCAACAAAAACTGACCACACCTCCTGTTTTATGCCAAAAATAATAACCAAAATCGCTAAATTATTATCACAAGACATCAGAAATGTGATCATTTTTGTTTTTCAGTGATTCCTTCACCGTTTTGATGAGTTATTTAGCGCAGCTGTGAGGTTATTTGTTTTGGTGGGAAATTTGTCAAAATGTCGTCTGGTGGTTGATATAATGACAGGATACCATGTAGCCTGGTAATCTACCGACTCTGTAATCAGGGAGGAAGGGGGAGGATATGTAAACCGCCCATGTACCCCCACCCCCACACCTATATGTATTGGGATGGGGTTGTGTGTCACATTTTGATTTAATGTTTCAAAAAGCCGAAAGCTCCTACTAACCGTTCCAGGCACCTATTGGTGTCAGTTGGATTTAGGCCCGGGATTTAGGGCAGCTTAAAACTATATACTGATTCTAAGATCCAGTGTAAAATAATCAGATATATCCACAAATAAACAATGGATAAATGAATGGATTTATAACAGAATTCCCACAAATTCCCACAAAATGGCCATGGCGTAGTGTTGGCCCTACACGCCTGTGGCAGAGCACCATACGCCGAGTACAAAAGACTGCCACACATGATTTAGTAATGTCAGTTACAATACAGTGTACGGCGACTGTCACTTGTACCATTGTTCTGGCACCTTAATGGACGCTGACAGGCGGAACTAGGGGTGTGGTGTAATGGGCCACCAGGTTAACGGGCCCTTGTCAGTATATATGGCACTGAATCCCAGTGTATCTGTTTTATCTAAATTTGACAAAAAAAAAGGGAGGTTGTTTCTATGGCAATTTTCCTCATCCTTTGGAGACAAAATAGATGTAAATCAAACAGTGGGGCATCACACTGCCAAAAACTGTTTTACTAGTAAGTGCATTGATGCATCATGATGAGCACTGCATTAGTGCATCATGACGGGCACTGCATTAGTGCACCATGACGAGCACTGCATTAGTGCATCATGACAAGCACTGCATTAGTGCATCCTGCCTAGCACTGCATTAGTGCATCATGACGAGCACTGCATTAGTGCATCATGACGAGCACTGCGTTAGTGCATCATGACGAGCACTGCATTAGTGCATCATGACTAGCACTGCATTAGTGTATCATGACAAGCACTGCATTAGTGTATCATGGTAGGCACTGCATTAGTGCATCATGACGAGCACTGCATTAGTGCATCATGATGAGCACTGCATTAGTGCATCATGACAAGCACTGCATTAGTGCATCATGACGAGCACTGCATTAGTGCATCATGACAAGCACTGTATTAGTGCATCATGGTGAGCACTGCATTAGTGCATCATGACAAGAACTGCATTAGTGCATCATGACGAGCACTGCGTTAGTGCATCATGACTAGCACTGCATTAGTGCATCATGACAAGCACTGCATTAGTGCATCATGACAAGCACTGCATTAGTGCATCATGACGAGCACTGCATTAGTGCATCATGACGAGCACTGCATTAGTGCATCATGACGAGCACTGCATTAGTGCATCAAGACCAGCACTGCATTAGTGCATCATGACGAGCACTGCATTAGTGCATCATGACGAGCACTGCATTTGTGCATCATGACGAGCACTGCATTAGTGTATCATGACGAGCACTGCATTAGTGCACATGACGAGCACTGCATTAGTGTATCATGACGAGCACTGCATTAGTGCATCCTGCCTAGCACTGCATTAGTGCATCCTGCCTAGCACTGCATTAGTGTATCATGACGAGCACTGCATTAGTGCATCATGACAAGCACTGCATTAGTGCATCCTGCCTAGCACTGCATTAGTGTATCATGACAAGCACTGCATTAGTGCATCCTGCCTAGCACTGTATTAGTGCATCATGACGAGCACTGCATTAGTGCATCATGACGAGCACTGCATTAGTGCATCATGACGAGCACTGCATTAGTGCATCCTGCCTAGCACTGCATTAGTGCATCATGACAAGCACTGCATTAGTGCATCTCGGTGAGCACTGCATTAGTGCATCATGACAAGCACTGCATAAGTGCATCATGACGGGCACTGCATTAGTGCATCATGACGAGCACTGCATTAGTGCATCCTGCCTAGCACTGCATTACTGTATCCTGCCTAGTACTGCATTAGTGCGTCATGACGAGCACTGCATAAGTGCATCCTGCCTAGCACTGCATTAGTGCATCATGACGAGCACTGCATTAGTGCATCATGACAAGCACTGCATTAGTGCATTATGACGAGCACTGCATTAGTGCATCCTGCCTAGCACTACATTAGTGCATCCTGCCTAGCACTGCATTAGTGTATCCTGCCTAGTACTGCATTAGTGCATCATGACGAACACTGCATTAGTGCATCATGACGAGCACTGCATTAGTGCATCATGGTGAGCACTGCATGAGTGCATCATGACGAGCACTGCATTAGTGCATCATGGTGAGCACTGCATTAGCGCATCCTGCCTAGCACTGCATTAGTGCATCCTGCCTAGCACTTCATTACTGCATCATGGTGAGCACTGCATTAGTGCATCATGATGAGCACTGCATTAGTGCATCATGGTGAGCACTGCATTAGTGCATCATGACAAGCACTGCATTAGTGCATCATGACGAGCACTGCATTAGTGCATCATGGTGAGCACTGCATTAGTGCATCATGGTGAGCACTGCATTAGCGCATCCTGCCCAGCACTGCATTAGTGCATCCTGCCTAGCACTGCATTAGTGCATCATGACGGGCACTGCATTAGTGCATCATGACGAGCACTGCATTAGTGCATCCTGCCTAGCACTGCATTAGTGCATCCTGCCTAGCACTGCATTAGTGCATCATGGTGAGCACTGCATTAGTGCATCATGACGGGCACTGCATTAGTGCATCATGACGAGCACTGCATTAGTGCATCCTGCCTAGCACTGCATTAGTGCATCCTGCCTAGCACTGCATTAGTGCATCATGGTGAGCACTGCATTAGTGCATCATGACGAGCACTGCATTAGTGCATCATGACAAGCAGTGCATTAGTGCATCCTGCCTAGCACTGCATAAGTGTATCATGACAAGCACTGCATTAGTGCATCCTGCCTAGCACTGCATTAGTGCATCATGACGAGCACTGCATTAGTGCATCCTGCCTGGCACTGCATTAGTGTATCATGACGAGCACTGCATTAGTGCATCATGGTGGGCACTGCATTAGTGCATTATGATGAGCACTGCATTAGTGTATCATGACGAGCACTGCATTAGTGCATCATGGTAAGCACTGCATTAGTGCATCATGACGAGCACTGCATTAGTGTATCATGACGAGCACTGCATTAGTGCATCCTGCCTAGCACTGCATTAGTGCATCATGACGGGCACTGCATTAGTGCATCATGACGAGCACTGCATTAGTGCATCCTGCCTAGCACTGCATTAGTGCATCCTGCCTAGCACTGCATTAGTGCATCATGGTGAGCACTGCATTAGTGCATCATGACGAGCACTGCATTAGTGCATCATGGTGAGCACTGCATTAGTGCATCATGACAAGCACTGCATTAGTGCATCCTGCCTAGCACTGCATTAGTGTATCATGACAAGCACTGCATTAGTGCATCATGGTGAGCACTGCATTAGTGCATCATGACGAGCACTGCATTAGTGTATCATGACGAGCACTGCATTAGTGCATCCTGCCTAGCACTGCATTGGTGCATCATGACGAGCACTGCATTAGTGCATCATAACGAGCGCTGCATTAGTGTATCCTGCCTAGCACTGCATTAGTGCATCATGACAAGCACTGTATTGGTGCATCATGACAAGCACTGCGTTAGTGCATCATGGTGAGCACTGCATTATTGCATCCTGCCTAGCACTGCATTAGTGCATCATGACGGGCACTGCATTAGTGCATCATGACTAGCACTGCATTAGTGCATCATGACTGATACTGCATTAGTGCATCATGACGAGCACTGCATTAGTGCATCATGACTGATACTGCATTAGTGCATCATGACTGATACTGCATTAGTGCATCATGACGAGCACTGCATTAGTGCATCATGGTGAGCACTGCATTAGTTCATCATGACTGTTACTGCATTAGTGCATCATGACTGTTACTGCATTAGTGCATCATGACTGATACTGCATTAGTGCATCATGACAAGTGAAGCATTAGTGCATCATGATGAGCACTGCATTAGTGCATCATGGTGGGCACTGCATTAGTGCATCATGACAAGTGAAGCATTAGTGCATCATGACGGGCACTGCATTAGTGCATCATGACTGTTACTGCATTAGTTCATCATGACTGTTACTGCATTAGTGCATCATGACTGTAACTGCATTAGTGCATCATGACTGTTACTGCATTAGTGCATCATGACTGATACTGCATTAGTGCATCATGACAAGTGAACCATTAGTGCATCATGACGAGCACTGCATTAGTGCATCATGACTGATACTGCATTAGTGCATCATGACGAGCACTGCATTAGTTCATCATGACTGATACTGCATTAGTGCATCATGACAAGTGCAGCATTGGTGCATCATGACGAGCACTGCAATGGTGCATCATGTTGAACGCTGCATAATCAGTGACATGTCAGGAGGTCCCTGAAGACTTTTGCAGTTTGACGCCACATTTTGACACAGATACAACATACAAGTAGGTCGTACATGTCGTAAGGTCAAGAAAAAATTGTGTGTTTCCAGTAACATGATCCAAATGTTCAGGGTCGGTAGGTCTGATTTTTTTTTTATGATTTTTTTTTTACATTTATATAGGAAATGTTAGGGCACATATCAATGGATGTAGGCCTATCAAATACTTTGATCTCATTATAAGATAATGATGGGAAAATGATAACTGTGAGAGAGGGGGAGAACACAAAAGGGATGCAGGAAAATCCTCAAAAGGTAATGAAAAATTTCTTTAATATATGAAAATATGAGACAAAAATAAAAAAATAAAAAAGGTTTTTTTGCCCCAGTTTTGCTAGGTTCGGTCAGGTTACTGGAAACAAACCTTTTTTTAGTTGGCCTAAGTAGTATGTAGAAAGTGCGGGTGCCCATACATTGGTTTATCATTGTACATGTATCATGCCCATTGATCGTCATGATGCATCAATGCATCATGCCCATTGGTCGTCATGATGCATCAATGCATCATGCCCATTGGTCGCCATGATGCATCAATGCATCATGCCCATTGGTCGTCATGATGCATCAATGTATCATGCCCATTGGTCGTCATGATGCATCAATGCATCATGCCCATTGGTCGTCATGATGCATCAATGCATCATGCCCATTGGTCGTCATGATGCATCAATGCATCATGCCCATTGGTCGTCATGATGCATCAATGCATCATGCCCATTGGTCGTCATGATGCATAATAACTCGGGAGCGTGGCATTCATACATTGTGTTAACTCTTTTCGGTTGATACATTTCACGAGTGCTGGCATGATGTACCAATAATGTGGTCCATAAAATGGTTAAAACATGGACGACTTTGACTCCTTCTATCGATGTGCCTAGATAATTGACTCATTTACCTCTCTACTAGTAACACAATACAGGGATCACGTGACGTACAGGTTAAAGAAAGAAATTTGATGTACAAAGTGTAAAAAATCCAGGGATGTCTTTTTGTTAACCATTTGTGTCCCGCATACTGTCTCCAGCTTCATGTGCCTTGGTTGTCATGATAAACCAGTACAGTGCTGGTGACCCTACTCACAAGCACTGCACTGGTGCACTTGGAGGGTGTTGCTCCTATAGTAAAAGGAAGAGCTGGCTAAAAATGCCCTGATTTCCAGTCCTTTCTTTTCATGTAGCTATAACTTGTCCGTTTTGTTGCTCACAAGTGGTCATTCAAGTATGGTGCTAAAAAAGGGGGATTTGAGTAGGTACCTAGTTGGGAGAAGTCAGTCAGTACTATAGAGTGTGTGACATAAGTATGTAGCTGATAGTGCAGCTCTCTCTCTGTTTTAAACAAGGCAGGTGACTTTTTAGACTAATGTGGTGAGTGCAAGTTGAATGGGGAAGCAGAGCGTGACTTCTTTTGAAGAGAGGGTACCTACTGACAGCTCTTTTTACCATAGGAGCAACACGCTCCAGGACGATGTTATGGGGTCTATTAAGAGCACAGGATTGAATGGAATCCTGGCAAGTATTTTTCCATTGCTACATTTATAAATTATGATGACATTGTACAAGATGGGATTTAAAGGGTTAAAACTTGAATGAAATGTGTAAAGGCATTGGTCTAAACCGATGTAACCGTGTATAGGCCTGTCTTATAGAATTGTGCTGGATAGGGGTGGGTGCACCGAAATACACTGGGTAGAAGACGCGGCTTATACAAGAGGAATTAAGGGCCCTTAGCTCCTTATAAAATATAAGGTGAGCAAAAGACGGGGGTGCCCCTTATATGCCAGGAAATTAAATGTAGAACAAAACTAAAATGATAAAAAATTGACTGGACGTGCACCCAATGATGGGTCTAAATTAGGGGCACTCTCCGTATGCGAGGCTCGCCTTATACACGAGGTATTGCCAAGGAGCGTGGATATAGTAGATGGTCCTTGGGCGAAGGTAGAGGCGCGAGGTCGGGTTTATAAAAAGCGTCAAGACGCGCCCAGTTACACTTACCGACACATCCTCGCGAGACGCGAGACATGGACGCTTTTCTCGCGTGACTTCAGCCTCTCGCTGCCACTCGTGAGAAAAGGGGGCGAACCCTGGTGGGCAAAACGCGCATGAAAAGGGCAAAAGATGTCGTGAACCTGACCCCGTTATAACCACGTGTACACGAGACTGCACGAGACCACGAGACTTGTCTCTAGATATGGGCTCATCTTGTACCTTTACAGATTTTACACGAGTACCTCGGGTGGGAAATCCTCCCATAGAGCGTACCGTATTAGTTTGTATAAGTACACGGGCGCTTATTAATTTCAACTGGTGCTTATTCAAGAACGGCACTTTTTCAAGGCTTACAGTATAGTGTATTTTACAATACCCTATAGCCCCGACACTTATTCAAGTCCGGCTGGATGGCAAGCTTATTGGCACTTCATCGGCGCTTCATCGGTGCCGCATGCAGGGGGAGCATCAACACTACAAGATAGCTATCGTCGGTGGATCCGTTGTGTTTGTGGAAGATGCACTCTCACACTTTTTCACTTCAGATAGTAAAATCATATGGTAGGGTTTACGCAGCTCACCCCCTCCCCCCCGCACAATTTTACAGCTATTCCGCTCCATGCCTTTCATAGGTCGCTATATCATTTATACCAGGGTCTATTTCCATCTATGCATTTACTAATCCACATTTCCCCTCCTGGCAGCAGGGCATTTCAAAACGATATCTATAGCTATGGTTTTGAAATGCCCTTCTGGTTTCGTACACAAAAATCGGAGCAGAGCTCATGGCAACAGCCGGAAGTAACAAAAGTAAGGCTCTGTGGAGCATTGAACCGTGGCACGAGACTTGAGCTCATCTCACGTGAGAACGCGAGTTCTACTCTTATCTGTGAGAGGTTTGATTGTTCTCGGGATAGACGCAAACTTTTGTTGCTATAGTAACAGACCAATGCATGATGGGAGTAAAATGGTGGCCCTTGGCGTCCGTTGAATGAACCACTTCCGGGAAGTCACGCATGCGCACTCTAACGGCACAGGTCTCGCGTGACGAGACGTGAAATGACGAGAGCAGACAACACTTGAATGGCAGCGTTACCTGAAGGTCGCCGCCATTTTGTTTGGGACGCGCGGTTTGACATTTGCAGTTTTAAAAGAGTGATTATTTTGTGACGTTTTGACAACCGTATTGTGTATGTTTAGCCCTTTTGTGCTTTATCTTTTTATCGATAATTAAGCCTGTAAGGACGGCGTAATGGCCCATTAAAGGTGCATGATTTGTAATGCCAGTCCAATGGACGCTTTGGGAGTGTGTCATACCTGATTTAGGCTGAAGGATATGAAGACGATCCTTAACAATCATTTGACACTGTGGGAAAGTTAAACCTTGCTACAGTGAACGTATATTGATAATCTGGTTCGTGCTAGTATTCCATCATGTTCTAGATGATGTCAGCCCATGCCGCCATCAACCCGGTAAGGACCGCTAATGCAGGAGTGTATCATGCCCAATGGTCACCATGATGCACCAATGAAGTGTTTGCGAGATTGCTGACTAGCACTTCATTGGAGCATCATGCCGACTCTCTGGGCGTGATGCATGAATATAGCCCTGGTGAGTTACTCACCAGAGCTACATTCACGCATCATGACGACCAATGGGCATGATGCATTTATGCATCAGCAGCCCTTAAAGGGTTAACATGACATATGGGCCCAACGTCACTAAAACATTCAACATCCTTCCGTCACTCAAGGTCAATACAGCGGCCCACTACACCAAGGTCAAGGTCAGGGACTGAAGGTCAAACTGGAGTCTGAACTCACCAGTGAAAAGGACAATTCATTTCACTGTGATCGCATTGAGAACGGAACCATTGTACAGTGTTGGAATAAAGTATGCTGTAATGTGCAATAGTGGGACAATATGACGCTCCATAGTTAGTGGTAGGTCCCTCCCCCCTCCCTTCTCCTTTCTTGCTTCTCTATGTGTACATTTTTTCTTCCCCTCTTTCCCGAACTTCTGTTTAATTATGAAAATATTACTTTTCCCAATCTCTGTCTCTGTTTCCTCTGTCTCTAAATGTCTGACTGTCTTTCTCTCTCTCTGCGCCCCCCCCCCCCTCTCTCCCCCCCTCTCTCTCTCTCTCTCTCTCTCTCTCTCTCTCTCTCTCTCTCTCTCTCTCTCTCTCTCTCTCCTCCTGTTCACCCCTCTCTGCCCCCTTCCCTTCCCCCTTTTCTGTTCCAATATCGCCCCCCCCCGCCCCACCCTCAATCCACCCCGGGATCCACCCCACACAATTCAGACCGCGGTGCCCATCCTCACCGCTCAGCCCGGGTCCCGGGGGAGCGTGGCGGGGGACGCAGGGTGGGCGGCCGGGGGAGATGAGCACCATCTGGCGGTGTGTTCCCGGGGGACGGCGGCAGGGCGGGGAATGAGGCGGTATGACGGGAGGAGGTAGAGGGGAGGCTGGGAGAGGAGAGGAGAAGCGCCGTCCCCGGAGAACCTTCCCCGCCCTGAGTACTGGAGATGGGGATAGGGTGAGACCTGGCGGTTAGACGGACGTTTTACGGTTCAAGACCCCAGTAAAGACCAATAGCAGTAATGGGGTGGGGGCTAGGGGGGAGGGGAGGGGCGGGGTGCAGGTCGTATGTCATTAAGTTTATAATGGTGGAGGGGTGAAATGCCCATGTACACAGATAACCATGAAGATATGGGAATGTATTGGGCGTTGTTGGTGGCCTAAGGTGGTTTATGATCCCTGCTATTGTTCAATAAAATATGTTAGCAACACTTCAGTTTCCGTTGTTATCCTCTTTTCTTTTCTTAGTAATGACAGTCAGTGAGATGAATAAATGCACCAGAATCAAACCGACACCGCCATATACTACTCACACACCGGGGCCCGGGTCTGACGCGCATTTCATACTCTAAATACGCATTGCCTATGAATGAAGTCGGCCTAATAATTCAGGGGCGTAGGAAAAGGGGGGGCAGGGGGGCCTGCCCCCCCAATCATAAATGAGGTGGGGCCTGAGTATGTCTGGGCCCCCCAAAAAATTGCCAAGAGTTCATAATAAATTGAACAAGAACCTAAAGCTTTGCATCTCAAATTAGATATATAGATATACAAATTATAGTAATTGTATATGGAATATGGGGGCATGGGCCTTAGGCCTCTGCCTATAGGGGGGCGGGGCGGTGGGTGGGTGGGGGGGGGGGTCTACACAAAACTTTGTTCAGGTTGCCAGGATGCACAGTCCGCCGATTTAAAGTAAACCGTTCGATGATGCAGAAGTGCATCATGTCCATTGGTCGGCATGATGCACTGAAGTGTTGCAGAGTCTGCTCGCCTGCACTTCATTGGTGCATCATGTCGACCCTCTGGGAGTGTATCAATCCCGTTGGATTGTTTTGATGCATCATGACAACCAATGAGCATGACGCATTAGTGAACTTGGGGCCCTTAAATGGTTGAAAAATTATTTTAAAATACACAAGAAGATGGAAACAACGCTTGTCTCAAAGGTTGCCAAACTTACATCTCTTTCTAAAATCTAGTGGTAGGAGGATCCAGGTTGCAGACTACAACCTGTATGTAGTTTGGGCACCATGCATTTTGTTGCACCACTTAGACTAAGATGTATAAAATAGTGTGAAACTTTTTACCAATTGATGATAAAAGATCAGACTACCGTAGTGACCTGGATAGAGAACTATTGAAATGTATTAGTGCCAGGGTGTTTAAACAGGCTTCTACGGCAGGATAATAGTTTGACATGAGCCTGTACTGCCGTATCAGTATCAGGCACCAGTAGGGTGCACACACCCTGAGGGGAGGTAGACAGGCTACACGGGGATCTGATCAGGTGTGGATCCTCCATGTGCTGATTAATCAGCCTTCTCTCCCAGGGAGGAGGAGGGGGGAGGGGGAGTTCATCTAAAACATTTGCCTTACTACATCTCTGTCTCTTTCGATCTCTGACTCTTTCTGTCTATCTGCCTGTCTCTGTCTGTCTCTCTGTCTCTCTGTCTGTCAATCTGTCTGTCTCTCTGTCAATGTGCCTGTCTCTCTGTCAATGTGCCTGTCTCTCTGTCAATCTGTCTGTCTCTCTGTCAATATGTCGGTCTCTCTGTCGACCTGCATGTCCCTCTGTCAATGTGACTGTCTCTCTGTTAATCTGTCTGTCTCTCTGTCAATCTGTCTGTCTCTCTGTCAATGTGCCTGTCCCTCTGTCAATCTGTCTGTCTCTCTGCCTGTATCTCTGTCAATCTGCGTGCCTCTATCAATTTGTATGTCTCTCTGTCGCTCTCTGACTTGATCTGTCTTTCTTTCTGAGAATGCCTGTCTGCCTGTTACTGGGTCTGTCTACATCTCTGCCTCCCTTTCCGTCTGTCTCTCTCTGCCTGTCTGTCTGTCTCTGTCTCTCTCCCTCTCTCTGTCTCTCTCCCTCTCTCTGTGTCGCTCACATACAAGCCTTCAGTCTATAACAACAAATTAATTAGGTACCTATCAAAGGGAGAATTGAGAGCTAATGGCCCCCTGATCATCACAGATTAATTAGGTGGGGAGATGGTGGATTGTGGGCTAATGGAGTGGATAGGGGCACTGGATATGAGCGTTATGACGGGTAAACCCCTGTGTAAGCCCTCACAGGGTCAGCACTCTGTGTAAGCCCTCACAGGGTCAGGACTCTGTGTAAGCCCTCACAGGGTCAGGACTCTGTGTAAGCCCTTACAGGATCAGCACTCTGTGTAAGCCCTTACAGGATCAGCACTCTGTGTAAGCCCTCACAGGACCAGCACTCTGTGTAAGCCCTCACAGGGTCGGGTGGAGTTTTAACCTACTTCTCATCTGTCATGGGGCCCACGTCCATATATACCTAAGGGAGTGGTCATTATTTATCAACGGGGGGGGGGGGGGGTGGTGGGTTTTCACGCGGACACTCGGAAATTTTTTACGCCCCCCCTCGCCGGCAGTCAAAATTTTTTGCGCCCCCCGCGCCGGAGGCGCGGAGAGTTTTCGCGCCCCTCTTTGATCTATAGTAGCACGCGGGCTTTTTTGCTAAAAAGAGGGTGAATTTTTTTACCCCCCCCTCAAGAGGGGGTCACAATTTTTTTAGCCCCCCCCTCGGGAGGGGTCTGAAAATTTTACGCCCCCCCCTCAAACCCACCCTCCCCCCACTGTTGATAAATAATGACCACTCCCTAAATCCACCAGGTTGGGTTACAAATAGATGTCTCAGACATCCCTACATTCCTAAAGTACAAGCTCTTGGTTCAGTAGGGCTGATCTATGTAGTACTGCCTGCCTTCCTTATGGAAACCTTTTCACAATACTAAAGCAGCTGGTGGACAAAAAGGTTTAGTTTTTTCATATGGCTTTTTTTCCCCTTTGTGATAGGTAGTAGAGTACACTGTAGAGTACACTATACAAAAGTATTGCCGAATCAATGACAGAATACCTGTCCCAAAGTTGCCAGAGATTCATTATTATTTTTGCTGAGATTCCTTGTACTTCCATACTGCCACCTGGGGCTTTTTTTTTTTAAACTACACTGGTTCACTGCAATATGATTACAGTGGTTCACTGTTCAGTTTTACAAGGATCCCTGGTAGATTCAACAGTTATTTTTACACTGCATGTACTACAAGTACAGAGCTACATTTCTAAGTCCTGTGTATTATGTGTTATACACTGTTCCTCCAGTGTGTACAGCTCTATGTCTCCCTGTCAGCTTCATCCAGGGCGGCTCAGGTGGTGGGATGTAGGGAGGTGGTGAGGGCCTCATACAGGAGGAGATGAACACACCTGGGGCCCGCCATACACTCCTCCAGTACCCGGCCCCCTGTACTACCCCCCCCCCCACTCACATAGAGAGAGTGCTGAGCTGCTCATCCGGCCCACCCGAACACTTTCACGGCCACTAATGCATTAATGCATCATGCCCATTGGTCAGCATGATGCACCAATGGACCGCTGAACCAATTCATTGATGTATCATGCTCCAGGAGTGTAGGGTCAGCATGATACATGAAAGTAGCCCTGGAAAGTTACTCGCCAAGGCTACATTTACGCATCATGGCAACCGATGGGCAAGATGCATTTGTGTATCAGACACCGCCTGACTCTCTTGTGCCTCTCCCCTCTCTGCCCTGCCTGCTTCCTACCCTCCCTTCTACCTCCCTACCTCCCAGGCTACCTTGCTCCATTCCTTGCCTCCCTGTCCCCTCCCTGTCATCCACCCCTGCCTGCTTGCCTTGCCTACCTCCCTTCCTGCCTCTTTCCTGCAGTACCTCCCCAGTCACCCTCTACCATCCCTTCCCCTACACTCAGTGATAAGGAGAGGAGGGAATGTAGATCCTGCAGTACCTCCCCAGTCACCCTCTACCATCCCTTCCCCTACACCCAGTGATGAGGAGAGGAGGGGGTGTAGATCCTACAGTACCTCCTCAGTCACCCTCTACACTCCCTTCCCCTACACCCAGTGATGAGAGGAGGGGGTGTAGATCCTGCAGTACCTCCTCAGTCACCCTCTACACTCCCTTCCCCTACACCCAGTGATGAGGAGAGGAGGGGGTGTAGATCCTACAGTACCTCCTCAGTCACCCTCTACACTCCCTTCCCCTACACCCAGTGATGAGAGGAGGGGGTGTAGATCCTGCAGTACCTCCTCAGTCACCCTCTGCACTCCCTTCCCCTACACCCAGTGATGAGGAGAGGAGGGGGTGTAGATCCTGCAGTACCTCCTCAGTCACCCTCTACACTCCCTTCCCCTACACCCAGTGATGAGGAGTGGAGGGGGTGTAGATCCTGCAGTACCTCCTCAGTCACCCTCTGCACTCCCTTCCCCTACACCCAGTGATGAGAGGAGGGGGTGTAGATCCTGCAGTACCTCCTCAGTCACTCTACACTCCCTTCCCCTACACCCAGTGATGAGGAGAGGAGGGGGTGTAGATCCTGCAGTACGTCCCCAGTCACCCTCTACACTCCCTTCCCCTACACCCAGTGATGAGGAGTGGAGGGGGTGTAGATCCTGCAGTACCTCCTCAGTCACCCTCTGCACTCCCTTCCCCTACACCCAGTGATGAGGAGAGGAGGGGGTGTAGATCCTGCATTCAGGACCCCGCTTCCTTCAACCATTGACCATCAACAAATTAATGGTCAATGCTGATTAACTGTTGAATCAAAAGCTGTGTTGACTAGATCCTCCCTGTCTGTCTCTCTCAATACCGCCCATCTACCTGCCTTCCCCTGTCACCCTGTCCCAGTACCTTTCCCCTACTAGTGTCATTCCTCCCCTACCCTGCCTCTCTTGCACCCTCCTTACAAAAACTCTTTATTTGTTTTCTTACATCCCTTCCTATATGCATTCATCTGTCCTCCATTTTTCTGTCTAGCTACAAGGCAGGCAGACATTTCTGCAGACAAGTCTGGACATCATACAAAATGTAAAGTCACTAGCATCTGTTAATTAAACAGCAGAAGTAAAAAGTTAAAACCTGTCAGATTTACCTTGTCAATCTTGGCACAACCTCTTCATTTTGACAACTTTACCTTACCCAGGTGGATGAACGCTCTGACTACACTTGAGTAGGAGGCAGTAGAGTTGTCACAAAAGTTGTTTGCATGAAGAGTCTATGCCATGTCTGATAAGTTCATTTTG
This sequence comes from Acholoe squamosa, assembly GCA_949317995.1. Taxonomy (NCBI): domain Eukaryota; kingdom Metazoa; phylum Annelida; class Polychaeta; order Phyllodocida; family Polynoidae; genus Acholoe; species Acholoe squamosa. Next base: position 2,827,380 of record OX439052.1, read on the forward strand.
ACTTTTGGTTTTGTCTTTTTTACTTTATACTGCTCACTTCGAAGGCCCTATTTTTTCAGTGTATGCTGTTCGCCTGTCTGAGTGTGTGACTTCCCAACATTCAGACAACATTCATCTCATACTGGTAGTCTTGTATTCCCCTACAGGGACCTAGGTGTCCAATTGTGTTGACCCTGCCCAGATTTCCACGTTCCTCCTGACTGCCCTCACTAAGTACCCAATGGCTGCCCCTGGGTACAATTACGTGTCATGTTTATAGCGTAGGTCACATTCAGTTGGCTTCTCTCTGACCACCCCCAGTATCATTTTGCTGCCTGCTTCCTTTCCTCAACGTTTGCCCTCTACCCTAAAGAACCATCTTCCCTGCCTGCCTCACTGCTTGCCTGCCTCCCTCACTGCCTACCTCCTTCCATACCTCCCTCCCTGCCTGCCTGTCTCTCCTCTCTATCTCCCTCCCTGCTCTTCATCCCCCTGCCACTCCCGTTTCCCTACTAGCTTTCCTCCTTCGTTCCTTCCTTCCTTCCTTCCTTCCTTCCTTCCTTCCTTCCTTCCTTCCTTCCTTCCTTCTCTCTATTCTTTCTTCCACCCTCCCTCCCTCCCTCACTACCTATCTCCCTACCTGGCTGCATGCCTGCCTCCTTCCCTCTCTGCCTGCCTCCTTGTATCCCTCCCTGTCTGCCTCCTTCCCTTCCTCCCTCCCTGCCTGCTCCTTGCCCCCCACTGACTGCCTGCCTCCGTCCAACCCTACCTCCTTGCCCCTTCATGCCCCTGAGTAGTATATAGTGTATCAGAACAGGACTATAGCTAATTTAAGGATATTGCTCACTCGGGATGCAGCCAATCAGAGGCCTCCATTTGGTCACGTGACCCCCATGTGACCTACTTAGGTGATCACGTCATCACCACATGACCTAATTAGGTGGTCATGTTACCACCATGTGACCTGATTAGGGGATTAGTGACCTGGACCCCTGTGGTGGCCACACTCCCTTAGCCAATTAAAGGCCTCCATTTGGTCACATGACCTCTCATTTGCATAATAGGCCAGCCCCTTTATGCTAATGAGTAGTGGCCATTATGACCTAATTAGGGGATTAGTGCTCATTTGCATAATAGGCCACGCCCCCTTTATCATGTGGTGTAGTCAAGTGACCCCTTGTTTGTAAACAAGGGCTGGGGTTAATTATGCATAAAAGGTCTGAGTTTTTCTCGAGAAGAAATATTAAAGCGTTGGTAGATTCTAACGTATACTGTCTTTTGATGAGAGGATAGGTTTTCTGATTGTGAAATTGATATACTCTTATCGATCTGTCTGCGAAGACATTGGTCCTTCTTCAGAAAACATCTTTGAAACAGACTTTCAATGAATCGAATGACTGATTAGAAATAAGTCCTTTATGAAAATTTTGTTTTAACAACAGTGCTTTAAAGAACAGCACATCTGTTGCATTGATTATTTCCCATGTGTAAAACGGTTCGCAAGTACACATATTCTCCTTTAACAATATATGAGTAGGTAAGGTAGTAGGTGAGGTTAACACAATAATAAAGTCTGTGATCTCAGTAGAAACCGATGACGTTACCTTGAACGTTAGAGGTTCCAGCCAGAAGAGATAAATCCATGGGCGATGGGGTGGTGGTGGTGGTGGTAATAACGTGCAATCTTGTACAGCACTAGCAGCAACAGCAGCAACCAAGATATTTACCTCTATATCCGGTGAGGTTACCCGCTTCAGCCGCTTCAGCCAGAGCTGCGATGTCTATTGTTTTAGGTGTGACAAGTGGTGGATATTCGTCAGCAGTAGCAGCACCAGCACCAGCACCAGCAGTCACTCACAATCAGAAAACCTATCCTCTCATCAAAAGACGTTATACGTTAGAATCTACCAACGCTTTAATATTTCTTCTCGAGAAAAACTCAGACCTTTTATGCGTAATTAACCCCGACCCTTGTTTACAAACAAGGGGTCACGTGACTACACCACATGATCAAGGGGGCGAGGCCTATTATGAAAATGAGCACTTATCCCCTAATTAGGTCATAATGGCCACTACTCATTAGCATAAAGGGGCGTGGCCTATTATGCAAATGAGGGTCATGTGACCAAATGGAGGCCTCTAATTGGCTAAGGGGGCATGGCCACCACGGGGTCCAGGTCACTAATCCCCTAATTAGGTCACATGGTGGTCATGTGACCACCTAATTAGGTCATGTGGTGATCACGTGATCACCAAATGTCATGTGGTGATCACGTGATCACCAAATGGAGGCCTCTGATTGGCTGCATCCCGAGTGAGCAATATCCTTAGATTAGCTATAGTCCCATTCCGATACACTATATGCTACTCCCCTGCCTCCCTCTCTCCACCCCTGCCCACTCCCTCCCCCATCCTTCGACCCACCTATCTGTTGATCAGCTGGTATTTCTTTAAGTATCCTTGAAGCACCCTATAACTGCCTGCTTGTCTCAGTGTCTGTCCAGCACCATTCATTACACAGCTTCATGTGTGTCTTCAGGGAGTAAGGTGCCACTGCTGTTGACCCTGCCCAGATCTTCCCGTTCTGCTTCGCCGCCTACTGAGTGCTTGGGTGGCTTCAGACCAGTATCTCGAGGGTCCAATTATAGGTCTCGTTTATACGACGGGGTTAAGCTTGGCTCAGTGTCTTTGACTATCTTATTTCCACTGCCTCCACTTTGTGTGCCCTTTTGTCATCCATACCATTTCTCCCCCTGCCTGCTTCCCATTTTTTCCCCCTGCCTGCCTCCCATTTCTCTCCCTGCCTGACACCCATTTCTCCTCCTGTCTGCCTCCATTTCTCCCCATGGCTGCCTCCCATTTCTCCCTCTGTCTGCCTCCCATTTCTCCACTGCCTGCCTCCCATTTGTCTCCCTGCCTGCCTTCCATTTCTCCCCCTGTCTGCCTCCCATTTCTCTCCCTGTCTGCCTCCCATTTCTCTCCCTGCCTGCCTCCCATTTCTCTCCCTGTCTGCCTCCTATTTCACCCCTGCCTTCCTCCTGTTTCTCCCTCTGCCTGCTTCCCATTTCTTACCCTGCCTGCCTCATATTTCTACCCTTGCCTCTAATTTCTCCTCATGCCTGCCTTCCATTTCTCCCCTGCCTGCCTCCTATTTCTCTCCCTGCCTGCCTCCCATTTCTCTCCCTGTCTGCCACCCATTTCTCTCCCTGCCTGCCTCCCATTTATCCCCTTGCCTCCAATTTCTCACCCTGTCTGCCTCCCATTTCTCTCCCTGCCTGCCTCCCATTTATCCCCTTGCCTCCAATTTCTCACCCTGTCTGCCACCCATTTCTCTCCCTTCCTGCCTCCCATTTATCCCCTTGCCTCCAATTCCTCACCCTGCCTGCCACCCATTTCTCTCCCTGCCTGCCTCCCATTTATCCCCTTGCCTCCAATTTCTCACCCTGTCTGCCTCCCATTGCTCTCCCTGCCAACCTCCCATCTATCCCCCTTTTTGCCTCCCAATTATCTTCCTTCCTGCATCCAAATTCTCCCTCTGCCTGCCGCCTATTTTCTTCTCGCCTGTCTCCCATTTTTTCTCCCCGACTTTTCTCCAATTTTAGCTGACAAAATAATAAATGCAAGTGCCAGGTCTGTTTTAATACATCATGGTAAGCTTTATGCTGCCCTTAAGGGGTAATTAAACAGCAGTTAGGGACGGTGCCCCCCATGGCTCTTTAAAACAAATGCTCTTATTTGATTTGTATTTAATGATAATTAAATTTTTAGTCCCAATAGTGATTAGGCTAATTTCATCTTGTGGGATAAAGAATGGCACCGGGTTGATACTGCATGATTTATGGCATTTTTAAGTTCCCCTTTAGGCACAATGGCACTTATAGATTTCAATAGGCCCCCCCCCCCCACCTTGTACACCCATCATAAGAGACTGACTCTGATTTGAGATACGGTTTCCAGTGTTTAAAATTGATTTCAATACCATCCTGTCCTTAGTGCTTCTTCGAGACTGGCACATAAGTTTATTGATCTTTGGTCCTGGATGAAAACAGACACAGGTTGATCTCATTGATAAAATGATTGAATGGCCGTTAGATGTATGACCTTGCTCAAGGTTACCTGTTGGTTGGTCTCCAGTGTGCTCCTTTTACACCATGGACTGTGACTGAAACTTGAAAGGAAGACCAAACATGTGCAGGAGAGCCTGCTTGTCAGCACCCTCATGGAGGGCATCAACCCTGGAGGGTGTTGCGCATATAGGGGAAAGGGTAGTTGTGCCTCAGAAGTGCTTCACCTGCAGCAGTCACATTTTTTTTTCCATGTTGCACAGATAGAAGTGCTTATGTCAGTCAGGTGCAAGTACTTTTCAATGAAGAGGATATATAGCTACTCAAAACAAGGGGACTAAAAAGAACGTTACACAGACACAGTAAGGTAGCTGCTTGTGCACTACACACGAGGCAGGTGACATTTCAGTCTAATATGGCGAGCACAAGTTGAATCGTGAAGCAGGTTGTGACATTTTAACATGATAGGGTACCTACTTAGTGTTAACTTTAGCTTGTGTGTATCATCCTCCTGCGCTGCAGAAGACACTCACGAGGGCAGCATTTATGCATTCTTGCATCGTGACGTCCTATGGGCATGAAGCATTAGCACCATTGAAACATGACCTTGCTCTATGACAAGGTCACCAATATTCATATCAGGGATAGACCCCCTATATGGGTGTATATTGGGAGAGTTACAATCATCTAGCTGAAATAATAAGAAAACTGTGGGGGGGGGGGGGAAATGCTTTTTTCAGTTTTTCTGAAAATCACTGCTCGCACAACATAATAACATGGCAAAATCATCTCTCAAAGTCTCAAATTGCTATCATACCTTATTTTGAAGCACAGACATAGGGGAACTCAGAAATACCAAATGTGTTTACCTGGTCTGAATGTAAGTGATTTTCCATCTGGCTTATGGACTATAAGGGCAAAGAGGCATTTAGAGGGAGGCAGCAACAGATATGGAGGCAATCAGGCAGGTAAGTTAAGAATCAAGGAAATTGCAGGAATTTGAGCCATGCAAATTTTACAGATCTTAGTTGTTTAAAGTTAAGCAGCTATACAATCAAAACAGGGACGTTTCTCATTTCTAAACAATGTTCGTCATCAAAGCCTCTTTCAGGTATCACATCAGTAAATCTGCTCGTGTGAACACAGTAGAGGCACCAGTGGCGTCCTAACCCTGTGGCTCACTTGGAGTCGTTTCAACTCCACATCTCGCCACATCTCGTCTTTTCTCGTGGCTGGTCACATGTGGCGCGTGGCTTTGTGACGTCACAGGAATGGGCCTTGGCGCCAATCGGCCACCTGCGTCTCTGGTGGAAGAGCGGGCGGGCCTGCTCAATACTTCAAGACGTTAACTCTTTCCTGTCAGGGAGGGTAAAATGAAAAATATCTTACATTTCCTCTCAAATTATCATAACTGCACCGAAATATGGCTAAACATTTCCCAAATACACATATTTAAGGTATATGAACAATTCCCTTTGAGATTATTTCAGAAATTGTTTAGATTTTCATTAATATTCGCTAGTTTTGACTTAAGCTATGGTGTTGAAGAGTTAAGAATTGTTTATTTCAGAGTTTTATGTATGTCACGTGTTGAAGAGGGGTGATTGAATAACATCTTAGCGCATGCGCAGTTGAAATCAATGAAATGGAGGCAGTGTATGAGAAGTGGAGAAGGTGGAAGGTGAAAAAAGGACTGAGCGTCTAGTGTGGCACACGGCGCATGCGCGGGAAACGACGGGGCCAAATGTCGTCTGCTAAACAATAATCTAACCCTCTACAGGCATCCTGCATCCTGACGACCTAACGCGGTTGATACATTTCCAGAGGATTGGCAGAATGCACCAATGAAACAAGCAGGTTTGGTAGCACTATATTGGTGTACCATGCCAAACCATGTAAGGGCGTAATGAACTGAAGAGGGTATCTCAAAAAGATTGTGAAACCAGTTCTCACCGTACCTATTTGATCCTGCAGTTCTCCTATATTTCTCATCCTAAGAACAGACGTCCCTCTTGACCTCTGCTACAAGTGAACTGCACAGAAATAGGTTGAGTTGCAAAATAAGAGACTGGACCCTCCTATACCACTCCTATCACTGACTCCCTTTTTTACAATACAAGAGGGAATCCACTCCAGAAGGTCAGTGAGTTCAATTTTGAAATTAGCACCTCCGACAGGATCAATTCCAAATCTTTTTGAGATACCCTCCTGGTGGCACTGGGAAGCATACCTGATAGTTGTCATTCATAAAAACATTATAAACATTATTGTGCATGAATTTAGCCCTGATGCGTCCATACAGATTGACAACCCTTCATAAACACATAAAGCCTTTATAAGGCAGGTCTTAATCCGTTATTAGGGTCCCTAATGTAGGAGTGCACCATGCCCATTGGAGCACCATGCCGACCCTCCAGTGTGATGCTTAATTGTAGCCCTGGCGAGTTACTCACCAGGGCTGCAATTATGCATCATGACAACCAATGGGCATGATGCATTAAAACATCAGCCAACACAGGGCAATGTGAAGCTTTTATTAACCCCAGTCTACTAACCCCCTACACTGTAAAAAAGGAGCTCAGATTTTAAACATGTTCAGGTCTAAACATGTTCAAAGTCTAAACATATTGGATAGGTAGGTGGACTCTTGGCTATCTATTTAGGATTTAAGCACGTTTATTCTAAATGCCTAAACACCTATGCTAAACATGTTTAGATGATTAGCATTGAAACAGTATGAGGTTTAGGTGTTTAGGATATCAACATGTATATATTTAGGAGTTTATGTATGAAAGACTCACTAGGTGACAGCTCTGTGCTTGAATAGAGTTTTTTAAAACAAGTTATACCATCTTCTCATAAACAACATATCAAAAATCCTTTATAAATCATTAATCAGAAATTTCATATGAGAGAACAGCAATGCTATGATCAAACATTTTGGATTGGTCATTTAGATCCTATATTGTTTGGATTAATGAGCAATTCTTTCCCTAGACACCCTTACCCTGGAGCCCAAGAATAGATAAAGCTACCTTGATTCATCCATTCTGTTGTAATCTACATACATAGGGTTACTCCTTATTGTGGATAATGGACGTGATGGTATTCCTTGGGAGTATGATATACTCTCTACCTACTATAAATATAGTAGAGTAATTGAGATGATCTACAAAGTCTAATATTAGATGGATATCATATCTAAACACTATATCATAATGCTAAATACTATAATCTCGAACCATCATCTAAGCATATCATATTTAAACACATGGAAAAACCTAAACCTAAACACAGTAAAAACTTTACAAACCTAAAAATAGACCTAAACACATTGAAATCTAAACACAAAGGCTAATCACATTATGAGGCTAAACATGTTTAGGTTTATAAAGTGTCCTCAAAAAACGGGACAAAGGAAATGTTTAACAATGTGTCTAGACTCCACAGTGTAAGGACAGTGTTGGTGCATCTTGTTGGCCTATATTGGTTGTAATGGTGCATGAAGGCAGTCCTGGTAGCCATTTCTCAAACACTACGATCCTACCCCTCTCCCTCCCATTCCAACCACCCCTACGATCCAGTCCAATCATAGTGATTGACCCTTGGTGATCATGTATTACCTATACGATTGCCTATACTGGGCGGCACTGGTGCATGTCTTTTCCCTCTGTATCTGCTGTAATCGTAGTGATTGACCCTGTACATGAAGAATTTCCTTTTGATCCTGGTCAGTACGATTTCAGGGTGCCCAAAATTTAGTGTCTGAGAAATGACTTGCTGGATTGGTATGAACCAAGCTGGTGCCATGGGAGGGTTAGTGTGGCCACTGGATACATTCTGGGACCATCCCTACAGGCTTGATACACTCCCTCTGAAGGGTCGGCATGATGCGAGCAGTCTCACCAGCACTTCATTGGTTTACTTTAGCAGCCCAGGAAAATCACTTCGCTTGAAATTACAAACATAAAGTTGTGACTCTACTTTCAACTCTTTAATACCAAAAGAATCCTAGAATCCTGTTCATCACTTGACTCATCATAAGACTGGTTATGCTGAGTCATTCAGCTGTGGGCGATAATAAAGGAATCTCCAGTATTGGAGGCTGGTTTGTTTTGTTTTCTCTGTTAGTTTAGCTAATTACCGCTCTTTGGACGACCAACAGGAATAAATAGTCCAGGTCAAAATCAACTCTGGTCCGAGCTGGGCCCCTTCAATAACTAGATAAGGGACATGTATTTACGTTGTTGAACCAATTTCTAAAATTAAGAGAACATTTTAGGGTAGGGCTGGCATAAGAAACACATTTTTTACCCTTTCTATAAAAAATTGACAACTTTTGCTAAACAGTTAGTTCGACTCACTATCCTCTTGCTAACATATTTGATAACCCTTTTTTTCTCAGTGCCATAATGTGCGAGCCATTGACAGCAATAAATTATGTATTTGAATACATATTGCTGTCAATGGCTCGCAATTCAAGGCACGATCCTTCGGAAATTCCCTAAAATGGCCATGGTATAGTCTTCACAAACCAGTTGCACAGCCAGTCAGCTGCATGACAACCTCCACGATTATAGAATAAACAGTGCACCGTTCAAATCAATTTTCCCTGTTTATATAAACAAAAGGCGGAATCAGCAGGCACCAAACGGACATGTCCCAGCATCTTAATGTAGGGTTACAGTTAAAGTTGGTGCGTCACTCACATGAAACGGAACGGTGATTGGGAGTAGGGACAGGGAATGGATTTGATTGGTCTCAACTTTGAACAGTGCTGAATTATATTGTTTTCATTGATTCAAGGCACTGTGTTTAACCTATTAAGGGTCGTCGATGCATTAATGCATCATATACCATTGGTCTGCAAAATACAGGGATGCAGCCCTGGCGAGTTACTCGCCTGCATCGTGACAACCCCACAGCTCTGATATATGTACTGGGGGAAAGTCAACATGATGCACCAATGAAGTGCTGACCAGTAGACTCACCAGTGTCAAGAACATGAGACCGCTCCAAAGAGTATAGTCCTACCGCATCAATAAACCCAATACACAGCATGATGCACCGATGAAGTGCTAGCGAGACTGCTTTCAAGCACTTCATTGGTGCATCATGCTGAATCACGCCTGATGGATTCTTGCATTAGCAGCCTTTATAGGGTTAATGACAGCAGGTCCAGAGGCAGAGAGCCTCCAAGTGCTGCTGGGTCTGCTCACTCTACACACTGAAAAGATAAGGCTTAAAAAGGTACTCTCTAGTGATCACTTTTTGTCATCTTACTGATGGTCCTGAGGGGGAGTACCCCATGATCTTTTAGGTGATCACATATGATCGCCCTGGGTGATCACTACAGAGTACCTGTCTAAACTGATTAGAGAGGAGTTTGTGAATGATTACGTTGTCATTAATTAAGATCTTTGCATAAATTTGCATAATTATCCCCTTCCCTCGCCACATCCAAGCATCCATTGAGGGCACTTACAGCTGACTTATGATGCCTTGGTGAGGCATACATGTAGTTGTTTGTATAAGGAATATTAGCTCATCCCCATGGTTATGACTATGGTTTGAGTGACAAAAGAGGTGTCAATTATCAAACATGCTTTTGTCTTTGACAATTTTGACCAAATGACTTTTTTGATCAATTACAATTCACAATTCCCTTGTGATGACATTTTTCACATCATTCATCCTATAGACACTGATGATCAAGAGTATTATAGATACACATTCAAAATAGCTCACATAGTAAATATTGCATATCCTATTGTTGTATACTAGGGCCCCCTGGTGGTAGAAAAATATCATCAAAGTGATTTTCTTGGGCAGCTGTTGGGTGATCATAATGAATACCTTAGGTCATCAATAGGGAAAGAGGACCTTAACTCATCAATAGTGATCACCTTAGTAGAAGCCCATATTTTCAGTGCATGATGGACATCCTGTACACCTGTATTAGGGGCCTTTATAGGGTTAAATATTTGAAGGAGGAGCATCTGTACTGTTTTATATCAGCAAAAGAGAGTAGACAATTAGTCTTACACTGCATGCACCAATCAGTTCTCCCCCATCTGTCTCAGCCCACCCTTCTTGCTGCTCCCCCTCCATGGTTCAGACCTTAATCATGGCTCCCACCCACCCTCTTCCTTGGTCTACTGCCCCCCCTCCCCCATCACACACAGAGTGGTGAGAGCCCCTCTCAGTAGCTAAGTCTTTGTACCACCCCCTACCTAGCCTGTCAAGTACTGCTAACTACCCCAGATAACTGCTCACTGTTATATCTAATACTCAGCAGTACCTTCAACATTATCAGCCTATATTTTCTGTCTGTCTCCATTGACAGATGACGGATTTTGAAAAGGAGGGGGCGTGCCCCTCATTTAGCCCATATTTCGAATGAGCTTCAGGCTTAAATGAGCCAAAAATGTGCACTCCCACACCCCTGCCTAAATCAGGAATGGGTCTCTGCCTTTGCCTGTGCCTGCCTCTGTCTCTGACTCCCTGCTTCTGGCTGCCTCTGTGTCTCTTTCTGTCTGCCTTTCCCCGCCTGTCTTTGTCTGCCTCTCTCTGTCTCTGTCTGCCTCCCTGTCTCTGTCTGAGCAGGGGCGTGGGAAGCAGTTTCAGAGTGGGTGGGACCAGGGGGGTTTTCTGCAATTTTTGACCTCCCTTTGCTTGACCTTTTAGTTTTGACCTTTTAAGGAGTTGGCCAAAAGTGGGGGGGGGGGGGCATGTCCCCCCTGTCCCCCTTGCTTTCCACGCCCATGAGTCTGCCCCCTGTCTCTTTCTGCCTCTCTCTGTCTCTGTCTAACTTCCTGTCTCTGTCTGCCCTTTGTCTCTGTCTGCCTGCCTCATCATACCCAGCTAACCTCTCACTCTAGATGTGTTTTCTGTGATCCTTCTGCTAATCTCACCACTTCATCATTTAGTATACTCTAGATGTGTTTTCTGTGATCCTTCTGCTAATCTCACCACTTCATCATTTAGTATTGTACTTTGGCTACCTTTTTGCAGATTAAAATCTTTCTACCCCTGGCCACCGCCTTGGATATCCAATTGCCACCACCTTGACCATCTGATTGCCACCATCTTGGCCCTCCAGTTGTCACCACCTTGGCCCTCGAATTGCCACTGCCTCGGCCCTCGAATTGCCACCACCTGGGCCCTCGAATTGCCACCACTGTGGCCCTCAAATTGCCACCACCTTGGTCCTCGAATTGCCACCACTTTCGCCCTCCAATTGGCACCACCTTGGCCCTCCAGTTCCCACCACCTTGGCCCTCGAATTGCCACTGCCTCGGCCCTCGAATTGCCACCACCTGGGCCCTTGAATTGCTACCACCGTGGCCCTCGAATTGCCACCACCTTGGTCCTCGAATTGCCACCACCTTTGCCCTCGAATTGCCACCACCTTGGCCCTTCAATTGGCACCACCTTGGTCCGCCAATTGCCACCACCTTTGCCCTCCAATTGCCACCACCTTTGCCCTCCAATTGCCACCACCTTTGCCCTCCAATTGCCACCACCTTTGCCCTTCAATTGGCACTGCTTCAGCCCTCCAATTGCCACCACCTTTGCCCTCCAATTGCCACCACCTTGGCCCTCCAATTGCCACCCTCCAATTGCCACCACCTTGGCCATCCAATTGCCACCACCTTGTCCCTCCAATTGCCACCACCTTATCCCTCCAATTGCCACCACCTTGTCCCTCCAATTGCCACTGCCTCGGCCCTCCAATTGCCACTGCCTCAACCCTCCAATTGCCACCACCTTGACCCTGCAATTGCCACCACCTGGTCCCTCCAATTGCCACTGCCTCAGCCCTCCAATTGCCACCACCTTGGCCCTCCAATTGCCACCACTTTGGCCCTCCAATTGCCACCACTTTGGCCCTCCAATTGCCACCACTTTGGCCCTCCAATTGCCACTGCCTCAGCACTCCAATTGCCACCACCTTGGCCCTCCAATTGCCACTGCGTCGGCCCTCTAATTGTCACTGCCTGGGCCCTCCAATTGCAACTTCTATCTTACCTTCCCTCCTCTCTCACCCTTTCCATTCCTCCCTTCCCTGCATTCGCTGTCCTTACACTTAACAACCTCCTCTCCATTACTTCTCTCATCCTCTTATTCTTTCCTAATCCTCTGCACTTGACCACACCCCCCCCCCTCGCTTACTCCTGTCCCCTCCTTCCCACTCTCCTCTCCCCTAGCGGCGGGCTCAGGTGCTAGCGTCCCTAATTGAGGTGGGCAGCGTCTCCCGGCATGCCCCATTCACAATGGCGGCCTTCCTGTTTGCTCATTCCCCTCAGCCCAGCCCCAATCTCCTCCGCTTTGTGTCTGACCCGGCCCCTTCCCGCCAAAACCGGACAGAAAGTCGTCTGCTGTGAGAAGCAGACGACTTTGGGGTTGAAATGGAGGAGGGCAGAAGGGTGTTGACACCCAGAGTTATTCTGACCTGATGGGCGGGGTGGGAGGTGGGGGGAGGGGGGTGTGAATGGGTCGGGGATGAGCTGGGTAGGGGGAGGGTTGTTTCTAGTTTCTAGGAATGCTGAAGAATCGAGTGAAGCAACACCCTCAAGATTTGTCTATGTTTTCAGTCCTTGCTCTGTCTCAGTTTCCCCATAGATCTATCAGTCTCTTCTCTCTCTCTCTCTCTCTCTCTCTCTCTCTCTCTCTCTCTCTCTCTCTCTCTCTCTCCCCCCTCTCTCCTCTCTCCCTCATCCATAGAAAAAACTGGTGTCCATCTAACAGTATACTTTCATACTTACCATTGCCAGTCACCGATTTCTGTCAGGGATGTGCAGTTGCTGTTAATAAACGCTGACATTTGATACTTTATTTCACGAAGGTGAATGCAGTGTTTTAAGTTATATATTTATATTCTTAGTGCTCAAATGGGAATGAGAACAATCCTTTCAAAATAATTATACCTGGGTATACATGTATATATACCTCTACCCCCAATAACACTCACTCCCACCCCTAGACCCAGCCCCTCGACTTAAAATGGTTGGGTCCTAAGACTAAGCAGTGCTGGAATGGGGCAGTGATCAAGTATAGTGATGTGGGGGCTGAATGTTTGTCTGTGTGTGTTGGTGGTGGGGGGGGAGGGTCGGGAGGCAGGGCACACAGGCCGACCTTGGGGTGGCATAGAAATTCAATTCGTCAGATTTGTAGCAAATTTGTGCAAGACGAATAGAACACCTGTCAACGCCTACCGCCCCCTACCTGGCTCCCTCTACCCCTTCCACTCACTCCAGTGCATTCAGTGCAAGAGGAGGCATAGGGAGAGAGGAGGTCAGTGTAGGAGGAGGCATATACCTGGGTATACATGTATATATACCTCTACGCCCAATAACACTCACTCCCACCCCTAGACCCAGCCCCTCGACTTAAAATGGTTGGGTCCTAAGACTAAGCAGTGCTGGAATGGGGCAGTGATCAAGTATAGTGATGTGGGGGCTGAATGTTTGTCTGTGTGTGTTGGTGGTGGGGGGGAGGGTCGGGTGCTCACTCCAGTGCATTCAGTGCAAGAGGAGGCATAGGGAGAGAGGAGGTCAGTGCAGGAGGAGGCATAGGGAGAGAGGAGGTCAGTGCAGGAGCAGGCATAGGGAGAGAGGAGGTCAGTGTAGGAGCAGGCATAGGGAGAGAGGAGGTCAGTGTAGGAGCAGGCATAGGGAGAGAGGAGGTCAGTGCAGAGGAGGCATAGGGAGACAGGAGGTCAGTGTAGGAGGAGGCATAGGGAGAGAGGAGGTCAGTGTAGGAGGAGGCATAGGGAGAGAGGAGGTCAGTGCAGAAGGAGGCATAGGGAGAGAGGAGGTCAGTGCAGGAGCAGGCATAGGGAGACAGGAGGTCAGTGTAGGAGGAGGGAAATAGGGAGACAGGAGATCAGTGCAGGAGGAGGGAAATAGGGAGAGAGGGGGTCAGTGCAGGGGGAGGCATAGGGAGAGAGGAGGTCAGTGCAGGAGGAGGCAATGGGAGAGAGGAGGTCAGTGTAGTCAGATTGGTATACTTTCATACTTACCATTGCCAGTCACCGATTTCTGTCAGGGATGTGCATTTGCTGTTAATAAACGCTGACATTTGATACTTTATTTCACGAAGGTGAATGCAGTGTTTTAAGTTATATATTTATATTCTTAGTGCTCAAATGGGAATGAGAACAATCCTTTCAAAATAATTATACCTGGGTATACATGTATATATACCTCTACGCCCAATAACACTCACTCCCACCCCTAGACCCAGCCCCTCGACTTAAAATGGTTGGGTCCTAAGACTAAGCAGTGCTGGAATGGGGCAGTGATCAAGTATAGTGATGTGGGGGCTCAGTGCAGGGGGAGGCATAGGGAGAGAGGAGGTCAGTGCAGGAGGAGGCAATGGGAGAGAGGAGGTCAGTGTAGTCAGATTGGTATACTTTCATACTTACCATTGCCAGTCACCGATTTCTGTCAGGGATGTGCAGTTGCTGTTAATAAACGCTGACATTTGATACTTTATTTCACGAAGGTGAATGCAGTGTTTTAAGTTATATATTTATATTCTTAGTGCTCAAATGGGAATGAGAACAATCCTTTCAAAATAATTATACCTGGGTATACATGTATATATACCTCTACGCCCAATAACAATCACTCCCACCCCTAGACCCAGCCCCTCGACTTAAAATGGTTGGGTCCTAAGACTAAGCAGTGCTGGAATGGGGCAGTGATCAAGTATAGTGATGTGGGGGCTGAATGTTTGTCTGTGTGTGTTGGTGGTGGGGGGGGAGGGTCGGGAGGCAGGGCACACAGGCCGACCTTGGGGTGGCATAGAAATTCAATTCGTCAGATTTGTAGCAAATTTGTGCAAGACGAATAGAACACCTGTCAACGCCTACCGCCCCCTACCTGCCTCCCTCTACCCCTTCCACTCACTCCAGTGCATTCAGTGCAAGAGGAGGCATAGGGAGAGAGGAGGTCAGTGTAGGAGGAGGCATAGGGAGAGAGGAGGTCAGTGCAGGAGGAGGCATAGGGAGAGAGGAGGTCAGTGCAGGAGCAGGCATAGGGAGAGAGGAGGTCAGTGTAGGAGCAGGCATAGGGAGAGAGGAGGTCAGTGTAGGAGCAGGCATAGGGAGAGAGGAGGTCAGTGCAGAGGAGGCATAGGGAGACAGGAGGTCAGTGTAGGAGGAGGCATAGGGAGAGAGGAGGTCAGTGTAGGAGGAGGCATAGGGAGAGAGGAGGTCAGTGCAGAAGGAGGCATAGGGAGAGAGGAGGTCAGTGCAGGAGCAGGCATAGGGAGACAGGAGGTCAGTGTAGGAGGAGGGAAATAGGGAGACAGGAGATCAGTGCAGGAGGAGGGAAATAGGGAGAGAGGGGGTCAGTGCAGGGGGAGGCATAGGGAGAGAGGAGGTCAGTGCAGGAGGAGGCAATGGGAGAGAGGAGGTCAGTGTAGTCAGATTGGTATTATCTCTTTAGAGGCTGAAAATGTATCAAGTGTGTAATTCTGGTGAATCACTGACCCCAGCTCACACTGACCCTTGATGCAGCCCTCATTGGTATGTATGGTGCATTTATATAAGTAAAGTTATTCTTATTGCTGCCAAATAATGAACGAGGTAATGGAGGAGTGTATTCAGGCACCATGACAAGAAGTACATCATGAAATCATGCTGCTGCCCTTGTAAGTTGAACATGTTTGAGCTGACTGAGTGTAACAGGAGGGGTAATATTTGTGTTGACATGGTAACAAATTTAATCAATGTCATGTTGTCATGGAAACATCTGGGACCATGTCAGGATGCAGTAGGGGAAACAAAGTGTATGAAGCCAGTAGGATCTAGATAGATGTCCGTGCCTTCTGGAGTGTACCATCCCTGGATGTGAGGTCGGCAAGATGCTTGAATGTAACCACAAGACAGATACTGACCATGGCTGCATCCATGTTTGATGGTGGGTGTGATGCATAACACACTAGGAGAGTATCATGCCCTTTGGTATGGCATGATGCTCTGCGCACCAGCACTTCAATGGTGCATTATGACGGCATGATGCATGAATGTACTCCTGGCGAGTTACTCACCAAGAGTACATTCAGGCAGAGTTTAAACTGCCAAAAAACAACACACAAACACACCACTTTCATTTCATCAGTTGTATTTCACCATAATCCATCAAACAATCCACAGTAATACCATTATTATTTACAAGTACAATGTACAGGCGTTTCATATAACAGGCATAAATTGTATTACATGTATTTATTTACACAGTCTGTGGAAGGATACGTTTTAATGAAGCAAGCAGCCTTTGCCAACCCTGGATTTTCCCACCATTGACTGAGCACTATTTCTCATCGTTCCCCATCAGAATAGGTACATACGTGTTTCAAGACACGTTTCATTCTACAAGTCCTATAAGAAGCTGTAAGATCATGAGGGAATGAGTGTGTAGTCATTTCCCTTCATGTTCGTATTACTCAGATGCTTTAAATTAATCATGGCCCATATGCATCTTTGAAATGATTCACCCATTCCTGGATCTGTGCATTAAAATAAGGGTAAACTAGACCAGGACTTTCTAGTCCGCATAATGCACATGTATGCGACCTGGAGATAAATTGACTTTTACAACAATATGGTATTCCACAGGCAAGACAGAGGCATGATTAAATCAGCTGTTTTAGTCATTGAACAGTCTCTAAGGCCTTTCCGACCTGGAGTTATTTTAGAGATTAGATGCAAAATTCCCTCATTCAGATGTACTTGTCCGTGATTGGTGGGCTGCTATCAGAGTAGCCATGTGTAGGTTCATTTGAAACATAGCTAACTAAGTTTATAATATAATCATTAATAAAATTACATATCTAAAATATGGTTAAGGTATGAAATATAGCAAATGGCCAATCTGAGAATTTCTATTTTTGACAATTTCTTGTCTGGCGGCAAAGTTGGCAATAATGTACGTAGTTCACAGAACGCTACGTTAAAAGCCTCCACCCTGAGACGCTCCCGTGTAGCGTGCGCCATTCTGTACTTGGACGTGGCGCGGCGTCTCCGGCGTCTCTCTTCTCGCGATAACGTCCCCGTGTTCTCCTGATTCCCGCGGTTTCTCGTGATACCACGGGAACTGCTGGTAGCGTCCCTCTTACTTGTCTCTGTCTCAGTCCCAATTTGTTCAAATTTGAGAATGGAGTGAGGGCTGAGGGAGCCGGGCAGACTGTCCATACTGGTCTCGTCGGGTGACATGTTTTCACGTTTTATGGCCGGAAGTAAGGTGGTTCCGGTTCCTGTGTAGCTGTGCATGCGCATTGTGTTAGTTACCAGGGAAGTGACGTCACATGAAGCATGTGGTAAGTAGGGGATGATTGGGACGTCAGTGGTAACCAGGGAGTGACGTCAAAGGTGACCAGGGAGTGACGTCAGTAGCAACCAGGGAGTGACATCAAGTGGTAGCTAGGTGGTGACGTCAGTGGTAACCAGGGAGTGACGTCAGTGGTAACAAGGAGTGCCCTGGTGTAAAGTGAGTCCTGAAGTGAAAAAGAAAATATATGATTTAGTACAATTAATCAAAGTTTTGCACAGTTTTACTTATATTGTAGGTCTATTTCAACTTAAATTTTAATTAAACATGTCAACCTTTCCTAAAGCTGCACGTAGGCTAGTGGTATTTTGCACTCAAATCTGTATGTATGTATCTCTCTAGAACCTTTCTATTTGCTGCTATGCTGATGGTCAATTTGTGGGTGGCAAAACATACTACCCCTATTGGGTATCCCCTTTATTTGACACCCCTGTAGGATGCAATAAGTGCATTGCGACTCCCTCCGCAACAGATATTTCAACTAGAAATTAAGGCTTGAGGGGCACCGAGTATTGAAGCAGAATTAGGACACTCAAAACAAAATACTGGTTTCTCATCACCGCGCGCATAAAAAAGTTATGTTTTGAATTTTCTTCTTTTTTTTTTTTACAGATTTAAGTACTCAAATCAAAATTTTCGGTCTGAAATATTTTGGATGCTGTAAACCGCGGCACCCCGTATAGCCCAGAGCAAAAAAAAAATCGCCCTCGTCATATTTTTCAGGGGATGGTGATGAGAAACCAGTTTTCTTTTGAGTGGCTTAACAACTCATTGGTAAACGTTCATAACTCAGGCATGGGTTAAATTCAATGCTCTGCTGGTAAAACGATGTCCTGAGATGGTTAACCTTAAGTTTATTCAATGCTCTGCTGGTAAAACGATGTCCTGAGATGGTTAACCTTAAGTTTATCCAATGCTCTGCTGGTAAAACGATGTCCTGAGATGGTTAACCTTAAGTTTATTCAATGCTCTGCTGGTAAAACGATGTCCTGAGATGGTTAACCTTAAGTTTATTCAATGCTCTGCTGGTAAAACGATGTCCTGAGATGGTTAACCTTAAGTTTATTCAATGCTCTGCTGGTAAAACGATGTCCTGAGATGGTTAACCTTAAGTTTATTCAATGCTCTGCTGGTAAAACGATGTCCTGAGATGGTTAACCTTAAGTTTATTCAATGCTCTGCTGGTAAAACGATGTCCTGAGATGGTTAACCTTAAGTTTATTCAATGCTCTGCTGGTAAAACGATGTCCTGAGATGGTTAACCTTAAGTTTATTCAATGCTCTGCTGGTAAAACGATGTCCTGAGATGGTTAACCCTTTAAGGACCGCTACTGCATGAGTGCATCATGGCTATTAGTTGGCACTATGCACCAATGAAGTGCAGGCGAGTCCGCTGACCTGCACTTGATTTGAGCATCATGCTGACCCCCCAGGAATGTATGAACCCTGCAGGAAAGGCATGATGTGTGAATGTAGGCCTAACTGCCTTTATACCAATGGTCATGGTGAATTAATACAGTCGTCAAAGGTTTAATTCCGCTTTTCTGCAGAACAACAGACAGTGTGATGCCGTCAACACGTGCCGGAGATACAATAAACATTCAGAGTGGACGCGTCAAACACAGACGACATTTACCCCCGGGCAGACGACGTCACACAACGTCTCAGGACGCGGCGAGATGGCGCGAGATCCCGTGGGACGCGCGGTAAATTGACACAGCGCTTGGCGGACGTTAATCGTATTAACCGAGCCGTCAGTCAGAAAGGGGACGCCACTATGGGGCACCTGTGTGGGAAGTGGCTACAATAAGGGCTGTGGAAGAAAGGAAGCAGTGATGTGCCACACAGAAAAGATCCTCCATGGAAAAGAATAGTATATCACCTGCTAACAAAGTCTACTTTATCTATTTTGAAAATGGTTAAAAGTGAAATCTGTTTTTAATCACAAGGCAAATAAAGCATTTCATCGTGACAACCTCGTCACTGCTGCATTTATGCATCACACCAAGACAGACTGTGGTTTGATGCACTCCTAATCACCGCATTCCTGATTACAGACTGTGGTTTGATGCACTCCTAATCACCGCATTCCTGATTACAGACTGTGGTTTGATGCACTCCTAATCACCGCATTCCTGATTACAGACTGTGGTTTGATGCACTCCTAATCACCGCATTCCTGATTACAGACCGTGGTTTGATGCACTCCTAATCACCGCATTCCTGATTACAGACCGTGGTTTGATGCACTCCTAATCACCGCATTCCTGATTACAGACTGTGGTTTGATGCACTCCTAATCACCGCATTCCTGATTACAGACTGTGGTTTGATGCACTCCTAATCACCACATTCCTGATTCGTTTTGCGCTTTAGGGAGTGGTCATTTTTTTAATAATGGGCGGGGGGGACAAAAAAATTTCAGACCCCTCTTAGGGGGGGGACAACATATCTTCGCCCCTTTTGAGCAAAAAAGCCTGTGCGTGACTATAGAATAAAAGGGGGGATCGGACAAATTTTAGACCCCTCAGAGGGGGGACGGAAAAATTTCCGCCACGCACGCATGGAATTTCATCGACCCCCCTGTTGTTAAAAAATGACCACTCCCTTAGGTATCATGACTTGCGGCACGTCTGCCTATACATGCAGTGCCGGGTCCAGGATTTTGAAAAGGAGGGGGCCCGCCTCTTGTTTAGGGCTTATTTTTGGCTAAATAAACTCTAGAGGAGGGGTAATTTCTCACAATACACACACAGCCTATTCAGGCAGCATGGTCAGTGGTCGGCATGATGCATGAATGCAGCCCTGGTGAGAAACAAGGCCTATTCATTCATGCATCATGCCGACCTTAGAGGAGTTGATACACTCCTGAATGATGCATGGATGAAGTGCTGTCGCCATAAATGGGCATGATGTACTCCTGTATCAGCGTCCCTAAAGGGTTAATTACCCTTTATATTATTCCCTTCTCGACGCGGCCCTAAAGGGTTCATTACTCTTTATATTATTCCCTTCTCGACGCTCCATAGCAAAAGGACCGACTTAAATGTCGCCGGAAATGGCCCTAAGTACCCGGTAGTTAGGCTGCCGACGTCCGCCAATCAAATTACGCCTTATATTGGGCGCTCATTGGCTATGCCGTCTCCAATACGCGGCTGCTCATTGGCCGATCTTAATCCGATGATGGGACAGTGAGACGTGAGTGTCTCAGCTTTAATTTACGTCTTATCCGACTTTTGTCTCGTCATCTTAGTCAGATAAAGGGGATTATTAGTTTGTGAGATGTCCGCATGGGGGCGTGCTAGTGCCTGCTCGTGGCGTCTAAACATTAACGTTGTCCTTGAAATTGTCAGCATGGCGCATGAATGTAGCCTTGGTGATAAAAATCGCCAGTGGGCCTATACTGCATTTAAAAATGTGCCTCACGTTGACTCTGTTGTCCTGATGCAATAAGCCTATACTGATAGGTCAGTAGGCTGTTGCTCCTATTGTAAAAAGAGCTGTGAGTATATGCCCTCTTTTCTAAACAAGTCGTGCACTGCTTCACCTAAGTACTTGCACTCACCACATTAGTCTGAAAAGTCAACTGCCTTGTTTAAAATAGATAGAGCTGCACTACCAGGTAGTCCAAATGCCCTTGTTTCCAGTCCTTTCTTTTCATGTAGCTATAACTTGTCCATTTTGTTGCTCACAAGTGGTCATTCAAGTACGGTGCTGAAAAGGGGGGATTTGAGTAGGTACCTAGTTGGGAGAAGTCAGTCATTATAACATACTATAGAGCGTGTGACATGAGTAGGTACCTGGTAGTGCAGCTCTCTCTGTTTTAAACAAGGCAGGTGACTTTTCAGACTAATGTGGTGAGTGCAAGTACTTAGGTGAAGCAGTGCACGACTTGTTTAGAAAAGAGGGCATATACTCACAGCTCTTTTTACAATAGGAGCAACACCCTCCTGCCTTGTTTAAAACAGAGAGAGCTGCACTATCAGGTACCTACTCATGTCACACGCTCTATAGTTTATCATACTGACTGACTTCTCCCAACTAGGTACCTACTGAAATCTCCTTTTTTTTAGCAACGTACTTGAATGACCACTTGTGAGCAACAAAAGGGACAAGTTATAGCGACATGAAAGGACTGGAAATGAGGGCATTTTTAGGCAGCTCTTCTTTTTACTATAGGAGCAACACCCTCCTGGAGAGTCACCAACACTGCGTTGGTGTATTTGACGATAAAAGCATGAACATGTAGGTACCATGCCTTTGATGTCTCAACAGACAGTTTTATCAACACATCTATAGAGATAAATGTCATGGGTGTACATGTATTGGCCAGTATTAAACTAGGCCTACATATTGGTGTGTTGTTTTATGATACTAGACTCGCTAGACGTATGCCGCACAGTTTATCTACCTGTTACTGAGTCCTATCGTGATGCGCCTAGAGTGTAGCCTGTGACTTTGTGCCAGTTCAATATACTACTTACACTAGACGTATGCAGCACAGTTTATCTACCTGTAACTGAGTCCTATCGTGATGCGCCTAGAGTGTAGCCTGTGACTTTGTGCCAGTTCAATATACTACTTACACTAGATGTATGCAGCACAGTTTATCTACCTGTAACTGAGTCCTATCGTGATGCGCCTAGAGTGTAGCCTGTGACTTTGTGCCAGTTCAATATACTACTTACACTAGACGTATGCAGCACAGTTTATCTACCTGTAACTGAGTCCTATCGTGATGCGCCTAGAGTGTAGCCTGTGACTTTGTGCCAGTTCAATATACTACTTACACTAGACGTATGCAGCACAGTTTATCTACCTGTAACTGAGTCCTATCGTGATGCGCCTAGAGTGTAGCCTGTGACTTTGTGCCAGTTCAATATACTACTTACACTAGACGTATGCAGCACAGTTTATCTACCTGTAACTGAGTCCTATCGTGATGCGCCTAGAGTGTAGCCTGTGACTTTGTGCCAGTTCAATATACTACTTACACTAGACGTATGCAGCACAGTTTATCTACCTGTAACTGAGTCCTATCGTGATGCGCCTAGAGTGTAGCCTGTGACTTTGTGCCAGTTCAATATACTACTTACACTAGACGTATGCAGCACAGTTTATCTACCTGTAACTGAGTCCTATCGTGATGCGCCTAGAGTGTAGCCTTCAATATACTACTTACACTAGACGTATGCAGCACAGTTTATCTACCTGTAACTGAGTCCTATCGTGATGCGCCTAGAGTGTAGCCTGTGACTTTGTGCCAGTTCAATATACTACTTACACTAGACGTATGCAGCACAGTTTATCTACCTGTTACTGAGTCCTATCGTGATGCGCCTAGAGTGTAGCCTGTGACTTTGTGCCAGTTCAATATACTACTTACACTAGACGTATGCAGCACAGTTTATCTACCTGTAACTGAGTCCTATCGTGATGCGCCTAGAGTGTAGCCTTCAATATACTACTTACACTAGACGTATGCAGCACAGTTTATCTACCTGTAACTGAGTCCTATCGTGATGCGCCTAGAGTGTAGCCTGTGACTTTGTGCCAGTTCAATATACTACTTACACTAGACGTATGCAGCACAGTTTATCTACCTGTTACTGAGTCCTATCGTGATGCGCCTAGAGTGTAGCCTTCAATATACTACTTACACTAGACGTATGCAGCACAGTTTATCTACCTGTAACTGAGTCCTATCGTGATGCGCCTAGAGTGAAGCTCGGGACTTTGTCCCAGTTCAATATACTACTTACGCTAGCTCCGTGCATCAGCACATTGAAATAACTTCATGCGATTTGCTGACGTCATTCGCTGACATCACCACCCCTCTACCTGTACATGTATTCGCTACGATCCGCCTGGTATTAGCTCAGGTCATGCCAGATTCTACTAATAGATTCATAATATCGAAAAAATTGTATTGTAAAATGTATATGAGGCCAAATAAGAAAAAAGTTTGTTTCCAGTAACCCGACCGACCCTAGCAAAACAGGGGCAAAAAAAAACTTTTTTTCGTGATTTTGAAGAATTTTCTCTCATTTTTTTCACATTTTAAAGAATTTTTCATTACCTTTTGAGGATTTTTCCTGTACCCTTTTCGTGTTCTCTCTCTCCCACAGTTATCATTTTCCCATCTTTATTTTACAATGAAATCAAAGAATTTGATACATCCATTGATATGTGCCCTTACATTTCCTATGTAAATGTAAAAAAGAAAAATCCGACCTACCGACCCTACCATTTCAAGTCATGTTACTGGAAACACAACTTTATATTTTCTTGGCCTGAATGTATATTACATACATTGCCTACTACTTAGCACCATTCCTATGTACTACTCATGAGCTGCGACTCCACGCTGGACGAGTATCTGGCCGTAACTCTTTATGGATAGCCAATGCATTAGAGCATCATGCCCATAGGTCGGCATGATGCACCTATGGAATGCTTCCTAGCACTTCATTAGTGCATCATGCTGACCACCCACAAGTGTACTGGTCAACCCCAAACGGTCGCCATGATGCATGAATGCAGACTCGGTGAGTTACTCACCAGGGCTGCATGAATGCAGACTGGTGCTACATCTAAGCATAGTCAGGCCTTACAGTCCTGATATCGGTACAATAAGGTTAGCATTAAGGCATCACGTGACAATTAGTGCACAGTCCTAATAAAATAATACTTAGTGCATTTTGCTTTGTCCCATACAAGACGTTATCACCCTACCCCCTGGACAGTCGCCACATGGTGGGCGGGATGGGGGTGGTGTTGTATTATAATGTGCTTTTGCTCTGAAGGTCCATGCCCATTCGTCATCATGATTCTCCCAGCCCCTGAGACTGTCATGATACTCCAATGAAGTGCTGTTCATGATACACACCTGCAGTAGTTGCCCTTAACTATTTAAATCACCATGTAGCCGTTATAGTGTTAATATTTAAATAACTATGTAGCTGTTATAGGATGAATATTTAAATCACTATGTAGTCGTTATAGGGTTAATATTTAAATAACTATGTAGCCGTTATAGTGTTGATATTTAAATCACTATGTAGCCGTTATAGTGTTGATATTTAAATCACTATGTAGCTGTTATAGGATTAATATTTAAATCACTATGTAGCCGTTATAGGGTTAATATTCAAATGACTATGTAGCCGTTATAGGGTTAATATTTAAATGACTATGTAGCCGTTATAGTGTTGATATTTAAATCACTATGTAGCCGTTATAGGGTTAATATTTAAATGACTATGTAGCCGTTATAGTGTTGATATTTAAATCACTATGTAGCCGTTATAGGGTTAATATTTAAATAACTATGTAGCCGTTATAGGGTTAATATTTAAATCACTATGTAGCCGTTATAGGGTTAATATTGAAATAACTATGTAGCCGTTATAGGGTTAATATTTAAATCATTATGTAGCTGTTATAGGGTTAATATTTAAATGACTATGTAGCCGTTATAGGGTTAATATTTAAATGACTATGTAGCCGTTATAGGGTTAATATTTAATCACTATGTAGCCATTATAGTGTTAATATTTAAATCACTATGTAGCCGTTATAGGGTTAATATTTAAATCACTATGTAGCTGTTAAATGGTTAATATTTAAATAACTATGTAGCCGTTATAGGGTTAATATTTAAATCACTATGTAGCCGTTATAGGGTTAATATTTAAATCACTATGTAGCCGTTATAGGGTTAATATTTAATCACTATGAAGCCGTTATAGGGTTAATATTTAAATCACTATGTAGCCAATAAATGGTTAATATTTAAATCACTATGTAGCCGTTAAATGGTTAATATTTAAATCACTATGTAGCCATTAAATGGTTAATATTTAAATCACTATGTAGCCATTAAACTCCCTTTGTTTGTTAGTGTGGAAATAACATCGTACACAGATAACTCCGTGGCCTTATAGTGGTGGACATTAGCTATAATGTATCTCTATAGAGACCTAAATAAAGATTTACTGTGACTGGGGGGGGGGGGGCTTGGCCAGTATCAGTTATGGACGACCAAAGGAAATTACTAATTATTGTGATTAGTTACTAATAACGCTGCCAGGGGGCGCACCCAGCACGTCACCCCTGTGTGTGGTCAGGTCACGTGATCACAGAGTGATGACGTCACTGATTACCATGGTGACATGGAGACCAGTAAAAGGGTCCATTGTTCACACCAGGTACCATTCAATACTACTGACAATCCTCACATATAAGACGTGTGAAAGGGTGCACGAGGCAAGGAGGGAGTGTGAAGGGGTATACGAGGAGGAACCTGCATACGGCAGGTGAGGTAATGGGGCAGGTGAGGGAATGGGAGGGGGCCTAGGACGTAGGCAGGCAATGGGAGGGAGGAAAGGTAGACAATGGGAGGGGGCAAGGACGGAGGCAGGCAATGGGAGGTGGCCAAGGACGGAGGCAGGCAATGGGAGGGGGCCAAGGACGGAGGCAGGCAATGGGAGGGAGAAAAGGCAGGCATGGACAGGGAGCCAAGGACAGAGGCCGGCAAGGGGAGGGAGGAAGAGAAAGCCAGGGAGGCAGGCATGACTTTGAAATGAAGAATGGAGTGACAGATGAGTTGGTCCTAATGGGGCTGGGGTTGGGCAGACAGACAGAATGGATTGAGAGCTGCCTGACACCCAACAACACACCACTCTGTCCCCCCTGCACCTGGGTGGGGTGGGAGTGGATTGGATTGAGAAGCTGAGTAAAGGTAGGGGAGAGGCTTTGTAGGGAATTTACTTAAGAGGTGGCCACAACTGGTGCAGTGTAGGATTTTATGTGTGTGTGTGTGAAGGGGGGGTACTCCTTTATAGGGTAGGGTATAAGGGTGGGGGTAGAGGCACGTGGATGAGGGAATGGGAAGTGGGATGGACTGTACTTGAGATAATGTTGTTTGTAGTCTATGTGTGACCTGCATTATCTGTGCAATGTACTACTGCATACCTGTACGTCATGGAAACCTGTACTTTATGCTTTCAATAGGGAAAAAAGAAGAAATAAAATAAAGGAAATAAAGGGTAAAAATATGAATACTAGTGAATGAAAAAAACAAACATTTAAATGCCTTCATATATGCTACACAGTTATTGTGGCACATCTTCAAATCATGAATGCCTTCGATGTCTTCTCATAGTATGCAGTGGCGGATCCAGGATTTAGAAAAGTAGGGGGCGCAACCTCCATTTTTGAGATTTGTTTTTGGTTCAGGGTAATGCAATAAACTCTTAACTACAGACAAAAAATCTGCTACTGCCATATTTTTCCTTGAGGGCTATTTCTTCAAGGCTTGTTCCTAGTCCAAAGACCATGGATATGGGATGAGAAGTTACCGCAGAGAGGTTAATCTGTAGATAAAGGTTGTGAAATTGAAGTTAATCCTCCCACACCTCTCCCTGACACCCTGCGGGCATCTGTTCTAACCTCTGTTATCCTGAGCATCACCTGTACCAGGATTTATGGAGGGAACGGGCTCCTACAGGCACCGGGCTACATGTATTATAGCTGGTTGCTTGCTGATGTATGGCTATGGCTTGTTTTTTTTTTTTTTTTTTTTTTTGTTTTTCTTTTGTTTTTTAAGCAAGATGCTCATTGTTTGATGCACCAAGACATTTGGTTTTCATGGTGCATGAGCCCAGCTTCTCTCCCTCTGTCTTTCTGTCTCTCTTTCCTCTATTGTCTATCTCTGTCTGTCTGCCCGTCTCTCTCTCTCTCTCTCTCTCTCTCTCTCTCTCTCTCTCTCTCCCTCTCTCTCTCTCTCTCTGTCCCTCTCCCTCCCCTCAATGTCCCTTCCAGACTGGCATGCATCTCCCACAGCAGGGGGTAGGTATGTGGATGTAACTGATGTGTTGTAGGTCTACAAGGTGGCCCTTTATCACGCGTTGATCCTGTTATCACAAGCACAGAGAGCCAGTGTAGCACAATGTATGGACACTAACCCTCTGAGGGCCACTAATGCGTTATTGGTCGTATTGATGCATATATACAGCCCATATTGACGTATCACGCCGATCCTATATCTATGGGCCACTAATGCGTTATTGGTCGTATTGATGCATATATACAGCCCATATTGACGTATCATGCCGATCCTATATCTATGGGCCACTAATGCATTATTGGTCGTATTGATGCATATATACAGCCCATATTGACGTATCACGCCGATCCTATATCTATGGGCCACTAATGCGTTATTGGTCGTATTGATGCATATATACAGCCCATATTGACGTATCACGCCAATCCTATATCTATGGGCCACTAATGCGTTATTAAGCTAATAGATGATGCATATCGGGGCCCTAGCATATACAGCCCGTGGGGCCCCGATATGCATCACCTAATAGGTTTATACCACCATTTCCTCCATTTTGTATCAATTTCTTACCTGAAATCCAAAGAATATAGCCAGGCGAAGACATTTTGTAAGTGCTAGCGACACGGCCCGTGGCCGCCCTGCGCGAAGCCATTTTTTTTGTTCTTCCTGGGAGACGTACCGCCGTGTTTACACTCACTTTTCGTATGGAATCCAGCCATGACATGTTATAATATTAAAATCCCAAGAAGTATTTGATCCATAGACGAGGAATGCGTGCTAATTTTCTCCATTTTCTTCAATATAAATAAGAATCCATTGATTTTCCCAAAGTACGCGAGT
Organism: Acholoe squamosa; assembly: GCA_949317995.1. NCBI lineage: Eukaryota > Metazoa > Annelida > Polychaeta > Phyllodocida > Polynoidae > Acholoe > Acholoe squamosa. The sequence continues at coordinate 2,855,453 of OX439052.1, forward strand.
CGCGGTCCGGCCATTCCCACCCGCCTCCTTGTCCGGCGAAAGTGTGTCAGTGGCCCGGATGTAGATATAGGTCAACTGCTCGTTGTACAAGAAAGACACCGAAAATTTCGGACCCGTTTGGAAAATCAATGGATTCTTATTTATATCGAAGAAAATGGAGAAAATTAGCACGCATTCCTTGTCTATGGATCGAATACTTCTTGGGATTTTAATATTATAACATGTGATGGTTGGATTCCATACGAAAACTGACTGGAAACATAGCAGGTTAGAACTTATTTACCTTCGCATTGGATTTCATCACCGTTCAGTGTGGCGCTATGGCTAAGGCCTTCGCCTACCACCACTGCGGCCGGGGTTCAATCCTCATACAAGTTGGGACGATTTTTCACATTGAAACAATGGCGAGGCTAAATTTCTATGTCCGCCAGCGTCTCCAAAAATATTCTAAGTCCAACTTGACACCGAAAAAGTATATACCAAAAATTTCAAAAATGCACATGGGTGGTATATGCAGAATAATGCACGGCTAAACTGCATATAAACCCACCGGAAGTGCCGAAATCGTGGTATAATGGTCGTATTAATGCATATATACAGCCCATATTGACGTATCACGCCGATCCTATATCTATGGGCCACTAATGCGTTATTGGTCGTATTGATGCATATATACAGCCCATATTGACGTATCACGCCGATCCTATATCTATGGGCCACTAATGCGTTATTGGTCGTATTGATGCATATATACAGCCCATATTGACGTATCACGCCGATCCTATATCTATGGGCCACTAATGTGTTATTGGTCGTATTGATGCATATATACAGCCCATATTGACGTATCACGCCGATCCTATAGGACAGATACTTCGCCCTGAGGGTCGGGATTATGCTCCAATGAAGTGCTGGGGAGACAACTCATCAGTACTTCATTGGTGCATCATGGCGACAAATGCACATGATGCACTCCTGCATCAGCGGCCCTTAAAGGGTTAAAGGCCGTGTTTCTCGGTCTTTATGGTTCACCAATACTGTGTTGGTTGGCATGGTGCTTTTACACTGCAAAAAAGGTGTTTAGATCTCAAACATAATGTTGTCCCCTGTTCCTTGGTCGTCATGATGTAGCAGTAGAGAGATTAACATTTGCCTACTTGTAACGTGTACGGTAACGTCTAGCCTACCATTTCATATCATTCTAGACGTACACGTTGCCGCACAAGTCGTGATCTTAAACTCTCTATTGTAGAACTGGGGAGCATGGCGCATGAGTACAGCCCTGGTGACAGACTCACTGCGGCTCTATTCATAGATATCAGGACGACCAAAATGCGCGATGCACAAATGCACCAAGTAACAATTTATGCAGGTGTGCATCATGACAAGCCTCAAATAATGTATCAACCCCATAGGGTCGTCATGATGCATTCACCTTTAAAGGCCGCTGACGCTGATGCACCAATGAAGTGTTGGCGAGACTGATTAAATGCAGCAATTGTGGACTGCGTTTACCAGAGCAGCATTGGTGCATCATAACGACCAATGGGCATGATGCATTAAAGCATCAGCGGCCCTTAAGGGGTTAAATTATATTGTATTAACGATCCTTAAAGGGTCCAAGTGTTGAGCAGGGCTGTACAGCGTGTAATTTGTTACTGTGGGGGTGTAAGGACACCCTGGGGGTCATGGGGCGCATGTTTATCTCTAAATGATCCCGTTATGTGTTTCCAATCACCACTTTGTCTAAATAATCATATCTCCCACGGCTCCGTTATCGTCAATCACGTGACCGGAAGAGGATCTACACGGACAGGAAGTCACTCCTGTGTATACATGCGCAAAGATCTGGTGGGATCCTTAGGCTTAGGGGATAAGTTCTCCCTGGTCTGAGACTTGATCCCTCAATGGCTGTTAATGCATTTGCTGCATCAGCCCATGATACGTTCAATGGATGATGCACCAGCTTTTCATTGGTGCATCGTGCGGGAACTCTAAGAGTGCATCATAGAGATCTTTAGGGAGCACATCATATACCGGTATGCTGCAGTGGGGGCTGACATCCTAGGGTGCAACACTAAGGAGATGTAAGTCTAAAAACACTGCATAAACATTTTTCTTAATGTCTCGTGAATTCTCGTTAACGACGCGGTGGAGACACGTGCGCGATTTACAAAGTGTGGACGCGTTTTGAGGGTGTGACGTGACTCACAAAAAGTGTGCGTCCTTTTGGTAATTATGCCACATTGTAGGGCGTCTTGGATGCACTGATAACCTCTACGTGCTGCTGATACAGAAGTGCATCATATCCTTTAGTCGTCATCACGCATGGATGCTGCCCTAGGCACCCACCAACGCTCGGGGGGGGGGGGGGGCACTCTCTATGTAATGTATACACATATGTGTGGCTGGCAAGGGTACCTTTTCAAGGAAAAGTCCCTAGCAAGCCTCCTGTTTCAGCCACAAATATACCTAGCAAGGGTCTACTTTCCAGCAAAATGTCCCTAGAAAGGGTCAACTTTCAGCGAAATACCTCGATTCACGTGGGCAATTCAGAAATTTTCATGAAAGTTTTGATGAAAATAGCATGAACAAAATACAAATTTTCTCCCAAACAAGGTCAGTTTAAGATATTTTGAGCAAAATATAAGAGTATTGTGTGAAAAGTTCCCTAGCAAGGGTAGTATTTTGAAGAAAAAAAAAACGCGAATGGGTGCCCTAGCAAGGGTAAGGGTAGTCGAGGGTTCAGCCACACACCTGTATCAAAAAAAATTTAAAGTGCCCCCCCCGGGCCAACACTACACCCATGCACCCCTGGTTGGTAAACTCACCAGGGCAACATTTAGCCTATGCATCATGCCGACCCTACAGGATTGATACACTCCCGGAGTGTCGGCATGACGCACCAATGAAGTGCTGGTGAGCAGACTCACCAGCACTTCATTGGTGCATCATGATGACCAATGGGCATGATGCACTCCTACATCAGCGGCCCTTAAAGGTGTAGGTGCTTTTGGTAATTATGCCACATTGAGGGTGTCTTGGACGCCATCAATCCTTACTTGTTGTTAAGGGAACCTGACCAGCATCAGGAGTAGCAGTAACACAGACATTTACTGGCACACTGTAAAAAATAACGGTTTAATCTACTAGTGATCCTCGTAAACTGAATAGTCAACTGCCATAATTTGTATCGCAGTGAACCAGTGTAGTAGTAGACAACTGTTTGCAAGAAGCCCCAGGTGGCAGTACAGTATCCCATGATAACACAAGAGGTCTCCTTGGAAATAACAGCGGATCTCTGGCAACTTTCAGATGACGATTGTGTCGTTATTTCAAAAACTTCTTTTTACAGTGTACGTACTGCGTTATATATTGGAAGGTTTGGGGCCATGCACATATGACGTCATCGCGGTGCGGGGGTGTGTAGCTTTTGATGACAGATTAAAAACAAATAGAAGGGAGGGGGGTGTCTGAGGGTTGATGACATGTTTTGTTTTTTTTTGGCTTGAAAGTCCCGCGTCTTTAACTAATTTGCGTCCTCCGAT
>OX439052.1:2859200-3136700 GCA_949317995.1 Acholoe squamosa
CTTCAACAAAAAACTGTCTTTAGAGAAGGAGAAGAAGGGCTCAACTGGAGTCCAAGTGTCCACCCTAGTTACAGCCGATCAGTCAAGAGAGAAAGAAAGAGAGGAGCTTCAGAAAAGATTAGAGGACATAAAGAAAAAGAATGCTAACAAAAACAGTCAGGGGAAGAAGACCTCCGCCTCTGGTCAACGTCCTGAGACGTCAACTTCAAGCTCTTTTTCAAAACCTTCTGGTTCTACATCTAAGCCGTCTAAATCAGCAGGCTCTTCCAAGGCATTTTCATCACTAGGGGCTTCCAAGCCTTCTTCATCCGCTCGGCCTTCAAAGTCTTCTTCAGCTCATTCTTCTCTACCCTGTGCCTCTCATCTCTTACCTGACCCACCTTTAAAAGACACCCAAGGAGAAGAAGAAGACGATGGAGAGGAAGAACCTTCTCCTGTTTTTCAGGGTAGGAGGCGGAGGAGGGCAGATTCCTTTTCTGGTATATTAAATGCCACCCCACCTCTTCTCGAGCATGACGATGATGACTTGGATAAAGAACTAGAGAATGAATACAACAAAAGGCCTAGTCTAACAAAACTAGAAAATCCAGCAAAGAAGGCCAAGCTGTACACCCAAGAAGAAGTCGAGGAACTTATAGCTGCATCAAAGAAAGATTCGGACATCAAGACTAGTACCCCATTGACTAATAAATCGCGAGAAATAAAAAAAACTCCTGCTGATAAGACTAGTGGAGGGAAAAAAAAAGATAAACCTAACTCTTTAGCTAAACGTCGTACATCCCCCCGTCTGCAGGCCATGAAGACTGTGGAAGTATTAGATGAAATAGCTTCTACTTCGAATGTGTCTTCTAGAAAAAAACTGTTTGATTCAGGATCCAAAAAAAAACAACCTGATGAGGAAAACATATCCGAATTGAAAATGCCCTATTCACCAGGTCAGTCTGAAATAGAAGATGTCACATCAAGTGCAGGAATAGACACAGGTAAGGGCAGTTCTATTAAGACGTCCTATGAAAGTTCACATCGTGTGACAGAGGAACTGAAGAGGACTCATGAAGCACTGGCGGAATCGGCCGTTAAGATATCAGAAGATATGCGATATTCCACTCAAGATTTGGTTTTATCCAATAAGAAAATGACATCGTCATATGACAACTTCTGCAAGCATGTGGCAGAATCAGCGACTGCCATACATTCAAACACCAAGTTGGTGTTAGATAAGTTGGATGAGGCTGCGAGCAGATCGACTGGCACTGTACAAGAGCTGTCTGCTTCCTTCCTACAGACACAAAAGGAAACTATGGAAGGATTAGAATTAGTTCAAGACAAAGTTATTGAAAGTCTGGTAAAAAGACAAACAAAAATTGCACAGTCTGTCAATAATATGACGGATGCTTTAGACAAGCATTGTAAGTCAGTGGAAGAAGCTCAGGGAAAAATAAGTGTGGGGGTATTGTCCGTGGCAGACAGTATGGCCAGACTTAGTGAGAACATGAACCAGCTGGCCTCCAACCAGAGGGCTTTAAACCTGTGCAACAACTCCTCCTTGAAACTAGTAGACAACACAGAGCGAGCTCTTGATAGAATAGTAGCTAACCTGGAGAAACTGGCAGACATACAGGAGAAGCTAAACAAGGAATCCGTGGCCAGAACTCTTATTGAAAGTGAGTCAACTAAAATGTCTAGCTTCTGAAATCATTCATCTTATTTCCTTATGAAAAGCTAAACGAATAGGGAGCATGTAATAGTTATTTAAAAACGTTTTTCTCATAAAAGTGGAGGTGGACATGTTATGACAATGCAAAGCAATGCAGCTCATAAATATACAGTTTAATACAACATAGGGGGGTCCGTATGTGTATTAATTATAACAATTTTTTTATCTTTTCTTCATTTTAGACAAATAAATGAAACTGTTTGTCATTCTATTCAACAGTGGGACGTCCTTTGGTTAAACCTCTGGCACAGGAGGAACAGGAGGAGCCCCGTGAAGACGCAGAAGTGGTTCCAGGATCTCCAGTTCCAGAATGTATTGTATTGTCTCCTGGTACGAAGGATGCTTGCCCGGACAAAGCTTCAGACAAAGGTATAAATACTTTCTTCTTTGTTTCTTTGTGCTTTACAATGTAATAATATCCTATCACTACCAACAGAGAAGCATGTACGGGGCAGCATGTGGACAATTCCTTTCTTGATAACCTTTTCCAGCATGTACAGCATGTGTGTGTAACATAACTAACCCTTAACTTTATTTGAAATCAAAGTAAATTATATGGAGATATGAGATCAGGGTGAAGAGAAATAACCTAACAAGAAACTTGGTTTGTAACACTAGTCTCTCCCTTTTATTGTGACAAAGCCCTGGAGACAGTAGAAAATGAGAACCCTACCTCAGAAGTAGATACTTTCGTTATATCTGCCTTCCTAACTCATCCCAACCCTCCTCCTGGTAAGTCTAGAAGAGTTTCAATGAAAGGAAATATCTATATGGGTTTTCATATGAAATAATTTTCTCATTTTTACCTTTTTTTTAAATATAGTCTTACAGCCTTAAATTTTACGGTATATCATTATGTAGAAATGAAATAATTTTTTTATATAAGTATTTACTTTATTATTTTGGATCTTCTTACAGTTGGAACAACCCCTCCTTATCAGACACGGGATGAGGGAAGCCCCGGCTTACTTTTCGACCTCGAAGAGGGCCAAAGAAAATTAGCTGTTCCCGGCGAAGGTAAGCATTATTTTATTTTTCATGAAAGAAAGGGAGAGATGAAATGTTAAATTTAGAATGAAACGTGTATAAGAAAGTAAGCCAAACTTAAGTGTAAAATTTGAAAGGGATGAATTTATTCACTTTCTGGAAAATTGTAGTAATTCTCCTCTTTTCCTGTAAAGTATACCCTGCTGTCAGCCGCTAGCCTTCTTTTGGTTTATTTTAGAAGCCTGTTTTGATTTGGATACTGGTAAGAGGTGCGGCTTATGTGAGAAATTGTATGGTAATTTTGTTTTCAGCTATTAACTACATAGATCCTGAAGACAACAGCCTCCCCCATTTTTCAGTTCTGCACAAGGACGAGTTTGTCATCGTGACTAAAGATGGCCTTCAGGAAGTAGAAGGAGAAGTGGAAAACCCTGAGGTTATCGTGAAGGAAGGCCATCACCAGAAGGAAGCAGCTTCAGAGGCAGCTTCAGAGGCAGCTTCAGAGGCAGCTTCAGAGGCAGACACAGAAGCTTCTGAGAAGGATGAAGGGCAAAACAAAAAGAGAGGTGTACCTGTGAAAAGATCCTCAAGAAGCAGGAAGGCTACCAAAAAATATAATGACTAATGTTATGTTGTCAAGAATTGTTAACAGACTAACAGTTAGAATAGGTAATTAAGATTTTAATGGACATAAAAGACAGGCTGTTATGTCGAGTTTTATTATACCTCAGTACTCTCATGTCAATGTTACGACAAACAGAGACTAGTCATGTTGTTTTTGTCTTAAAAGTTAGGTAACGTTCATCGTACACTTTTTAATGTTGCATTGTTAAGGATATCAGTGTCATTTTTAAACTTTGAACTTAAAACTGCAAACATGATACTGCATATTTTAGAATCACGGGAGTACATATTGATTTCATTATAAAAAGAACAGAAAAGATGTTTTGAGATACATTTAGTGATAAAGTTTCCTGACATAGGAATACACAAGGAAAAGATAATGTAAGGTGTGAAGAAGATTATTATTCACCCATAGCCATACATATTGTTCGAAAGAGGTATTGTTGCATTAATTCAGGATAACACTTTAAATTTTTAATTGTATACATACAAATGAAAAAATGAGACTCTTTATGTCAGAATCTGGATACTGGATGTTAATATGAATGAAAAAAGAAATGGAAAGATGTTTTAAGATACATTTAGTCATAAGGTTTCCTGACATACGGCTACACAATGCAAAGGTAATGTTAGGTGTGAACACTATTATTATTCACCCATTGCCATATGTGTTCTTCTACAAAGGGGAAGTTGATTTTGATATGCATGCTGTTTACTCTTAGAAATAAACGTCATTTTTTAATACTGCATTTGCAGAATAGTCCTTTATTTACACAATAAATTAGAGATCCAAAAAAAATATATACATTTATATACAAGAAAGCTGCCTAGGTCCATTTAAACTTTCAATGCAGATAGTTAGCGTCATAGTATTCCTCTATCAGTGCGTTCATCTGGTCCAACAAAAGAGCTACCTGAGGTGCCACTTGTGGGTCTCTGTGGTCAGGAAACTGTAGTCCCTCCTGTGGAAAATCTTCATCCTGGGGAGTGGGTTCACCCTCTTCCGCGTGTGTCTCATCTATATCTTCTTGGACGAAGTACTTGTTGACGAAGGTAGACCGCAGATTGTGGAAGGCCACACGCTCTGTTGGTCTCCTCTGTTCAGGTTGGGGAACAGGGTTTCTGATCCTGCGGAAGCTGTCCCTCGCGAGGTAATCGGGCAGAAGATGGACCCTAGCCGCTTTAGCACAATTATGCAGAGCCACACAAGTCTCTATAATGGCTCCTGCTGTAGGAGGGTCATGGTAGAGGTAACCCCCACTGCTGTCGAGACACCTGCAAGAACCGAAAAGAATGTCAGTCACGATTCCTTTACAATTGTTTAAAGTCTAATAATAAAATCATGTAATGTACTTTATTTAGTATATTTTCTTTCTTTATACTTATATATGGTGTTATAAACAAAAGAAATATAATAATCTGAGCTCTAAGGACTCACCTCCACCTCTGCTTTAATATCCCTATTGTCCTCTCCACAGAAGACCTTGTCTTCCGGTGCCATTTGTTGTAATCGATGTCAGATTGAGTCTTCTCATATTTAATGGGAGTCAAGACATAATCAGTCAGAACATAGCTGCAAAATAAGAATAAAATAATTTTTTTCTCTTTTAAGTCAAGGCTCACATTGGTTTCAATAGGACATATAAAATAGGTACATATGGACAACAGATGAAAGACTTGTTTACAAAAAAAGTGACTGAAAGAGTTTGGTAAGCACAAAACTTACCCAGAGTCTCCTAGGAGGTAATATCCCCTGAAGTCTCCTCTCTCCCCGAGGTACTTGACCTGAGAGCCGTTCATGACATAGATATCGTTACAACTTCCAGGGTTTGCTGCATTAACATGGAAGATGAACCCATTATAGTCTGCGATGATCTGCAAATATGTGTTAACCATAGTGAAGGACAGAAAAATTCCTTTGTCTTGCTTTTTTAAGTTCAATTAATCATAGTTCAATTACTTTAGCTAAAGTTTTAATCACGTCTTTCAGAGTTTTTAACAGTATCTACGGATAAGTTCCTCTGAGGAAAAGGAAGTGGAAAACAACTCAGAACAATGCTGAACAAGACTTGAAATGATACTCACCATAGCATTAATACTGTAATAGCCTTTGTAGCAATAGAACTGGTTTTCGTCATTCACCACACCTTTCGGACACAAAATAGGGATATGGGTCCCGTCTACCATACCAAAGCAACGTGGCTTCTTCGTCTTCTTATAGAAAACAGTTGCCTTGGCATTCTTGTCGTCGAAGCTGTCTGGCCAGACCACGTATTCACTGATGTGAGTCCGGAAGTACTCAGCCACATCCTTGACTGAGCATCCCACCACGCTTTTGCTTATGCCATGGCAGTCCCCTATTGTCTGATATGTTGCCCCAGTGGAGAAGTACCTTAAGGCAACGCAGAACTGCAAATTGAAAGAGAAAGACGGGTGTAGGCCACTGACTAAATAACTAATTAACGTGAAACAAGGCCTCCATTCATTTTTAAGTTATTCATGTGTTTTTCCTTTGATTCTATGTGGCCCAAGTTTTCAAGCAAAGTAAACATCCAATATTATTACACAAAGAGAAAGCTGAGGGGAAAAGGAGAGAGGGAAGGGGGGGACGTGCTAAAATGTTAGAAACTTACTCTTATCCTGTAAGGCACAGCATGTTTACCCCTCAACTCTTTCACTTTCTTTGTGGAAACCCATTTCTCTGTAAGCATCCGTACCACTGGCTTGGTCAGTCTGTAACGCTGAACAAACTTTCGGTCTGTGAAGAAAGATAAGGGATCGAGCCTCTTGTAGTATTCCCTTTTGGCTCTCTGTATCCATCCTATTGCCATGTTATCGAGCAGGTCAGAGCTGGTTCGAAATTGGCGGCCAAATAAAAACTTGGTGACTTCCGGGTCAAGGTCAGAGGTCATAACCCCACAAAGGGCTCAGAGGGAAATTAAGGACACATACGGATGTTCTCCCGGTCCGCATGTGACATACGGTGGTCCGTATGACGTAAAAGAACATACGAGGGGGTACCCCACCATGATGTATTTGAGACTGTTCATACGGCGTTTCAAAGGATTTCTCGAAGTCCGTAAGATAGGGAAATACAGGGTTTTTTCCATATATAAATACGGACCTCCGCATGTTGAAGACAAAATTCCGTATATATAAGGAAATACACTTAACTGAATTATATGATATACGGACATCCGTATATGACATACGGAGGTCCGCAAGATAGGGAAAAACAGCCCCCAGGTGTCATATATGTGATGATGATTAATGAATGTAGACAGAGGTTTCAATATATAACAATGCCCCCCCCCCATTAAGAACTGATTTTGCAAAATAACATACCCCAAAAGAAATAAACAAAACTAAATAAAAGAAATCTGATATGCATGTAGAATGATGCTTGGCTATGAATATTTGAATTGTCCATATTCAGCTTTGACACGTCCAGTTTGATGGTTTATTGTGTTTTTTTTTGTTTTGTTTTTTGTTTTTAGGGGGGGGGGAGTCAAGAGGTGAATGACATAATATGTTGGGGGGTATGATGGAATCGATGACAAAATGATGACAAGGGGGCGGGGGAATTGAAAAATGGCTGAAAATTGATGACGTCATATGTGTTCCTGGCAAGCAGTCAAGCTTATCTTAATAGGGTGGGGACCAGCAACGAACCAATGCTTTTTTATATATAGGGTAATTAAAGGGAAATAGTATCGTATATTCATGACATCATATCGTGATAGCCTTTGTATAAAATATAGAAAGTCTGGCATAGTTATTAAATAGTTATCAAAATATTATATCATGAAGGTAGGGTACTGGTTATCTTTAAAATGATTTTATTTCAGGTTAAAAGAAGAAATCAGATGATTAAAAACATTTGACAAGCAATAAAAAGATGTTGCAAAACAAATGTTTAAATGGTATAGGGGCCAGCATTACACTATATATATATATATATATATATATATATATATATATATATATATATATATATATATACTAGTGCAAGTCGTTATGTTTGAATGGTGTAGGGGCCAGCATCACCCTATATATATATATATATATATATATATATATATATATATATATATATATATATACTAGTGCAAGTCGTTATGTTTGAATGGTGTAGGGGCCAGCATCACCCTATATATATATATATATATATATATATATATATATATATATATATATATATATATACTAGTGCAAGTCGTTATGTTTGAATGGTGTAGGGGCCAGCATCACCCTATATATATATATATATATATATATATATATATATATATATACTAGTGCAAGTCGTTATGTTTGTATGGTGTAGGGGCCAGCATCACCCTATATATATATATATATATATATATATATATATATATATATATATATATACTAGTGCAAGTCGTTATGTTTGAATGGTGTAGGGGCCAGCATCACCCTATATATATATATATATATATATATATATATATATATATACTAGTGCAAGTCGTTATGTTTGAATGGTGTAGGGGCCAGCATCACCCTATATATATATATATATATATATATATATATATATATATATATATATATATATATACTAGTGTAAGTCGTTATGTTTGTATGGTGTAGGGGCCAGCATCACATTATATATATATATATATATATATATATATATATATATATATATATATACTTACTTCCTGGGCTTTTAGCGTGTGCTAAGTGATGAGCAGAGAAAAAAAAACATGTTTACTGTTTCAGGAAAACTATATCGATACATCAGTGACAGAAACGGCATGGTGCATCAATGCAAAGAGCCTTTTCCAGGCAGATAACTATTGAATCTTATGCAATACTGATAAAAAAATAAATGAGATAATTGAAATGCATATGGCCCTTTGTTTTGTTCAATTTTTGTTCCATAATCTGATTGCAATAAATATATAGTTTAATTTGCATCTTTATAGCATTTTCTCCCACAGCCACCTCAATAGACAGTAAATTGAATGGTGTGATCAGGTTGTAAATGAACACACTTTGTATAACAGAATAACAATTAGCTTCACTTCATCTGGACTTTTTTTCAGTTCAAGCAGTCCAGACATATGAATAGGCATGATCATCGCTCTCATCATGAAAAAGAAATAATCAGATCTAAAATACCACCCGACTACATATCAGGTATACTTAGGATTTTAAATTACCGGAAATTGTTTTGTTGTTGTTGTCGTCCTCGTTGTTTTCTTTTTGTAATTGTCCCTGCATGGACACTAAGATTCTCACACTTCATTAGCTTTCCTTTTCCAACACCCGCCCTTCTTTCTCTCTGTCTCTGTCTGTCTCTCTGTATGTCTGTCTCTCTCTTCTGTCCTTTTTGTAGGACAAAGGAAATTTATTTCCCCACTGCATTGAGAGATCATTTATTTCTATTTTCCTCCATGCCCATTTCAGTTTGAGTGTCTTCCGTAGGACCTCCTCCCTCCATCTGGCTCCTCTCCTCCACGGTCTCCAAGGACGACTCAAGGTCAGCCACAGGGTCAAGGTCACAGGGTCACGTGATTCACTGGGTAGTAATGAAATGTAGCTGCGTCTATTAGCGCGCCCCCTGGGAGCGGACCCTGACACTAGCGGGACGCACCTCAACATGGCCGCCTACTTTACAACAAACCAGCGCCTTCGGCGCTGGGATAGTGTAAACGGCCCATGTATAAATGTTAGGGACCCTCCCCCCATCCTGCATATCTTGCGCACACCCTCCCCACCCTGCGTATCATGGGCACACCCTCCCCCACCCTGCGTATCTTGCGCACACCCTCCCCCATCCTGCGTATCATGTGCACACCCTCCCCCACCCTGCGTATCATGCGCAAACCCTCCCCCACCCTGCGTATCTTGCGCACACCTTCCCCCCATCCTGCGTGTCATGCGCACACCCTCCCCCACCCTGCGTATCTTGCGCACACCTTCCCCCCATCCTGCGTGTCATGCGCACCCCCTCCCCCACCCTGCTTATCTTGTGCACACCCTCCCCCCATCCTGCGTATCATGCGCACACCCTCGCACACCCTGGCCCACCCTGCGTATCTTGCGCACACCCTGGCCCACCCTGCGTATCATGTGCACACCCTCCCCCACCCTGCATATCTTGTGCACACCCTCCCCCCATCCTGCGTATCATGCGCACACCCTCCCCCACCCTGCATATCTTATGCACACCCTCCCCCATCCTGCGTATCATGTGCACACCCTCTCCCACCCTGCGTATCATGCGCAAACCCTCCCCCACCCTGCGTATCTTGCGCACACCCTCCCCCACCCTGCGTATCATGCGCAAACCCTCCCCCACCCTGCTTATCTTGTGCACACCCTCCCCCCATCCTGCGTATCATGTGCAAACCCTCCCCCCACCCTGCGTATCTTGCGCACACCCTCCCCTTATCCTGCGTATCTTGCACACACCCTCCCCCACCCTGCGTATCATGCGCACACCCTCCCCAATCCTGCATATAATGTGTATACCCTCCCCCATCCTGTGTATCATGCGCACATCCTCCCCATCCTGCGTATCATGCGCACACCCTCCCTCATCCTGCGTATAATGTGTACACCCTCCCCCATCCTGTGTATCTTGCGCACACCCTCCCCCATCCTGCGTATCATGCGCACACCCTCCTCCCACCCTGCGTATCTTGCGCACACCCTCCCCCATCCTGCGTATCATGTACACACCCTGCCCCCACACTGCGTATCATGCACACACCCTCCCCTACCCTGCATATAATGTGTACACCCTCCCCCATCCTGTGTATCATGCGCACATCCTCCCCCATCCTGCGTATCATGCATAAACCCTCCCCCACCCTGCATATAATGTGCACACCCTCCCCCATCCTGTGTATATTGCATAAACCCTCCCCCACCCTCTGCATCATTCATACCCCTCTCTCGGACTGGCACACACCCTCCCCCATGCTGCGTATCATGCATAAACCCTCCCCCACCCTCTGCATCGTTTATACCCCTCCCCCCACCTGTGTATCTTGCACACACCCTCCACCATCCTGCGTATCTTGCGCACACCCTTCCCCCATCCTGCTTGTCATGTGCACACCCTTCCCCATCCTGCGTATCATGCGCACACCCTCCCCCAACCTGCGTATCTTGCGCACACCCTTCCCCCATCCTGCTTATCATGTGCACACCCTTCCCCATCCTGCATATCATGCGCACACCCTTTCCCATCCTGCGTATCTTGCACACACCCTCCCCCATCCTGCTTATCATGTGCACACCCTTCCCCATCCCTAAGAGAGTTCAGATGACAGTCTGATTGGTTAGCATGGGCAGGCTACTTGTAGTAGGCTTCAGCAAAGCCTACTTCAAGTAGACAGAGAGGCAACAAATGAGATGACACTAAATTGTTCAACTTGGGACAGTTCAGTCTCAGGCCATGCAATATTGCATTTTCTTACAGCTATCAGTTAGGCATTGTGTTCTGTGACAGCACTTGCATGATGTTGCAGTTTGCCCTGGGTGTGTTTCGCTGGTTCCACACTGTTTTTCTCATAAGAGCACATAGCCAACTACAGGAACATCCTACATCGTCGCCGACCAATCGCTCGCCTGCCGTATTGGTTAAGTTGTGGAAACACATCTAAATGTCGTCTGCTCTGACAGAAATTGGCGGGAAACTTTAGATTTTTTAAGTATATGTTTTTGAATCTTGTGTCTGTTCGTCTGGTGTGGTGTTATCTTTTTTCGTGATTGAATGCGCATCTACATATCATGTTCTTCTTCGAATAAGACTCTAAAACTTTCTGGAGATTTAGTCAAGCTGTTCTCTATAGTTCTTTGGGGTTAGATTATATGATTTGAGGATTACTGGTAAGGTGAATAGGCGAACCCAGTGGTTCAAAATTATATTCACCGAACAGTATCCACTTTTACACCTGAAAATGAAACTCTGAGAAATAGAGTAATCATAAATGAAGTTCTCTGATTGTAAAAGAAATTTTAGGAATTGTATTCATTGAACTGGATTATTGGGGAAATATTCTTTCTTAAAAAAATAGAATATTAACAAATATTCTTCGTCCATAGGGATAGCTCTGTTGATTGAAGCCATTTTGAGGTTTGAGTCATCAAGAGGTAGATGAGGAGTTTGGGGGCAGTGTAGAAATGTGGTGCCAGATGGTCGGCATTTTTAAGAGCTACGTGTTCATGTAATTTGTGGCACAGTAATTTGTTTAACAGGCCCGTAACGTCCCGGATGTCGGACGCGGCAGGTCACCATGACGGCGCATGCGCATACAGAGCAGGGGCATGCGCACTGAGGTGTAAAATAGGAAGTAGCCATAAGGCGGCCCCTGGTGGAATTTAGTGGTGAGAGATTTGATAAGGAAGACTTTTAGACAAGTGCTAGTGGGAGTAGGGGTTTTGATGGGGAGGCGGGCGCTCACATTTTTGAGGCTGAAGTTTATATTTTATTTTAGGTTATTTTCAGCTCTTGTAAAAGGAACCCTCTTGAGATTATTGGACCAATATTGAGGGGAAATTCACACCTATATATAATAGATATCCAATTCATCGGATCACTTTGGGACAACTTTCATGGACAGCTTGTACATCTGTACTGATTTGAGCAAACTCATTTAAATGTCAAGTTCCGAAAATACTTTGGTTTCAGCTTGGCAGTGACTTGGGAAAATTCGAGGGTGGGGGGGGGGGCTGGGCCCCTACTTTCTTTAGCTGCACACACAGAATACGGCGCCAGATGGGGCCAGGGTCGTGCATCTTGTATTGTTAATGCGCGCGCATCCTCCCGGATTATCTACATTTCAGATAATACTCTAAATGTTCAATCAAAGTAGGCCGCCATCTTGTTTTCTGTAGTCATCTCGCCCCCATACCAATCCCCACCTCCCTGGTCGCTGCAAGCTACTGTGCTACTGTGCCTGACAAAGGTAAATTTGGAAAGTGACATTTAATTTTAACTCAGGTGAGAAACTCACCTGCACTCCAACAAATATTTCATAAAATACCATCACTGTTATGCATCTTGTGACACCACTATAATGCCCCTATCCTAGTCACTCCTAGTCCATCCCAGGACCCAGGGGGTTACTGTCCCCACTGTCTCTACCCCCTCATGGAATTCTACACATCCTGTACCATACTCTGCAAACACAGTCCCTGAACTGTCCCGCTGTATCTCTGTGCCAAAAGGAAATCGTGTGTAAATATAGAGAAGAACTTATAAATGCATTGGCTCGTTGAGGCGCCTGGAGGGTTACCCATTCAAGCTTATTTACTCAACAAATCAACATTTTCTTAGAATTAACATTAAAATCCCAGAACTCGCAAATGTATGTGTAGATCTTCCATCGCGTGCATGTACTAATATCTAATCTATCTATCATTGGTTGATGTATAGAGCGTAATATAAAGGGCCTTTTATAAACTCATAAACAGGTTGATGTATAGAGCGTAATGTAAAGGGCCTTTTATAAACTCATAAACAGGTTAATGTATAGAGCGTAATGTAAAGGGCCTTTTATAAACTCATAAACAGGTTAATGTATAGAGCGTAATGTAAAGGGCCTTTTATAAACTCATAAACAGGTTGATGTATAGAGTGTAATGTAAAGGGCCTTATAAACTCATAAACAGGTTGATGTATAGAGCGTAATGTAAAGGGCCTTTTATAAACTCATAAACAGGTTAATGTATAGAGCGTAATGTAAAGGGCCTTTTATAAACTCATAAACAGGTTGATGTATAGAGTGTAATGTAAAGGGCCTTATAAACTCATAAACAGGTTAATGTATAGAGCGTAATGTAAAGGGCCTTTTATAAACTCATAAACAGGTTGATGTATAGAGTGTAATGTAAAGGGCCTTATAAACTCATAAACAGGTTGATGTATAGAGCGTAATGTAAAGGGCCTTTTATAAACTCATAAACAGGTTGATGTATAGAGTGTAATGTAAAGGGCCTTATAAACTCATAAACAGGTTGGTGTATAGAGTGTAATGTAAAGGGCCTTTTATAAACTCATAAACAGGTTGGTACAGAGGTAAAGTCACGTAAGACATGCCTCCACATGCCTCAGGCACCCTCCTGTTTAACCCTTTAAGGACTACTGGCGTTAACCCTTTAAGGACTGCTGGTGTAAGAGGCATCGTGCCCGCCCTACGGGGCTGGTGCATTGTGCCCGCCCTACGGGGTTGGTGCATCATGCCCGCCCTACGGGGCTGGTGCATCGTGTCCACCCTACGGGGCTGGTGCATCGTGCCCACCCTACGGGGCTGGTGCATCGTGCCCACCCTACGGGGCTGGTGCATCGTGCCCACCCTACGGGGTTGGTGCATCGTGCCCGCCCTAGGGGGTTGGTGCATCGTGCCCGCCCTACGGGGCTGGTGCATCGTGCCCGTCCTAGGGGGCTGGTGCATCGTGCCCGTCCTAGGGGGTTGGTGCATCGTTCCCACCCTACGGGGCTGGTGCATCGTGCCCGTCCTAGGGGGCTGGTGCATCGTGCCCGTCCTAGGGGGTTGGTGCATCGTGCCCACCCTACGGGGTTGGTGCATCGTGCCCGTCCTAGGGGGTTGGTGCATCGTGCCCACCCTACGGGGTTGGTGCATCGTGCCCGTCCTAGTGGGCTGGTGCATCGTGCCCACCCTACAGGGCTGGTGCATCGTCCCCGTCCTACGGGGTTGGTGCATCGTGCCCACCCTACGGGGCTGGTGCATCGTGCCCACCCTAGGGGGCTGGTGCATCGTGCCCACCCTAGGGGGCTGGTGCATCGTGCCCACCCTAGGGGGCTGGTGCATCTTGCCAACACTTCATTGGTGCATCATGACGACCAATCGGCATGTATCAGCGGCTCTTAAAGGGTTAACCCCCCCCCCGACAATTGTTTGCCCACAGTGAGGATCCACGTCCAAGATGGCTACTCTCAGACTGGAAGCCCACAGGGACACCAGCTGTTAATCTCGCGCTGATCTCGCGGATTCTCGCGCCCCTGACTTCCGGGACCCATTATCGTCTGCTCGGAAGTGACGTCATTATCGCAGGATATCGCTCATGCGCAGAGGTCATCCATCACGGATCGGACACAAGACAATGGAACCCTCTTAAATTTGGGGAGGGGTTTTAGGAGATTTAAGAATTCTAAAAAAAATCATGAAATTAACTGACGTGCACGGCTGACGTAACAAGGGAAAGTGTCAGTGTCTGTGACTTTTGAATATTGTACTAGCCTATTAACAAGACTGCTATACACTGTCTGCCCGCCACGTGCATTTTACAGTAGACTACGTATTTTTTCTGAAGTACACGTGTACCTGCTGTAGGAACAAAACCAATGACCCGAAGTGGAGTGTGCTGTATGTACTACAGCGGTATATATAGCCCATTTACAAGTGCGACTGAGAGAGCAGTATAAAGTCAATGAAAGGAAATAATCCCGGAAATAATGGTACCTCATATTACTGCATCAAAAGTCGCCTGTGTCTGAATCTGTGCCGGCATGTCTAAACGGCCGTCCATCGGGCCATCCATGTTTACAGTTGAACTTTATAAAAACCACTTATTCCCATATATAAATATACATTATTAATAGATCTCAAGGAGATGCCCAACAAATTAGCCAGGGATCATGTATAGGTGAGAGGGGGTTATGACTAGCTGGACTCTTGTTCACACATATATAAGTGCTCCCCCTTACACTGATTTGATCTAATCTATAATGGACATGTGTACTTGACACTTGGCCTGTAGACCTGTGTATGTTCAATTTGTGGTTAATTATTTGCCCATTTATTTCATTTGTTTCATGTTTTGGCATCTCATGAACAATTTTCAACATCAATAACGACGACCCAGGTGCATGACGTATTAATGCCTCAGCAGTCCTCAAATGATTGCCAGTATTATAAGTAATCAATAGAATTAACATTTAAAGGGCAAACAGAAGAGTCCCGCCATTTATCACAAACACGATGAGGGGATATAATACCACCTGTGTGTAATGATATTGGTAAATGATAATTGTATGATAACCATTCATCTAATCTTATCAAGATAATAAAAGGAATGCCTCTAGAGCTACCCTTGAAACTGAGACACTGTTTAAGACCAAACAGATTTAAGTAATCTTCTTGCTTAATCTAAATCTGATTATAAAATCTTAAATGTTAAAGACTAAAATTCCTTGTCAACTAACCTAATCTAATTGTCGCACCGGGGATAGGTTCCCGGCAGACGCCGGTTTGTCTGCCGGGGAACGCAGGCACCTCCTCCCGTCACTTCCTGCACGGCTGACGGCCTCTTTCACCCGAAACTCCTGACTTCTCTGTCCAAACTTCAGAGCCTCTGTCTTCTTTTGTCTCTCTCCAAATCCTTTGAAGTTTCACGTGGAAGATCACTACCGGGTAAATTTCCGTGGATTTGTTTTGCTGAATCTTCCTTGAAGTTTTATAGTTATTGGTAGAGTTTAAGTCCAGAGGAGCGTGTACGTTTCACGCCCTGCACGTGAGAGCTCTTGTTTCACCTGATGGCGGGATTTATATCAGATGTCGTCTGCTCGTCTTCTGCCTCAGCTGTCAATCACTCAGTTAGCCACGCCCACTGTGCACAGCCGGCCGCTGATTGGTCGCTGGTATCTCGTTACTGCGTCCGATTGGTGGCTTCCGCTAACACTGATTGCTGTATCCGGTATGGAAGAGACACTAGACTTGACACTGGTCTCCTAAATTTATATTTTCCTTTTAATCAACTAGGTCTACTTTTCCAGTAACACCTCATGCTAAGGTGTTACTGTGTAAGACGCACCCCCTAACTCAACACAAGCTCTAGAGCTCTAGTGATACGCTGCACTTGGGGCTTGAAAATTTCAAGCTTTCTACATTGTACTATTCTGCATAATGGTCTATACTCGATTGTAATTGCTTCAGACATACATATATGTCCATTGGGACCTCTACACTACAATTA
Organism: Acholoe squamosa; assembly: GCA_949317995.1. NCBI lineage: Eukaryota > Metazoa > Annelida > Polychaeta > Phyllodocida > Polynoidae > Acholoe > Acholoe squamosa. The sequence continues at coordinate 2,875,507 of OX439052.1, forward strand.
ACAATTGTGGCATTACATTACTTCCTTGATGGCGTACAATACGTCCAGAGTATAATCCTACTTCGCATATACTACTTATATATGGCCATAAACTACTCACCAGTTCATATACTACTCACTCGGCACTACACACTGCTACTGTTAGCTTGAGTGTTCTAGGGAGGCAGGGAAGCAGCGAGCGAGGGAGGCAGGCACGGGGGACAGCGGGAGACAGGTAGGTAGGTATAGGTAGGTAGTTAGGTATAGGTAGGTAGGTAGGTAGGCAAGTAGGCAAGTAAGTAGGTAGGTAGGTAGGTAGGTAGGCAGGCAGGGCAGCAGGCAGGAAGGTAGGCAGGGCAGCAGGCAGGGAGGCAGGTAGGCAGTGAGGGAGGCAGTGAGGCAGGAAGTTACGGGGAGGCAGGCAGGGAGGGAGTTAGGGCAAATACCTGCCTGCTTACAGACAGGATCCAACATGTATACTAGTCTATAGTGGCACAATCACATGGCTATTCTGAACTATGTACTCAATGTCACTTCCTGGAAATTGTCCCTCCTATTCTCCTATAGAGCGAGGCAGGCAGGTAGGAAGGTCGGTTGGTCGGTCGGACAGTCATAGGTAGGTAGGTAGGTAGGTAGGTAGGTAGGTAGGTAGGTAGGTAGGTAGGTAGGTAGGTAGGTAGGTAGGTAGGTAGGTAGGTAGGTAGGCAGTGAGAGAGGCAGAGAGGCAGGAAGTAACGGGGAGGCAATCTCCAAGCAGCAGATATTTCGCTCCAGTCTCTGTATCGGGCTTCCTCAGTGCAACTGAAATGGCCTGATTTTGGCCATTGCGCATTTTGATATAAATACGTAAATTATAATCAAACAAACACTGCTGATATTTTGATAAATGTCTAATCAACGGGTCTTGTAAGTTTGAGACCGATCTGTTAAGTATTATAGGAAGAAAATCAACATAGTCCCAAGAACTATATTTGACGTTCATGCAAATGAGGTGTTTGATTCGGTTAGGAGAGCAGGGAAGTAGTACAGTTTTCGCATCTTCTTCCACAAAAGAGTTCCTGGTACATGCAGAGTTATACAAGGTCTGCAGTTGGAGAGTGACAGGTAGGCAGGAAGGGAGGGAGTTAGACTGAGGCAGATAGGTAGGCAGGCAGGCAGGTAGGTAGGGAAGCAGGCAGGTAGGCAGTGAGGGAGGTAGTGAGACAGGAAGTTAGTCGGAGGCAGGCAGGGAAGGAGTTTTAAACAGCAGAGTGGGGGCCGGGTCTTTTTTTTTTTTTTTTTTTTTTTTGGGGGGGGGTCTTCCTTTTACTCCCCCAGAAGGTGAGAGGGTCAACCTGAAGTAGGCCCAATGAAAAAAATCTCCAGTTGCCCTGGAAAGACACTGGTCACACAAAAATCTACTTTCTATGCCTCTGAAAGAATAAATAGATTCTAATCTAATTTCCATGGATGATAGAGCGCAATCTACATGGGCATCCAATAGACATCTGACACAGTGACAGGTAGAGGGGAGTGGTGGGAGATGCAGCCAGCAGCCACAGCCATAGCGAAAATTTGTAGCGCGCTCTGGTTTTGACATGTGAACTAATATGTTTTGGCGCCGCCTAGAGTTTCACGCCAGAACTACACACCAGAGAGACTGTAAAACCTCGCATTTAAGCCTCAGCCCGACTTTAGCAGAATCATATAAGCCGCGCAAGAGGCCTGAAATGGTTGCCATTTCTTACTTAAGTCTATTTAAGTAAAACCTCTCATATAAGCTGCACCTTGAGTTGAAGGGAATCATGTAAGCCACACCAAGAGCTGGAAATGGTCTGTAAGCCTTGGTTTATACAAACAGGGGTTTACGGTCCTAACTTGATACCTTTACACAATGTCTGCTTATACCCAGATACAATACTATTCTTTTATTAACTCTGAAAGAGTTATAGGCACCACCATGGATTAGGACGCCTTTTGGGGGTCCCTAACAACAGGCAGAAATGTATAAAGTTTGTGGAAATAAACCATTAAAGAAGTGTAATTGTACAAAATATGTCAATATGTCGCTAGAATAATCTGTTGTGGTCATAAATATGTACTTTGTTGCTTGAATAAGTGAGTGATGTGAGAACAGTAAATAGATAAAAAAAATATTGTCCAGGAATAGCAGAGAGGCGACCCTTTGGCTGCCCAGTGGGGAAGAATACACATTCCACTGGGAAACCTTTTTTCCTGCCCTTTCTGTTTCTGTGTTAACCAGAACACAATGCTGATGTCATGCCTCTGGAATGTTTGACCAAGTTGACACCACTTATTCCATATACACACTTCATTGAGATTGAAAGATAGACAATCCTGCTTTGTCCCACCATGAGGGCGCTTCCAGCTTTTAATGCTAAAACCTATCAGTATTTGTTCAAAAGTTATATCGATTAGTGTGTGTGATGGAGAGGGCTAGTGGAACAGGAGAAAGCCTTTCCGAGTTATGAGCGTTTTTTATGCTTACCTCTAGTTTTATATCAGAATTTTGAGGGTTCCCTGGACTCCATCAGTATCGCAGTGACCCGTGCGTTTAACCGGAGAGGCATGCTTCTGGCTGTTGGATGTAACGATGGGCATCTTGTCATCTGGGACTTCTTAACTCGTGGCATCGCCAAAGTCCTCACGGCCCACATCCATCCTGTGTAATCTATAAGGTTAAAGTCCTCACGGCCCATGTCCACCCTGTGTGTTCTATAAGGTTAAAGTCCTCACGGCCCATGTCCACCCTGTGTGTTCTATAAGGTTAAAGTCCTCACGGCCCACGTCCACCCTGTGTGTTCTATAAGGTTAAAGTCCTCACGGCCGATGTCCATCCTGTGAGTTCTATAAGGTTAAAGTCCTCATGGCCCATGTCCATCCTGTGTAATCTATAAGGTTAAAGTCCTCACGGCCCATGTCCACCCTGTGTGTTCTATAAGGTTAAAGTCCTCACGGCCCACGTCCATCCTGTGTAATCTATAAGGTTAAAGTCCTCACGGCCCATGTCCACCCTGTGTGTTCTATAAGGTTAAAGTCCTCATGGCCCATGTCCATCCTGTGTGTTCTATAAGGTTAAAGTCCTCACGGCCCATGTCCACCCTGTGTGTTCTATAAGGTTAAAGTCCTCACGGCCCATGTCCACCCTGTGTGTTCTATAAGGTTAAAGTCCTCACGGCCCATGTCCATCCTGTGTGTTCTATAAGGTCAAAGTCCTCACAGCCCATGTCCACCCTGTGTGTTCTATATTAAAGGTTGAAGTCCTCACGGCCCATGTCCACCCTGTGTGTTCTATAAGGTTAGTTCAAATAAATGTAAATAAACTGACCATGTAAACTCTCGTTCTTACCCAGAGGCTTGCTGAAGCTTTTATAAACTAATCCCAAAGTCAGGGCGCTACTACCGTAAATTCTCTCATTATAAGCCGCGGCTTATACGGACTTAGCAGGTTTAATTATTAGCCAATGAGAGAACCCCAATCTATTCACTGCGGTCTTCGGGGGCCAACTATTACCCATCTGATAGGTCTTATCAGTAGAACTCACTGGTAACAAGCTCCAGCAATGACGGCGCCCATGTGACAACCTGCTACCTCGGAATACCATAATTCAAATCAAAATAAGGCTTATAGTATCAGCCACAAGCAGCGGTGTGGCTTATATTTGGCACTATAGAACAGTACTAAACCTACAATTTTCAAGCAAAAAAAAGTGGCTTATAGCCCCCTCTAAAGTCGGGGTTGCGGCTTATACAAGGGTTCGGCTTATACGAGAGAATTTATGGTAATGGGCGGGTATTTAGCCCCGAGGGGCATTCAATAGGCCGCACGCCCAGCAATCGGCGCGCGCCCGGACCTGAACATGCTCGCACTCCAGCTAGAGAGGAGGTGCGCCTGTGGCGCGCGCCGCGTGGCTGGCGTGCAGCTAATGAATACTGCTCTGATGTACCAACTTTACAATTTTCATGTCTTAAAATCCCACCTAAGGCAAAAAAAAAAAAAGAAAAAAAGTTGCATGTTTCAGGTAATATGTTGAAAAAAATTAGGTAGGTTTTTTTTTTTTATTTTGTTAAATTTTCTTAACTGCCTCAAAGACTCGTGATGAGTCGTGTCGACTCAGGGGTGAGTCACAGGGACTCAGGGGTGAGTCACAGGGACTCAGGGGTGACTAAATTGATTGAAAACTTGGCCAAAAACCTACATTTTCTTCAGAAATGGAGAAAACAAAAGTTAGGGCCCGCCCTGTTTTCCTAGGTAGGGTCGGGTTACCTGAAACAAACAATTATTTTTTGGCCTTAGTATTAACCTGGCACGGGGAAAGAAGTACAAAGGTGAAAGAAGAACTTGCATTTTAAAGCTTTGCTAATTTGTGGGGGTTTCCCTTTAACAGTAAGTTCTCTTGTTTAAGCTGCATCGTCTTATAAGCCGCACCCTCGACTTTGGAATGAGCAGTAAGCTGCACCTGAGGTTTGAAAATGGGAGGTTTAGTTTTATTCTATATCCAAATACCCGCCTTGAACCACACCCCTTCTTTGGGCTGATGCTATTCCGACTTTTTAGGGTGCATTACATAATACCTGGTACCCATCATGCTGGCTGTTATCAGTCCTTATCTCACAAGGTCTCAAAACCCTTATTTAAAACCCTTGAGAAAGATCTACTGGAACTCAATCTGACACCGGAAGCAGACAGAGAAAAGGCCCTAGATATAAAAGAGTGGAGGAGGGTGGTAAACGAAAAACGAGGCGCCATGTGCTAACAGACCTCGGGCTTCCCTAGCCCACTTAAAAGGGTCTATATCTCCTCTTTCCTATCCCCTCGGATGTGTGTGGTGCACATATGTGCGGGCACCGACACATTCCTCTGTGAAATTGTGTAATGTAGTTCTCACCATGAATATGACCTTAGTTGTCGAAATGGCGTTAAACATCTATTACTCACTCACTCGCTAACACACCTACGTGAGTAGCTGCGCCTTTTACAAGAGAATTTATGGTATTTTTTTTATACATTTGTAGTCAAGATGCATGAATCAAACTCTGTAGGAAAACTTGCCAGGGCTGCATTCATGCATCATGCCAACCTTACAGTGCTGATACACTCCTGGAGGGTTGCATGATGCACCAATATTTTCACTTCATTGATGCATCATGTCATGATTCACTTATGCATTAGTGATTCCTGTTCCAGCTGGAACAGGACAGGTTACAAACTACTGACAGCATCCACAGATAACTCTGTATCGGTATGAGAGTACTGCACATTTAGACTGCCCTCTCCTATTGGCCACTAGCTGGTCTGGAGCTGGTTCCTGCGACACACACTGATAAGAACTGATGAGATGGGACCAGCATGTCCCTGGAAGTGGATGTTAACCAGGTGGCTGTTGCTAAACCCTTGGGAGTCACTTCTGTTGGATGTGTACTTCCAAAAACAGAAGGCACTCATCTTTGGTAGTCTCTTCTGTATTGCATTGCCAAATGACACTTCCCAATAGAAGTGGTCGAGAAGTGGTTACTAACAACCCCTCAACTGGAAGTTGGTTCCTACACTCTGTCGCATAAGTATGTAGGCGTGGGCAGTCTAGGAAGCACTCAGGTATGACAATTTTTCGCAACACAGTTTGATTTGTGGGAAAGTGACTACTTCTGAACTACAGTGTTGGAAGTGATACTGAGTGGTTAAGTAGAGGTTGGAAGTGGGAAGTGAGGTGCCTACCCTGGAAAGCAACGACTCAATCTTTTTGCAACAGCCTCCAGGGACAAGGTGCCCATCATGGTATGTGTTATCAGTGGGTTTGCTCAAGGTGCAGTTCTAGTCCAGCAGAATAGTACAACAATCAGGGTATTGTGTGCATTTTATCATAGAAGCATATAATTCGGTACACTGATGCATTTTGATGTGCTCTTTCAAACTAGAGTAAGCACCAAGCTCAATTTTTCCAATATGGCCACCAAATCCAAGATGGCCACCATTGACTGTTTTTTCCAAGTTTTTCCCCAAATCACAAACTGGTCATTACATATGACACAAAACCATGAATTGAGGCTTGGAAGACACAAAGAACTGTTACTGTGATAATGTTTGACCATTTCTCTCAAACTAAATCCAATATGGCTGCCAGATATATGTCTTACATGTATGCTAAAGGCGTTCTACTGTGCTCTCCAGGACCATTCTTGATCTATGCAAATCCAGAAAATGGAAATGAATTGCCATTAATTGTGGGGGGGGGGGGTCAAGTTTAAAGGGTATTAAACGTTGTTATATTGTGTTTAATTGATGATTTAGAGATCACTATAAGCAGTATGGTGCGCCTTAGATGAAATGGGGTCTCAAGAATTCACACCTCTGGCTTTTAGGGAGTGATCTTTTTTTAACAACGGGAGGGGGGGGCTGGTGGGTTTGAGGGGGGGGTCAGAATTTTTTCCACCTCTTGACCACGGGGGGTCAGAATTTTTTCGACCCCTTGAACAGGGGGGTCAAAATAATTTCACCTGTTTTTAGCGAAAAAGCCCGCGCGTTACTATAGGTTAAAAGGGCGCGTTCACACGCAATTTTGGGCCCTTCAAAATAATTTTGACCCATCAAGAGGGTGGGTCGGAACAACAGCCCCCCTGTTGTTAAAAAATGATCACTCCCTAATAAAGTTGTTTCTATTTACCACAGATCCGGCGCAGGAGGAGGACGTCCAAGTACACGTGATGACTGTTGACCCTGTACAGGCCTTCGTCAGCAGGTAATTAGGGAGTGGTCATTATTTATCAACAGGGGGAGTGGTGGGTTTTTGCGCGGAAGCGCAGAAATTTTTTACGTCCCCCCTTGACAGCAGTCAACATTTTTTGCGCCCCCCACACCAGAGTCGCTGAGAGTTTTCGTGGCCCTCTTTGATCTATAGTAACGCGCGGGCTTTTTTTGCTAAAAAGAGGGTGAATTTTTTAGCCCCCCCTCAAGAGGGGTCAAAATTTTTTTAGCTCCCCCTCGGGAGGGGTCTGAAAATTTGATGCCCCCCCCTCAAACCCACCACCCCCCCTGTTGATAAATAATGACCACTCCCTTAGTTACCGTAAATTCTCTTGTATTAGATGCCCTCTACAGTATAAGCCGCACCCCAAGCTTTTAGAGAAGCTTAAAGCTGTAGCCAGATCTTGAAAATTGGCACTTTAATAAACTACCCTCATATAAGCCGCGCCCCGACTTTGGGCAGTTCCTAAAAGCCTTATTTTTATTTGGGTTCTCGTAGCTGTGGCTCATATGAGAGAACTTACGTTATCTCAAGTTGAATACAAGAGCCCCATAGGCTTAACCAAGAAACTCTGTATCACACCCCACAGTGTGATAACCCTTCCCCGTATCACACTCCCTGGGAAAACATCCAAAACGGTCAAATAACTGTTGATAAAATCATTTCTAATGCCAAATAAATCGAATTTTGAACATATCTGACTAAATTAACTTGAGATAAATACAAAGGAGCACTTGAATTGGTCAGCACTGAGGGTTATCACACTCGGCTTCGCCTCGTGTGTGATAACCCTCAGTGCTGACCAATTCTCGTGCACCTTTGTCTATGTAGTTACGGTATTCATGAAGGAAAATACCAGGAAATATTGAGACCATATTCTTGTCATGCTTTCCTGTATCAATGGCTCCAGGCTTATTCTACATACTTCTATCTACAGTATGTATATATAATACTGTGTGTGTTTTTAGTGACGATGAGGGTGCGGATGAAGACGTCTTATTGTATCTACCTGTGAGTCCCGAGTGTGATGAACAGGACGGCTAAGTAGTGGAATAGGTGTGATGCGTTTATATTTTACCGTAATACCGTAAATTCTCTCACCCCACTTTAGAGGCAGCTCAGGGGTGGCGGAACTGGGGGGGCAGGGGGGCACGTGCCCCCCCAACTCCCATGTTGGGGGGGCCAGACTATGTTTTTGCCCCCCCCCAACTTTTCCACAAATAGATTGACATTTTAGGATAACTTTTCTGTACCATATCAAGGCTTTCAATTAAGATCTAATAGGACATTCATTTATGCCCTTAAAACTCACAAAAACTAAACAAATCACTTCTAAAATTTCAATTTTTTTCTAAGAGGAAGGGTTATTTATACAAAGATGACATTAGATGAATACTGCCCCTAATGAATGGGGTACAAAGAAGGGACCATAGTATATCTAGGGTAAGTTAGAGTGGAAAATGTTTGCCAAAAAGTGAATTTAAATGCATCATTTAGGTTTATTAGAATAGATAGATTTTCAAAAGAAATGGCATTTTGCAAGGGGTGTCACTGCTGTCTCATACATGCAAACTACTCAGTTTTTTTTTAGTTTTCTCAGTTCTCCTAAGATCTCTTGTAGCTTGTCTGAATTCCAGACTTTTCCTGTAATGTGAGTTCCAAGGACTTTTATAATTTAGAAGCTTGGCGGCATGGGATCTTGTGGGGATTGGTCTCAGGTCTACATGTCTGTTATCAAGTGACACTTTAAAGGCAGTATGTAAAACATGCAAGGATCTCCTATCCTCTAAGGTTGAGAGTTCAGCTATGTCAGTTAATATTAGTGCACTTCTAGTACCAGCATTTAGGTAGGTAGTCCTGAGCCCCGAGTCGAGCGCTCCTTGTATTTGACCTAAGCAGGTTTTAGTACAACTTGTATAAAATATGTCGCCATAGTCAATAGATGGGAGTATCATTAGTTTTATAACATCTTGGGCAGATGTTTCTGTTAGTGAGTGTCTAATTTTCCTGAAAAGGTAAAGTTTGTGCTCCAAATTGCGTCTGAGTTAATTGACATGCTGTTTGTATGAAAGATGATTGTCTAATGTAATGCCTAAATATCTATAGGAAATAGTGGTCGATAAAACTTCATTGTTTATTCGAATGATAGGTTTGGGATTATGACGTAGCAAGGATTTTGTACCAAAATGGAGAACTTTAGTTTTCTTTGTATTTAAGGACAATTTGTTACTCTGGCACCAGTTATAAACATTTTCTATATCTATTTGAAACATGAGATTTAAATTTTGTGTTTAAGATTTATGAGGTAGGTACAATACTGGGTCATCTGCATAGTGCTGCTACTTTAGATGTTTGAGTACACAATTTAGGTCATTGATGTAAAGGAGGAACAACAGGGGGCCCAGAACACTGCCCTGGGGAACTCGGCAAATGATTTGAGTGGGGTCAGAAATCATACCATTCGCTTTAGTGTGCTGGTTTCTATTTGTTAAGTAACTCTGAATAAGCAATTTGGAGGAATCAGAAAAGCCTAACTGTGATAATTTATTTATAAGTTAAGATAATGTGATTTATAGCGTCAAAAGCCTTTTTAAAATCGAGGAAAAATGCTGTAATTATTTCTGCATTATTTCTTGACTGTATTAGTAAAGTTTTGATTGAACGATTTGGCCTAAATCTGTCTTGAAAATCTGATAAGATATTGGGTTTCATTTATGTGAATCATAATTTGCTTCTGTAGGATTTTTTCCATGATTTTAGCAGGGAGGGGGAGAATGAAGATGGACCAGAGGTTATTTACATCAGTCGTGATACCCCCTTTAGGAAGTCGTGATACCTTAGCAACTTTCCATTTGTCAGGAAATGAGTTGGCGGTAAGCACAGAGTTGAAAATATGGAGGGCATGGTTTGGCAATGAAGTGAGCACATCCTTGAGGACCTGAGTAGAAATGTGTTCAACACCTGATGATTTGTTAGTATTGATAGCTCTCAACAGTGGTTCCATGTCAGTAAGATCAATGGTTATGAATTTAAAGTCAGCGTTAGTCCATTATAAGTCCAGGGTGGAGTCATATTCTGGGCTAATTCATCACCTATAGTGGCAAAATAATTGTTGATGAAGTCAGCAGTCTTAGCACTGGGTATGGGATTGTTATCAGATTTATCAATAAGGGAGAAGGTTGGGGTAGATGGCTTAGGATTAACTACTTTATTTATTGTTCTCTAATAGGATTTAGGCTTGTCTTTATTTGACTCAATTTGATCTCTATCCCAGCTAGCACTACTCGTGTAATTTACGTCATTCTTACGTGAAAACTGATCGTTTTTACGTAAAAAAGACATCATTTGGATGAGTTGTGCTAGCAGGGATGGTACCTGCGCTCAGCATCCCTGATGGTAATTTTGGAACATTGCATGGTTGCCACAAATATGGTTACAATATTGATATTCAGTATTGTTTATGACTTAACTGGCTTAGAGGATACCATCATCTCCGTAATACTGTCTTGTCATTAGTTAGCGTTTAATGTATGTTATGGGTACGCACTCGTGGGTTTATGGGTTAATAATCCACGACCCCGAAGGGGGAGTGGATTATTAACCCATAAACCCATGAGTGCGTACCCATAACATGCATTAAAGCGTTTATCGAACATATTTCTCCATTTTGTATTAATTTCTTACCTTATAACCCAAGAATTAATCCATGAGAAGACATTTTGTAAGTGCATCCGATCCGCACGGTTTGACAAGCCAGCGTAGCCATTGTTTTTAGTCCACCCGTCAAACCCTCGTATTTCCAACGATTTTTCGGGTATAATCCAAGGATGTCAAGTCCTGTACTTCTAACACCACCAAATATACAATCTCTAGTTGGTGTTCGCCTACATTTTGTATCCATTTTCTTCGAAATAAATAAGAATCCATTGATTTTCCATACCGATCCAACGCACACGGCCCGGTACACGGCCATTGCGTCTTGTTGATGAAGGGGGTAGGTGCCCGGATGTAAGAACTAGGTCAATCACGCGTCGAACAAGGAATGGCCGTACGAGGCGGGTGCCGACATGTATCACTATGGAAAATCAATGGATTCTTATTTATTTCGAAGAAAATGGAGAAATTAGGCATGGCATGTTCATCTAGGATATCTAAGGATGGTTCTCTGTTAATAACTCCACCTGGCACCATTGAAATCTATGCTAACGAGGTCTGCAAACATCAGGTATGTGGGAAAAATTTTTCAAATGCTGGATATAGATTCATTTCTACCACCGGTCGGCTTGGTATAGTGGACAGCGAGCTCGTCTCCTGCCCCAGCGGCCGGGGAACGATTCCCCGTTGAACCTAAACGGTTTTAACAGGAAATGTATGGAGGAGTTGACATTGTATATTCCCCCAATTCCATGTCCGGATTGAAACTAGCAGCCTCTTGAAGACGAAGAAAAGGTCTGAGAGTGCGTTATGGCTGGATAACGCACTGGGGTTATGAGCAAAAAGGCACTGTTGGGGCTCAGATAGTTAGATAATGTATTATATTTGTGCATAGGGGAGATTCCACTTATTCTGTGAGTGCGTATTGTTTAGGTTGCTGTGGAGTTGTAGTATTGTTAGCACTCACAGTCTATGAGTTAGAGGTCCTTCACATTTTTGTTCTTGCTCTAAGTCATTGTATTACATTTTGGTTCACTTCTCGTGTTATAATGTGCTATGGTGCTATATCTCATTGCATGCAAAGATTTAGAATTATTAAGCTATTAATGTATTGATATTCAAGGACAAGGTGAGGTTTGCTGGAAATAATCGCCCGACCGCGCAGCAGGAGGGCGATTATTTCCAGCTAACCTCACCGAGTCCTTGAATATCAATGCATTAATGCGTTTATCGCACTTATTCATCCATTATGTATTAATTTCTTACCTTATAACCCCAGAATTAATCCATGAGAAGACATTTTGTAAGTGCATGCGATCCGCTCGCTTTGCCAAGCCGTCGTGGCCATGTTGTCACTCTGCGCGACATACCTCCACCTTTACACACATTTTTCGGGTATAATTCAAGCGTGTCAAGTCCTGTAATTCTAGCACCGCCAAATATACGATCTCTAGTTGGTGTTCGCATATATTTTGTCTCCATTTTCTTCGAAATAAATAAGAATCCATTGATTTTCCATAACGATCCAATGCACACGGCCCGGTACACGGCTATTTCGTCTTGTTGACAAAGCGGATAGGTGCCCGGATGTAAAAACTAGGTCAGCCACGCGTCGAGCAAGGAATGGCCGGACGGGGCGGGTCCCGACTCGTATCAATGTGGAAAATCAATGGATTCTTATTTATTTCGAACAAAATGGAGAAATTAGGCATGGCATGTTCATCTAGGATATCTAAGGATGTTTTCCTGTTAATAACTCCACTCGGCACCATTGGATTCTATGCTAACGAGGTCTGCAAACATCTGGTATGTCGGACAAATTTTTCATATCTTCCATGTGTATTTGGTTCTACCACCGGTCGGCTTGGTATAGTGGACAGCGAGCTTGCCTCCTGCCCCAGCGGCCGGGGATCGATTCCCCGTTGAACCCTAAACGGTTTTACCAGGAAATTAATGGCGTAGTTGACATTGTATACTTCGCCAATTTATTCACCTGCTCACGTTCTAACCAAGATCGTCTTAGAAAAAAAAATGGACTCTGAGAGTGCGGTTATACCCCGATAACGGAACGGGGTTATGACCAAAAAGGCACTGTAGGGGCCAGAATCGTGAGATAAAGGTGTATATTGACATGTGTTTTTAGCCAGATTTGTTCCAATTTCCTTAATTTCACCCTTTATCTCCATATTTTTGCCGTAGACAGCCATAGTAAAATCATGTCCACTTTTTTCCCCTCTAGTGCTTTTATTTCTTATTTCCTACTTACATCCTCCTAATACATATGAGGTGAATATTGGTTCTGTAGGGGACAACCATAGGTTTTGAAAAATTCCATCATTTAATGTGCTTTTGAAGACTTTTTAAATGGACATCCTCGAGGTTTGGTTTTGGCAATTATGTATCCTTTCCCATTGACATAATAATCACAGGTAATCCTAAAGGGGTTGGTCATACTTGCTCAAGTAGGTTCGCTAAGTTCATTGCTTTATTTGGAGTCTTAGGACCATAAAGAAGTGGGTCATTGCAATATTAGGAGCCCACACGCGAAGCATTGTTAGATTTTAAGGCATACTTAACCAGTCAGCAAGGTATGGCCTAGTGTGAGGGGGGGTGTCTCTAAATGTCCAATATATGGACCACTATGACGACCCTATAACGGTTATATAATCCCCTAAGAGGTAAAGTGTAGTGTTTGGTCTGGAACTAGTTCTATGAATGTAATATATGATGATTATGCTTGCACTAGTGCCTTTTAGGTACGAGGCAGAGCTGAGTGCCTCTATGAAGTACCTAAAAGGCATGCGTGCAAGCATAATCATCACACATTGCGTTTATACCACATTCTGCACCTTTAGGATCCATCAGAATGCATTCTGCATTCACTGACATACGAATATATATATGGTATCCACAAGGTCCCAGAGATATGACTCATCTAACCCAACACTGTTGTCCAGTCCCATGGCCTAATGGATATCAAGTAGAACTTTGGATCAGAAGGTCCCTGCATTGATCCCAGCCAATGCTGAGCTTTTTTTCAGTATGAACCACTGTCAAAGTTATGTCATAGCTGCTGTCACATAATAAGAACAGTATAGAAAAAGAACACTGTCAATATTCAAGTGTCAACTCTCAGTGCCTCTATCCTGTATTAAAAGCACACTCTGATTATCCAGTTTGGGCACCCAAATCATTCTGAAAGGTGATAACGGTGGTATAATAACTAAGTAATGTATGGGCTAACAGGCACCGAATGGCATGTATCGTAGGATATCGAACGAGTGGCCGCAGGCCACGAGTTCGATATCCTACGATACATGCCATGAGGTGCCTGTTAGCCCATACCTTACTAAGTTTATTACACGATTAATCAATAAAAAATCAATAAATAATCAATAAAATATCAATAAAAACAAGTTGAAAAGAAAAATCCTTCCCCGGGACGCGAAGCCAGCCATAGTGTGTGTACACTGTACATACACCTCCTTCCCCGGCAGCGGACAGCGACAGCCCCGGTCTCGGCTAGCCTTGGCAGCGGCACACGGCGAAAAATAGTGTATGTACACGATCCGTACACACACCTCGTCGCCCGGCAGCGAAAAAAGCTTCTCGTGGCTATGTTTGTGTATAAAATACACCTCCTCGCCCGGCAGCGGACACAGCGCACACGGCGAAAAAAGCTTCTCGCGGCTATGTTTGTGTATAAAATACACCTCCTCGCCCGGCAGCGGACGGCGACAGCGCACACGGCGAAAAAAGATGCGCCCGGACCGGGGTTCGATCCATGTACCTCTCACGGCTGAGCGCAACGTGCTAACCGCTAGGCCACCGCGCCTCCTCCGTTCACAACGTCTCGCGGTTATGTTTGTGTATAATACACCTCCTCACCCGGCAGCGGACAGCGACAGCGCACACGGCTTTGTATCATATCCAGACTTGGTTCGAACCGAGCATTTCTCGTCAGTCCTTGTGGCGTAGTGCATAAGGAGTTGGATTTGGGATGTGAGACTGCAGGTTCGATCCCTACCCTGGCCTGGAAAATTTCGTGGGTTTTAACATGTGACATGTGACATGGACAAGGAGTGCTGATATCCACCTCAGAGAGTGCTGATATCCACCTGGGATCTGCTCATAAGGGGTCGCACAATATGCAGGAATATCAGAACTGGGATATCCAGAAAAAGCACCCTGAGTCACAGGAATCGTGTAATAACTCCTTATAGGTTCGCTATATAGGCCTATGGTATGTCACACTATGAAGAATCTACTAAAATCCAATTCTCAGCATAGTTCTATTGTTATGTAGTTCTATAGTTATATTGTTCTATAGTTATAGTTTCATAGTTCTACATATGTGAGCAGGCAGGGAGAAAGGGACATTTGTGTGGGTAATAAAACTTTAGCTTATAATGATGGACATAACGCACTTACAGTTTTGATATATACACATATAGTACCATGGACTGCTGTAGAATTGGACTGCTCTATATTGTTAACCTTTACCATATTGAAATGAAAATGAAACTGTAAATTCATGGATGTCATTTCTCCTACATCTGTAGGATTTCCTTCACTTTTGAGCCAAAAAGATGACCCTCATGATTTTCCCAGATCCAATGAGAAAATCTTATAGCATTTATGGGGGGGGGTTGTAATGTCCGCGGATCAACGCGGGAAACCGGGAACGGCGCTGGTGCCGCCCTCTCTCTCTATAGCGCGGAAGGGGACTGGAAGTAGTGGCCCGGACAGGCGGGAACACGGCCATCTGGTGTGAAAGACATGGCTGCTGAGTTTTAAATGTGAGTAACACTGAGTTAAATCTGATGCAACTTTATTACATTGGTGACTAGGTAAATGAACTCGTGTCCATAGGGCACCTACTTGTGGGAACTGAACTGAAACTGTAGATCTACAAGCCCAAGTTCAAAACTTTGTGTGACTGGTTTCCAAGCAAAATTGAATCTATCAAAATGGCTGACCTACCAAATTATCCACCTTTTGAAATTGTTGATGATCCAACAGTGGCAACAAAATGGGGGGACTGGTTACATGGATTTGAAGCTCTGGTGAAAGCAATGGCAATTACTGATGCAGGGAGAAAAAGGGACTTGCTGCTGTATAACACTGGGACAGGGGGGAGAAAGCTTCTTAAAAGACTTGAGGATACTGGTGAAGCTGGTAAGGTGGGCCAATATGACAAACCCATTGCAGCTTTGACCAAGCATTTCACCCCAAAACTAGATAGGCTATACCTGATGAACAAGTTACAGCATATGGAGCAAGAGCCTGAAGAGTCCATAGACAGTTTCTTCATAAGAATTTGTGAGCAGACTGATAGAATTAATTTGGAGGCCCTAGAGAAGTCAGAAATTGTAGACCTAATTAAATTGTCCCAAATGGTCAAAAAGTGCAAGGATTCACACATTAAGATGAAGGCGTTGCATGACAAACTTTCCTTGAAGCAGTTTTTGTCAGCAGCCAGGGCATCTGAGCATACAGACCTAGAGTTGAAGGACCTTGATAAGGAGCAGGTGGTCCCAAGGTAAGGATGTTCCAAGCCAAGAGACCGGTAAGAGATATAACACATATCGTGGGAAGAAATGCTTCAAATGTGGAGGGAAATACCCCCATGAGAAAAACTGTCCAGCTAAGGGTAAGGAATGTGATAAATGTCACAGAATTGGTCACTTTGCAAAAATGTGTAAAACCAAAGTGGTAAATCAAGTTGAAGCTAGTGGGGGAGACTACACAGAGAGTGACAACTATACAACCATCCCAGTGATTGCCCAGGTAGGTGACCAAACGTCAACCTTACACAAGGTTACAGTTGATATCCACAATTATGATGTCCAAAAACACACCAGGTACCGTTTCATCCAGTGATAAAGTCAGTAAGGAGACTCAGAGACTTAAAGAGCTTGACATAATTGAAGAATCATCTGGTCCAACACCATGGGTGAGCCCAGTGGTTATTGTCCACAAACCAAACAATGAGATTTTTCTATGCATAGATAGCAGAGCTATCAATACGACCATTGAGCACGAACGCTATCCAATGAATACCATAGAGGATCTGATAGTTGAGATAAATTGATCTCAAGTGTTCTCGAAAATTGATCTCAACAAAGGGTATCATCAAATTTAGTTGGCTCCAGAGAGTCGCTATATAACCACTTTCACGACTCACGAAGGCCTGTTCAGGTACAAAAAGTTATGTTTTGGCATCAACTCAGCCGCAGAGATTTTTCAGAAGGCCATATCGGATATGACAAGAGATACACCTGGTGTCATGAACATGTCGGATGACATTATAATCTTCACACGAACACAGGATGAGCATGAGAAGACACTTCGCAAGGTTCTTCAGAGATTAAGGGACAGCAACATAACGGCAAACATTGGAAAATGTGAGTTCTTCAAAGACAAGATCACCTTCTATGGACACATTTTTTCTAAAGATGGGGTAAGTCCAAATCCCGCGAGGATCTCTGCTGTGGTAAATGCGTTACCACCAAAGAAGTCAGAAGATGTTCGGTATGGCTCAATATGTCGCGAGGTTCTGTTCTAACTACAGTACCATCGTTGAACCCTTATGAAGCCTGACCCACAAAGATGTTAAATGGGATTGGGTTCTAAAAAGGAAAAGGCATTTCAAGAGCTCAAAGAAGCTATGGCCAAGTGCAACATGGTCAAGTATTTTGATATTCAGCTAAGAATAAAACTTGTTGTGGATGCAGGTCCTCGTGGACTAGGGGCATCCTATCGCAGGTGGGCCATGATGGTAAAACACAAATTGTGGAGTTTGGCAGTAGAGCTTTGTCGGATACTAAATCTCGGTATAGTCAGACAGAACGTGAAACCGTAGCAGTAGAGCATTTCAGCCATTATTTGGAAGGGTCAGACTTTACCGTTGTCACCGATCATAAAACATTAGAGGGTATAATCAAAAAGACAACAGCTCAGCCCACTGCCAGAATACATCGTCTCATGCTGAGATTACAGCCATACAGGATAAACCTTCAATATTGGCCAGGAAAGTCAAACCCTGCAGACTACCTCTCCCGACATGTCAGGTGGGCACAACCCTCAACAAGGGAATCATGGCTTGAGGCTCAGACATGTAAAGTGGTTATACATGCTATCCATTCATGTGGGCCAATACATGATTAACTAGAGAGTGAGTCATATTGACAATAATTGTAAAACGAGGGTTTGCCTTTGCCTTCTCTCAACGTTAACATGTTATTCTTATCCTACTTGGTTCATCGAGATTATGATTATATTATTTCATGATAGCATTCATAAAACAGTTTACTGATGATGCTATCATTAACTTTATTGACCAGTATAACCTTACATATCCCAAAGAATGGGAGAGTTATTTTGTGATTGTCCAATGTCAAGTTAATTGTTTGGTCAAATAAAAGTTTAAATTGTTCAAAAAAAAAAAAAAGTGAAACAAGCCGCGATGAATCCCTACAAAAGGTAATGACTGCCATATCCACTGGAAAGTGGAATCTCATGGAGGACAATGCCTACTCTAAAATTTGTGATGAACTCTCGGTTGCAGAAGGTTTGGTGGAGAGAGAATTGTGATCCCACAGATCCTTCAAAACAAAGTGATCAACATTGCACACTCTAGTCATCAGGGCATAGTAAAAACAAAGGCACTACTAAGAGAGACTGTGTGGTTCCCAGGCATTGACATGCTAATCGAAAAGGCCGTTGCTAACTGTTTACCATGTCAGGTGAACACTAAGGTGAATGACCATGAACCGCTCAAAATGACGGAATTGCCTAGTGGACCATGGAAGGAAGTGTCTGTGGATTTTTGCGAACCATTCAATACTGGAAAATATCTGTTAGTAGTAATTGATGACTACAGTAGGTTCCCAGAGGTGGAGACTGTTTATTCAACGTCATATGAGGCTACAAAAGCGAAGCTGGAGGCTATCTTTTCATGGCAAGGTTTCCCTCAGGTCCTAAATCGGACAACGGCCCACCATTTCAAGGTCAGAATTTTGCCGATTGGGCTGATAAGAAAGGTTTCATGCACAGGAAAATTACACCTCTTTGGCCACAGGCAAATGGGGAAGCAGAACGCTTCATGAGAACTTTGGGTAAATCCATAAAAGCGGCAGTAGTAGAAAAGAAGAACTGGAAAAGCCAAATTCATATTTTCCTTAGACACTACCGGGCAACGCCACATAGTACACTTGCACTATCACCCACGAAAGTTGAGAACAGAAATACCCATCTTCATGAAAGAAAAAAAAAACTATGATGGATGATAGAATTGAGTCAGCGAGGCTCAATGATGAGAGAGGCAAAGCCTATATGAAGGAGCTCGCTGATGAACGTCATCACGCCAGGGACAACACACTTGAGACAGGGGACAAAGTTCTGATACGACAACCACAGGCAAATAAACTATCATCACCATACAAACCGACGCCATTTGAAGTTATAGAGAAATATGGTTCAATGATCACTGTGGAAAACAACAATGGGAGAGTTTCCCGCAACTCGTCCCATATGAAGAGGATACCTCCATACTGTGAGGAGACCTGTGAACCACCATCAACAGGGGCTGCTGATGATTCAGCGTGTGTCTCTGATACCACGGCAAGGCACTTGCCGTGGTTCAATTGTTTTCCCCCATGGTGTATTCCAGCAGTAAACTGCTTGTAACCTTTCGCTGTATATTAAATGTGCCGTCTTCATCGTCTGTTAACGGTAGCTTGCCATGTGAACCATGCCTCATTTGTAGTTGTACATAAATCATGTACCAGGTATCATGGGTATTAAACATGTTTGTAGAAAGGGACGTGTTTTATCTTGTTTGTACATGATGTTATTTATGTGAGTTACAAGCTTCTTGCATCATGGCGATGTAATACTAAATTGCTGTGTAAATACCACAGGTTTTTAATCAACCCAGTTATATGCACACAAGCATACCATGCCTACCGTAATCTCCCGTGTATAAGGCGCAGCCCGCGTATAAGGCGCACCTAGAGTTTTGGAAAATTCTCAAAAAAATGAAAAGTTCATAACTTTGGTTCTACCGAATGAATTTTCAAAATTCAAAAACCTATGTGTAGCTTCGGCCACCCTGGACCCTCCTGGGCCCCCTTATGTCCTATTTTGACCAAAGGGGCATGTAAGATATCAAAAGAAAGGTCTTTGTGTCCCCCTTGTGGATCCAATGAGAATTAAACCCCCCGTATAAGACGCGCCTTATACGCGGGAGATTACAGTACTGTAAACTTGGATATTTTCGTGGGTATCAATTTTCACGGAAATAGTGAAAAGGACAATTTCGCGTGTACTTAAATTCGCGAATTTTCAATATTTAAGGTCCCTAATTTCATAGATGTTTGACATGAGAGAAGGAAAGCCCATGTCATAAGGAAAATAGTAGGTAGGCATTGTCTTAGCTTTTTGATTTTCACATCTGCTGTAAACTAAGCATATAGAAATAATGAGGGATGCAGTGTATAGTATTAAATTCTGTAAGCTACTTAGCATTCTCAGCAATAAGGTGTGTTGCTGCTGATCAAAGAAAATCACAGTCAACATTCGTAGTACATGAGCTTGTCTCCCGTAAGTGCTGCAGATTTATGCTTTAAGTGGTGAAATTTTCTTTTCATGGTAATGACACAATTCTTTGCACAAATATAATATGGGTATAGTTTAGCAACCTTACATGATAAATAATGTATATTATTAGTAATTTAACTAGAAGGATCGTGGGAGGAAATACCCGGCAGCTGCCATTCGCTGACACGGAGCCATTGTCTTACCTTGTCTTTGGTATATTCAGGTATATTGTAATAAATTATTTTATCTCCAGATCTCCTCAGTGTTCCTTCTATTAGTATAATTATTATTTTTTTTATTAAATATCAAGACCCTTGCTATGGGGGGCTTGCAAAGAAAAAAATCACCAAAATTGGGAAAGACTGACACGAATTTGTTTTTCCTCTAGAATGGATATTTTTTTTCTAATGTATTACCTGTATTTTTCATTGATAAAGTGAACCTAGATACCCATTTTAACTATAGGTGCACAAAGGCCTGCTTCAAAGTAAGATAACAGACTCCTTTACTCACCTCAAGTTCTCATCTATCATGTCAGACTTTCGCCTATCATGTCAGACTTTGGCCTATTCAACTTCAGATTATAATTTTCTAGGCTTATAACATAGTAAGAATAACTACCGTAATCTCCTGCGTATAAGACAAGTCTTATACACCAAACAAAAGGCTGTTGCGTCTTATAGCTTTTTCTCAAGTTGGGGGTGCGTCTTATTAGCGGGGTATTTTTACTATAGAACATACTAAACTTACAAAAGTCTGCCCTTAGAGGTGCGTCTTATATGTGAAATAGTCTTCCCTGAGTTGGGGGTGCGTCTTATATGCGCACTACGTCTTCTACGCGAGAGATTACGGTATATTACACACGTGGATAAAGGTTTATTTGTTTCATGCTAGGGATAAGTTGTCAGTAACTGAATGCATAGATGTTGGAAAATATGGAGGTGAAATGATTTTGTGTTAGACTTTCGCCTACTGTGTCAGACTTTCCCCCTTTTAAGCTTTAGAATGGATTTATCTTGCAATATATTATGGATGGGACACCATACATCAGTTGTGTAGAACGCCATAGTGAGTATAATAAGGGGCATACGTTTTTACAATGTTAGATATTACAGGGTAGATGATGTGGTAAAAATTGTAATTGTGTCAGTCTTTCGTCCTTTGCAGCCTGGGGAGGGTTTATATTATATGGGATGATCGTGATATTTTACATCTAGGTAGTGCTTTAGTTGGCACATGTACTGCATGATTTTTGTATAGGCATATAGCTAAACATAAGAAAAAAAAAACAACCTAAAAGTGTACTGTGTAAGTCTTTCGCCTACTGTCTCAGTCTTTAGCCTTTTTTAAGTTAAGAGTGAATTTTTATTGCTATACATCATTGCCAGGATCACCAAATATCATGTGTCTATAATAGTTCAATGGGCATATATCATACATACTTTTGGCAGAGTTTGATATCAAAGGGGCTGAATATAAAGAAACATATAGAAATAATTCTAATTGTGTCAGTCTTTCGCCTATTGTGTCAGACCTTCGCCTATTCCAACTTGAAAGATGGATTGCAAGGTGTTATAGTAGTGGTGGGATCATTATATTTCATATATGGATAATGTTTTCGTGGGTTTAAGTGATGTATAAGTTGGCAAAAAGAAAAGGGCTGGATAATATAGACCTAAATTTGTACTGTGTCAGACTTTCGCCTATTGTGTCAGACTTTCGCCTTTTTTAACCTTTGGGGTGTATTATATTACCCTATAGCATGGTCTGGACACCCATATTTTACATGGTAATCATATTTAACTGGCTACATAGGCATTATAAGTTGTGCATAGTTAAATATGAAAGGGGCATGAAATATAGAACTTCTTATTGTGTCAGACTTTCGCCACTGTGTCAGACTTTCGCCATTTGGAGGTCTTTTTTACTGCTTAAAAAGCTCATGGGGAAATATTATGTGGACTGTATATGGAGCTTAGAGACTTCTAAAAATACCTGAAAAAATAGGTCAGATAAAATAAAAAGTAAATGACATATTAGAGAAACAACACCATTGTTTCAGACTTTTGCCCCCAAAACGTGTCAGACTTTCACCACTTTGAATTGCATCAATTTGGGGAGACAAAGTGACATGTGGTATTACCGTAAATTCCCTCGTATACGCTGAACCCTCGTGCTTATAAGCCGAATGCCTGACTTTAGAGGAAGCTATAAGCCATTTTTTTTGCTTGAAAATTGTAGTTTTAGTACTGTTCAATAGTGTTAAATAACTGTAATGGTTCGTCTCATTAAGTTAGATTAAATCATAACGAAGAGAGAGAAAAGTTTCCGGGTAGGCAACCGAGCTTTTATTTCATAGGTTATGTTACATACGATCACAGCCTCAGAGGACTACATGCTACTAGGGCATTCGGTTACCCTTTCGGGTAACGACCTGGTTGAGCAGTGGGTAAAACCACTACTGAAGAACATGGGGGTAGAACCAGCCTTATATAGGGGAAAAGCCCGCGAAACTCAGACCGGCCACGTGACGTGTGGCGGACGAGTGATAGGCCCCCTGGTGTAATGGATACGAACCGAGAGGCAGGTGCTGCCACCTGCCATCCGGACTCCCCCACTACACCCGAAGACCTAGGTCTGAGTCCCATGGGTACATGAACATAAAGTGTAAATACCATACCCCTACATAACCTTTAAGCCGCAACCCTTCTTTTGGCTGATCCCATTCATAAACCCAATTTGGATTTGGATTCTGGTTTAATCCACAGCTTATATATAGAGAATTTACAGTTATAGGGATATCTGTAGGTAGCTCTCCCCCCCCCCCCTCACACACACACACACACACAAACACACACGCACACACACACACACGAACGCGCACACACACACACACACACACACGAACGCACACACACACACACAAACACACACACACACACAATCCTGCCTGGATAAATGGTCACAATGCATATAATTTCGTGAAGTGAAATACAATTACAGTAAGCCACATGGACAAAATACTTTACCCTGTAAACACAGCACTGTGCTCTTTTTCAACATGTACAAATGCAGCAAGTCACAGAGCGCTGTATTCATGTCTATTGACTCGTGAGTTACCATAAAACCACTCTCTTTAGTCAACCTATACACCCGGCATAGACTTTCAAAAAATTTAAATTTCAAGACAAGCTAATGACCAGTGTTTTACAATTGTTACTACCGTAATCTCCCGCGTATAAGACGCGCTGCGCGTATAAGACGCACCCCAAACTCAGCACATGCATTTTCGCGTATAAGACGCACATTTTAATGCTCAATTTTGTAAATCCAGTACTGTTCTATAGTAAAATTACCCCTGGTATAAGACACACACCCAACTTTAGAAAATCCTATAAGACGCACCAGCATTTTGTTTGGCCTAGAGGACGCGTCTTATACGCGGGAGTTTACGGTAGTGTGCATAATGCTAACAAAGCCGAGGCACCTCATGCTGTGGTTACAGGGTTGGTTGGCAGGATGACAATTCATGCTTAACACATTGGTGTGCGGATTAGAACATCAAGTGATTTGCAGTGACTTTAAACTCAAATATCATCCTGGAGGATAGAAGAGGATAGAAGAGAAAATGGTGCAAATTAGACCACCAAAATCAGCTTATAGCATTTCCCTAAAAGCTCCCTGGCAGGGAGGCAGCAGGCAGGGTGGAAGGCAGCAAGATTCAAGATTGGCTTAATTGACTCATGAGATGTACATATGTCAGCGCCAGGTTGATGATAGTTCGTTGGTTTTACTGTAGATGTCTTTTACAAAGGTACATATATATTCTTCTGACTCTAATCTGTGCCTGGGACAGGCATTTAGGTTGCAACGATAATACCATTTCTAGCTTCTCACATTTGTCTAGGTTTCTGTATCCATTGGTAATGTTACAGATCTTTTGCTCAAACACATTTCTAATGGTACATAGTTGTGTAATATTACATTAAAAAAGTTTGCTTTGTTTTACAGGTCTTACATTCGTTGCTAGTCACATTTTTTCCCCTATAGCCCCTATATGTGCTGTCAAGAGTACAATTCACATCCAGCCTTAATTTAGACATAATACTCTGTACAAGTATTCTTTTTGCTCATATGGTGTGTCTGACTTTTGACAGATTCTGGTCACCTGGCATTTTTGGAGGTTGTTTTCATTCTGTATGTACTAATCATATGTCTGTATATGAATATCTTCCAGTCTTGTTTTTATTCTAGATTTAAGCCTGTTCTTACTCCAGATTTCAGGGTTTTCCCATATATCTTTTTTGTATTGACTGATAGTTCCCATTTATTACAGTAGTCCGAAAACTTATTTAGGCAGTTTTGTAGTCCAGCCTCTGACTGCGACATTATTACCAAGTCGTCTGCCCATGATAAGGAGTTAAATTCAGCCTTCCCCAGTTTAACAGGTTCACTCTTCATCAGATATTTTATGCAGGTCATTTTGGAATAGGTTTGATAAGGTGGGACTTTTTTTGTATCCCTGTTTCACACCAGCAGTTGATATAAAACTCCCTGTGGGCATTTCACAGAGTACCTATTCTTGTCATAGGTGGATTTGATAACTTTGTATATATTTCCTGTGATACCTGCATTCAGAAGTGTGTAAAATAGGCTTCTTCTGTTTATAGAGTCAAAAAACTGAGAGAAGGCTGTGAATAACTTATTTTTTCCTTGTTTTACATATTTCTGGTAGTGTCTGTATGATAAGTATGCTGTCCTCTGTTCTTTTTTCTCTGAAACCGTTCTGATTATTACTCCAAAATCCCCTTTCTTCTAAATATTTAACAATTCTAACATTGGTTATTTTGCAGAATATCTTGCTGCCAGTCTGTCTGCCACTGCAACACCTCTGTAGTTCTCTGGCTTATTTATGTCTTGGCTTTTGTGTATTGGTATTAAGCTTTCTTTCTAACCCTCTGGATAGGCTCCTGTCTGGAGGATTGTGTTATAGTTTGGTGATAGCTGTGTGTATCCCTTCACCCCCAAATTTAAACATTTCATTATTAATTAGATCTGGGCCTGCTGATTTTCCGTTCTTGGAGGATTTTATGCTCATTTTCACCTCATTTAATGTAATGTCATAGTCTAGATCACCTTCAGATGATATACTCTCCAGTAGGGGTAGGCTAGTTTTCACATATTCCTGAAAGCCTCCCTGGGTATTATCACCCTGCTTTATATTCAGGACAGTAGAGAAATATTTCACCCACTGTCGTTAATTTGGGGTTCCTGTGCTGATTTTCTAGTAGTTAAAGAGAGCATGTAGGGAGGGAGCAGGCAGGGAGGATGGAAGGCAGCAGGCAAGGTGGGAGCAGCAGTAAGGGTGAGAGGCAGACAGCTGTCAGGGAGGGAGGTTGCATGCAGGCAGGATGGGAGGCAGTAGGCAGGGAGGCAGGCAGGCAGCAGGCAGGGAGGGAGGCAGGCAGGGCGGGAGGGAGGGAGGGAGGGAGGGAGGGAGGGAGGGAGGGAGGGAGGGAGGGAGGGAGGGAGGGGGACACGGCCCGTAGCGGTGAAAGGCCCCTCTTTATCATGCTGCCTCACGCAGGTAATACATTGCAAACTGTAGACATATCACCTGGTCGGTCACATGATGTGTCTACAGTTTGCAACATATTAGAGGAAACAGACAAGGACACATTTTAATTCAACAATTGATTTATTCAAATTGTATAACGCATAACAATTTACTGTTTTAGATATGGGTATGACCCTGCATTATCAGTGTAATCTATCCTGCAAAATTCCTAACATGATGTCTTTATACCTTCCATGCAACTAATCCAACTAACAATATGATCAGCATCATTGATGTAACTTTGTAAATTTCTGTAATCAAGGGTGTGAAATTCCTAAACCCATTCCTCTGAAGCTCATTGATCATTTCGGCTCGCAGCGTCTTGGAATCAAGTCACCTATGACACATCCTACTACATTGTTCTTACTGGTGTATAAGGAGGCTAAAATTTACTATCGTTGAACCTCTATCTTGAATGATCAGAGATGCCACTGGCTGGCTGACAAAAGCCAGGAAAACTGGACTTTGGACACATTTTCCCAGGAATTTAACATAATTCAATACAGAAATCCTGGAATCAAAACCAGGAATTCCTGGTAGAACAGGAAAAGTGGCATCTCTGAATGATGTACTTAACATTGGGAGACGACCCCCCCCTCCCTTTAGAAATGGCAATTCATTTTCTCAGTGGATCTCTGCCCAGTGAGCATCAACCCTGCAGAATTCCCTATTCCAGCTGTGCAGATTCCACGCCCCCAATAAAGTATCTCATCAAATGTATTTAATTAGAATTGAGATGAATTCAGAAATTGAGAATTCAACATCATTAATAACGTTAACAAGAGAGATCAGAATTTAAAGTGTGAAGCACACATAACAAGATACACATTTGATTGTTGTGTAACACTTAGCAAAAAACATTTTTAACATTTCCAAATATTTTTATTTGGTTTGGGTATGAAAAGTTTGTGAAAAATATTTTTCTTACATCAAAAACATAACGTTTTTAATGTTAATATAACGTTTTGCGTGCATGTTCTGACGTTTTTCTGACATTTAAAAACGTTTGGCAAACTTAGTAACTTATCAAAACATTTGTTCATGTTAAAAATATTTTTTATCTCAAGTGGAAAAGCTGAGCAGTCTGCTGACTACATTATAAATACACCAGTTAAATCATGATTGCCTAACTTTACACATTCAGACCTTACACACCTTAACATGACCAACATTGAATATTCGACTCGGCTTCACCTTGTGAGATATATCTGTCAAACCCATCGCACTTGCCATAAACAGTTTTTATAATATGAGAAAAAAATCTTTTCATTGGGTCCATAAGATTACCAAATGTCTTTTAAATGTAGAAAGATGTCATGTACATAAAAATACTTTTAGTACTATATAAACAAAAGGTCTTTATAACGTAAAATTGTGTAGACATTTTTATTTCTTTGAAAGAGATTTTGTTGTTGTTGAAACACCCACAGCTAAAAAATGTTTGCAAACAGTCAAAATAAGTTTTCTGCCTAGTGTAAATACCCATGAACCTTTGTCTATATAACAAACTTTTTACCTTTTTTTCTGAATGTCTAGTATCCCTGATTTATAATCAATGACAATGATTTTGATTTTATTCTACATGATATGTCCTTCGTCCAAACTGTAACAACATTATAATTTGTATCGGATGTTTATGCGCATCTTTACACTGTGATAATTGATTTTGGCCAAGTATATATCAAGTTATACCTGTGCCTGTACGATGGCAGAAGTCCATTGTTTTACCCTCATTTTATTTTAGGAAAATGTGGAAATGATCAAGGAAGCATGGTGACTGTTCAATAAATGAGTATCATATCCATATATTCAATAGATGATTTAACAAGATTTGACAAATGCAATTCATTAATAGGCTAACATCTATAAGGCTTCTCCCCTGTGTGTGTCCTCATGTGTGTGGTTAGGGCACCTGAATGACTGCATCTGTACCCACAGGTGTTACACACATAGGGCCTCTCCCCTGTGTGTGTCCTCATGTGTCTGGTTAGGTTACCTGAATGACTGCATCTGTACCCACAGGTGTTACACACATAGGGCCTCTCCCCTGTGTGTGTCCTCATGTGTTTGGTTAGGTCACCTGCCTGACTGCATCTGTACCCACAGGTGTTACACACATAGGGCCTCTCCCCTGTGTGTGTCCTCATGTGTTTGGTTAGGTCACCTGCCTGACTGCATCTGTACCCACAGGTGTTACACACATAGGGCCTCTCCCCTGTGTGTGTCCTCATGTGTGTGGTTAGGGCACCTGAACGACTGCATCTGTACCCACAGGTGTTACACACATAGGGCCTCTCCCCTGTGTGTGTCCTCATGTGTCTGACCAGGGGCCCTAACAGTGTAAAACCTTTACCACACACCTTGCACTTGTGTGGCCTGTCACCACTGTGTGTCACCAGGTGCTTGCTGTAGTTAACCTTGATGTCAGTAGAGTAGTTACACTGTGTACACTTGTACCTCTTACTGCCTGTACGGTCTCCATGTTGCCTCCTGTGTCCATTTCTCCACGACTCTGATGGAAACACACGACCACACACGTCACATGACCACAGCTCAAAGCCTACAATGGAAAAGGTTCACTGATGGGAAAACACATGTACAGAACAAATCCACCATGTAATTAATATCACGTGTCAAGGTGCATTGTAATTAGACGGGACACAATGTTATTCAGCATCAGTACCACCTGTCATATCTATGTCAACAAAACTAGTTTGGACGAAATAATTTATTGATGAGCAAATTCTGTTGGTTCAGTTCATGATTGGAACTACTTTTCCCCTGTGCATTTTGACAGGTAACAATACCAGGCAATACATTCGTAAGCATTTGCTTGGTCCTGGGACCACCTCGGCCACTGGTTTCCTAATTAAGGCTTATTAAGGGAATACTGCAGCAGCATTTCAAGAGGGATTATGCAGTAATGCAATAATTGTCGGACCTCTAACAATCCCTCGGTCAGAGGGATTTTTGTTTAAATTGACCCTTGGTGATGGGTATTCTCAGCAAAAGTGACCATTAATAAGAGGTATTTAGGTTTAGGAACACTCATTTTGCATCAGGGATTTGAGCAAAGTGACCCTTGGTGACAGGGCTTTTGTAAAATATCTGACCCTTGCCGAGAGTGACTTCAGCCCAGAAGTGGAATTGCCAGTCGCAGACCCATGTCTCCAACTCATAATAGTGAATGCCCTTCCTCTCTTGAGGTACTTACCAGCTTGTGCAAATAGCTTCTTTAAAGCATCTTGTCCCAGCTGTGCATGTTGTACTGAAGTTTTCTTGTAGCCCCCTTCCATCAGAAGCCCCAACTCCCGTCCATACTCATCCCCGTACCACACAAGGAGTTCCTGTCCTGGTTTGATCTCCTGCACTGTTCTGTAGTAAACCTGTGTGCATAATATGGCATACATTTAGTTTGAAATGGTACTTTTGCCAACATTCAACATTAGTACCTTTAGGCAACACCAAAAAAATAACTTGGTCTATGGATCGCCCTCTCCATATTTTCGGAAATACAATTTTTTTTCTTTGATAAAAATCTTGTCTACGGATTTCGCTCACTTCACTTTCTACAAATTTTCTCTTTGTGATGTTTGACAAATTTTTCTTTTAATTAAATTTTTTCGCTCGCTTCACTTTTCCAGCAAGAAATCCATTGGACTCCAAAAAGATTCTTTAAGAAAGAGAAGAAAAAAAAAATCGCTTGCTCACTCCATTTCTTCATAACCAAATCCGTAGACCAACTTATTTTTTGGTGTGGCCTTACGGAATAGTTACTAGCATAATAATAATACCCGTGGTATAAGGTACCGTAAAACCTCACCCATAAGTCGATATATTTTTGCTACTTTTGCTATTTTTGTATAAGTCGAATTTTTGGCTCCAATTTGGGGGTCGACTTATAGGTGAGGTTTTGAAAAAAAGTGATATGAATGTAAGTGGATCAAATAGATTCTTTAGGCTTTAATTTCCAAAGGGGCTGATATATGAACTTATCACGATTTTAAACGTCTTTTACTACTTTTATAGCTGATTTAAAGTATTATCTATCAAAGCAAGCATAATCAGCATTTTCTATATTCGAGAAAGAGGCCAAAAACTCATTGGAGAGCTCCTAAAATGGGTGTGAAATGAAGGTCTGGGACCCCAAAATTTCTTAGAGGTGAGGTTTACTTTTTGTTGTTATGGTTCAATATAAGTCGAATTTCTAGTTCTAAATTGTGGGGGGGGGGGGGGTCGACTTATGAGTGAGGTGGACTTAGAGATGAGGTTTTAGGGTAGGCTTTTATGCAAGGATGCACCCCATGGTACCCCAAAAGCAGCAGAAATAGGACTCTGGAACGGCCTGTATGACTTCCCTCAACTCAGGAGGAGGTTTTTACACAAAGTATTTCTGCAAAAGAGGCTCCGAGTGATCATACTTTAACAACAGGGGAGGAGGGGGGGGGCGGCTGATATGGCTTTGAGGAGGGCAGGTCAGGATTATTTCGACCCCTTGACAGGGGGTTCAGCCCCTCTGAGGAACGGGGAGGGGCAAAATAATTTCACAAATCCACCATCCCCCCCCCTCGCTTGTTAAAAATGGTTACTCCCTTATCTATTTCTGAATACTGCCACTATATCTACATTAGAAAATTAGCATGAAATAAGATAGGTATTACATGCTGCCCTGTCCATGGACCCCTCATCATACCTGACACTAAGATTACACCATAAACTTGAAAGCTTGTAAACACCACATCTAAAGGTTTTAAACTAGATTTACCTCTCCATGAAACTGGTATGCCAACAGGTTCTGCTCCCCTTCATTTCTGGCACAGTTGACATAACGCAGCCAGTTAGCCCGGGACTTGTCTCCAGCATCCACATAGTGGGACACCTCCTTACCATCCGCATAGATCTAATACAAACAGAACATGCAGCCTTCATCTAACATAAATAATATAAAAGATCATTCCGATGTAGCATATCTTTTATCGTCTAACAGAAGACAATAAAAAACAGTATGTAATACCTCTGTCAAAATGCAAGAGTCTACAGGGTAGATAATATCCTTGATTCATTAATATCTATCTTTTTGAATCCATATTCTATTTATGAGTATTCATTTGGATTGTATGACTTAAATAATAATAAACTATAAAATCATTGGTCAAAGTATTGAACTCCATACCTAAGTGAGAAAGATTTTTAGAAATCAGACAATAATTTTGAAAACCAAAGTGACTTACCACCCAGCAGTAGCCCGACTTGTGTGCTTCTTCCCCATCCTCCTCCTTGACTCCTTCATAAGGACCAAACCGTGCTCCTTTACAGACAGCTTGTTCAGCCCACACTCCATCACCAGCCAGCAGGATCTGGGACTTACGCACCTCCAGGCCCTTAGGGAGGCTGTGTACAGCACGGTCAGGGTCTGACCCATCATTGGCTACCTAAAAGGTGGAACACAGAGTATGACATGACAACACTAACATGATGTATACTTTTATGTAATAATTGTACAGCATGGTCATGGTATGAACCTCATTGACTACCTGCAGAGTGGCCAAATTTATTGTGGATTGTAACTAACTGCAGTTATCTGGCAATAGCAGTGATCTTCCTTAACTCTATGCCATCTTGCAAGGTCTACAAAGGTGAAATATTCCCACACTGCACAGTTGCCAGGAAAGGCTGCAGTCTGGAAAGTGCCAGAATTGTCAGTGTATTTGGTGTTTCCAAGAACCACTTTTAATCTCTAAGTTTGAGCATTCTGTAGTGACATGAGTTCTGATTGAATGTTAAGTCTGTAATGTAAATTATTATCCAAGGTGGTGTCTGAAAGCCTTTTCAGTTTTTGGTATTTATTGAACAAGTAATTGATGGATATGTCATGACGCATGACTGTTATTGAACAAGAAACCAATGGATAACTCATGACGAGTGTGTGTTAGTGAAGGATAATGACACGAGGCCGTAGGCCGAGTGATATTAGCCTTCGCTAACACACACTCGTCATGAGTTATCCATTGACTACTTATTTTACACCACGAAACCAATAAATAATCATTAGAATACCAATAAATTCAATTTGAAAACAAAAAGTATTCCCCCTCCCCGGGACTCGATGCCAGCCATTGTGTGTGTACACAGGTACATACACCTCGGTGCCCGGCAGCGGACAGCGACAGCGCCCGTCTCGGCTCGGACAGGGAGCGGCACATGGCTAAAGATTTCAATGCATCTCGCTGTTATGTTTGTGTAGAATACACCTCGTCGCCCTGGAGCAGACAGCGACAGCGCACACGGTAAAAAAAAGATGCACCCAGACCGGGACGCGATCCGCAGACCTCTCACGGCTGAGCGCAACGTGCTAACCGCTAGACCACCACGTCTCCTCCTTCAGCGGCCGTCTCGGCTTGGATTGATTTGAATGCATCCTTTGGTTATGTGTACACTATCGGTACACACACCTCAGCACCCAGCTAGGCCTCCTTTGTTTGGTTTAGTTCTAGCCAACCACCTCTCGTCAGTCCCTGTGGCGCAGTGCATAGGGAGTTGGATTTGGGATGTGAGACTGCAGGTTTGATCCCTACCCTGGCCTGGAATATTTCGTGGGTTTTAACATGTAACATATGACATGGAAGGACATGAGAGGCTATCCATGGAGAACCGCACGCCTTCCAAGAGTCATGCTACAGCATTAATGCTGTGCAATATCGACAGATATGTGGATGGGAATAGCCACCAAAAAGCACTGTGTAACCCAGAAATCGTGATATAACCAACAATAACATGCAACGAGGGGGTCGAAGCTGCATGTTATTGTTGGATAAGTCACAAGTCATAACATATCCATTAACTACTTATTTTATTACACAATAATCAATAAAAAAATCAATAAATTCAAGTTGAAAACATAAATTGTTCCCCCTCCCTGGGACTCGAAGCCTGCCATAGTGTGTGTATATGATCAGTACACACACCTCGGCGCCCGGCAGACGTTGGTTTGGTCTGAACGCGTCCCGCAGTACCGTATATCGTGTTAAGGCCTGGGTAGTTTGCCACTTAGTAAGGTTTAGGTAGTAGACAGTACTAATACAAGCCTCGGCATATAAATGGGGAAATATGGTATATAGCTATGGGTCAGTCGAAAAAAAAAAGATTCGCCCGGAACGGGACTCGTCCCGCCTACCTGTATAAGCTGAGCGCAATGCGATAACCACTAGACCACTGGGCGACACACCTCGATGCCCGGTTTGGCTTGCTTTGGTTTGAACGCTTCTCGCGGTTATGGCAGCAGACAGCCCGGTTCTAACCAAGCATTTCTCGTCAGTCCCTGTGGCGCACTGCATAGGGAGTTGGATTTGGGATCTGAGACTGCAGTTTCGACCCCTACCATGGCAATGAAAAATTTCGTAGGTTTTAACATGTAACATATGACATGTAAGGAGGCATGTTATCCATGGATAACATGCCTCCTTACAAGGATAACATGCCTCCTTACATAAGTCATGATGCATTCATCATGGTGTGCAATATCGACAGGTATGTGCATGGAAAAAGCATCCAAAATCACAGAAGTCATGTTATAAACTGGAATAAGACCACTCCTACTATGACCCTATGCCTGTATATACGATAAACTTTGATGCCACATAGATGAGCAGCATGTAATACCTACCTTAGTGTCAGGTATGATGAGGAGGGGTCCATGGACAGGGCAGCATGTAATACCTACCTTAGTGTCAGGTATGATGAGGAGGGGTCCATGGACAGGGCAGCATGTAATACCTACCTTAGTGTCAGGTATGATGAGGAGGCCATAGACAGGGCAGTATGTAATACCTACCTTAGTGTCAGGTATGATGAGGAGGGGTCCATGGACAGGGCAGTATGTAATACCTACCTTAGTGTCAGGTATGATGAGGAGGGGTCCATGGACAGGGCAGCATGTAATACCTACCTTAGTGTCAGGTATGATGAGGAGGGGTCCATAGACAGGGCAGTATGTAATACCTACCTTAGTGTCAGGTATGATGAGGAGGGGTCCATGGACAGGGCAGCATGTAATACCTACCTTAGTGTCAGGTATGATGAGGAGGCCATAGACAGGGCAGCATGTAATACCTACCTTAGTGTCAGGTATGATGAGGAGGGGTCCATGGACAGGGCAGCATGTAATACCTACCTTAGTGTCAGGTATGATGAGGAGGGGTCCATGGACAGGGCAGCATGTAATACCTACCTTAGTGTCAGGTATGATGAGGAGGGGTCCATGGACAGGGCAGCATGTAATACCTACCTTAGTGTCAGGTATGATGCGGAGGGGTCCATGGACAGGGGCAGTATGTAATACCTACCTTAGTGTCAGGTATGATGAGGAGGCCATGGACAGGGCAGCATGTAATACCTACCTTAGTGTCAGGTATGACGAGGAGGGGTCCATGGACAGGGCAGCATGTAATACCTACCTTAGTGTCAGGTATGATGAGGAGGGGTCCATGGACAGGGCAGCATGTAATACCTACCTTAGTGTCAGGTATGATGAGGAGGGGTCCATGGACAGGGCAGTATGTAATACCTACCTTAGTGTCAGGTATGACGAGGAGGGGTCCATGGACAGGGCAGCATGTAATACCTACCTTAGTGTCAGGTATGATGAGGAGGGGTCCATGGATAGGGCAGTCTCCTTCATAGTGCTCGTCACACTCCTCACAGTCTGGTATACACAAAATGAATTAAATTAATCATTTTACTGAACTTAAGAAGAAAAACAATTATTTTACTGCATAATCAGGTTCTGTGTTACATTCAGCTATCACTGGGACTGTGTTTACTGCTGGACTTTTTTTTATATAACACTAAAATACACGATTCAAAGTAAAAGGCACTGATTTATGTTGTTTCATTTAGACGAGGACTCCATGACATTTTTTTTTTTTTTTTTTGGGGGGGGGGGAGGGGGGCAAGGCACTTTTTTAACCAAAACAAAATATTTTACGAGACTTTTTTTTCTATAAACATCTACTAACATTGCAAGTCCGATAAGATATCTTATTTTTTCTTCATGAGTTTCGAAAGAACTACATCCTATTGATAAAACTGGATATGACAATTTATTGGGCACCATTTATAGTTTGCACTTACACAGATAGTCGTCATCCTTGGGTACCTCAGGCTCTGTGTACACCTTCTTGGTTATGTTACGGCGCGGGTATCTACTGGGTTTCTCCACTGGTGGGGACTTTGCTGTTTGTGTAGATGTCTCTTGTGGAACCTCTGCTGGCTGAGAATCAGGACTTTCACCTACATCTGTATAACACGTTTAGGGATTTCGGCTTAAGCACATTGGTAAAAGAATATATAAAGGTCGCATATCTAGGAATTCAGGAACTTGAGGAATGCTGAGTAAATGGGTAAATGCTAGAAGGGCATGTTAGAGACACTAACACTGCCCAGGTGGCCAATGGCCAGTGGTTTTGAGTGCTGGCCAGTGATTTTAGTGGAACCCCGCAATGAAAATCTACTGTATCTGTAGAAAAGTTTGCCATAAGCTATAAGGATTCATTCATTAAAGACAAACGCTACAGGCTGACCAATGTTAGATCTTCTGTTGATAATCTCAAATAACTTTGCATAGTAATAGTTTGGTATATAAGGAATAGGAAAATCCAAAAACAATCCCTATGTCACCATGCTTATTTTGATTTTATGACCACTTAATTGAATAATGCCTTAACTATAGAAACGAATGGGAAAAACATTTTTTCATTTTTTGTACCACAGCGAACAACCTTCTATTGATTCATCTACGACACTCTTCTATTTAAATAAGTTTTCTCACCCCAACTGGACCACTTTACCTGTGCATATTTTTTTCAGATCACTATAGATACATTAGAGATATTTATATGCTATTTAAATTCCCATAGGACCCTATAGTTAAGGGAATTTTTTTTTCAACTTTTTCATTTCAATGGTGACCCTCCCATTTTTCTTCTTTTAAAATGTTTGTAAAGATGTCCTTTATATATTGAGTATATAAAGGACATCTTTACAAACTATAGGGTCCTATGGGAATTTAAATAGCATATAAATATCTCTAATGTATCTATAGTGATCTGAAAAAAATATGCACAGGTAAAGTGGTCCAGTTGGGGTGAGAAAACTTATTTAATAGTATAAATGATGAGTTCTGATTTCTAACACCAGGTGGCTTCTGTGTACCAGGTAATGTTTGTCTTTAAATCATGAGAGAAATCATATCATGAAATATGCTGGCATAAGTAGGCTTAAGGTGATTTCAACATGCTAGTAGACATTTTCCTTTAATATTCTGATTTTTTTTTATTAATACTTTTATAGTCATAACACAGGTTTTCTAGCTAAAAACCTTGGGCCAACAGCTTTAGCTGCGAGCAAAAGATTTCTGAGGCTGTTGGCCTGGGTGGCCAGTGGCTAAAAAGGTTAGTGTCTACCCCTGTATTATCTATGCCATGTCCGGAAAACTGAAAGGAATCGTTATTAAGTGATTACTCGAGAGATGAACAAAGTGAATTCAGGTTCTAACAAATATACTAGAGTGCCCAGGAACATGAGACATCTTCCAAAATTTCAAAATCATATTTTGTATATATACTTGTGACATTTACAAGTACAGTCAACCCTCCTTACTCCGTCATACTATAATCCGTCACCCTCACTATCCGCCATGTTTAGACAAGGAACCAACCTTTTAGCATTGAATTTACCCTCTATAATCCGTCATATTCGACTTCTGCCTCCGCCAGGCCATTCTAGGGTACAGTAGGTATCTATAGTTTTAATTTAGGCCTTTGTACTCCGACTACCAAGTGTCAGGGGCACTTCCACCATCTCTGATTACAGAATCTGTTATTATTACAGTTAATCATTTAGCATAGTTTTCCTTTCAAGTGCATACCAATACAAACAGTCTGTTTCTCTAAGGTATAAATCCATCATTATTTGTTTAACAATCTAATATTGTAGCTCAGAGGTTTGCATTACCTTTCATCTTTATTGATAACTGATTACAATTTATTAATGGACTGCATCATGATGGTTTGTATCAATATTTTTTTCCTTTTTTTTTAATTTCACATTCCACAAATTGTATTCTGTAGGGCAAATATCAAACACAACAATGGGATGATAGTGGTTACCACACTCCTTTGTCGTCTGAGTGGTTTCTGCAATCCCCCCCCCCTCGATGTCCCCCATGCCCCCCCTCCCACCTCATCCCCCTGGGTCTACACTCTAATCTGCCATCTCAAGATCCGACCAATGAAAGCAGGGCACAGCACATGGCGGAGTAAGGAGTCCTGACTGTAATGTATCACAGTGGAGACCCACCTTGATCCTCACTATCAGAGAGACCAAAGTCATATGTCCCAGCCTCTATGGCTGCTAGGATGGCCTCATTACGGGGTACTACTTCATCTCTGTGTGCTGCACTTTGTTCTATGTCTGCTGCAGTAAATCCAGCAAAGTCTGCCTCATCGTCATCTGTATCAGACCACTGCAGCTTCTCACTCACTGCTGTAGTGTCCAGGCTGGATGGGGGTTCCTTGGTGCTCTCAGGTTGTGTCTTTTTAGTCTTCTTCTTGCTGGTCTATAAGGGAAAAGCTGCATTTAAGATTTACCCTTTAAGGGCCGTTAATGCCTTTATGCACCACGCCCATTGGTCACCATGATGCATGAATGCAGCCCTGGTGAGGTCATCTTGATGCACCAATGTAGCCCTGGCGAGTTACTCGCCAGGGCTACATTGGTGCATCAAGATGACGACCAATGGGCGTGGTGCACTTTTTTTCCCAGTTTGTGCGACCAGCTTTTTAAAGGAAATGCGTTGTATGTCCTTGAATTTGGATCTGTCTTCAATATTACATACGCTGCTTATAGGTAGTGTATTCCATTCAGATGCACCTTTGAAGGGTAGGGACTTTCTGGAAGTACGGTAGTTTTCTTGAAATTTGAGATTTTGAGGAGGGGGGGGTGACTTGTGCCCTAATTGGCCTGTAATCTACATGCACTAGCTGATAATTATAAAAGCTTCAATATGTTATATTGTTGGCCAATAAACTTGTTCAAAACTCAAAACTCACAGTGTAGGCTAATTTGAGACGTCCTGGAGGAAATGGGGGGAGGAAAAAATAACATCCGTATATCCAGAAATACAATTACCTTAGGTTTTGAAGGTCTCTCTTTCACCGATACTTTTGATGATTTCACAGGTAAAGTGACTTCCGCCTTTTTAACAGGTGGTTTCCATCCGGCAACAACTGGAAGAAAATGAGTATTTTTTTTTTTTGAAAGTTACAGGTTCTTTGCTTCTTACAACTACTAATATTCAACAAAACATACAACAATAATTTTGACCTCATTTTTATTGATTTAGATGCATATACAGAGTTATGTGATAATTAAATACTGATCGATCATCAATAGCAAAATCATTGGCTAACTTTAGGCTTAGGTTGCACTCAAAATAGAAATTGGATTCTAGGCTCGCGCTAGCCATTCGCCAGATCGCCAGTGGCGAATCAAACTACAATTTGGCTAACAATTTTCCCATTGGATTCGCCAGACTGGCTAATCCTTCTCCCAATTCACAACTGGGAATATGATATATGGAGTGTAGCATACCGTTGGAAAGCTTATAACATGACAAAACCAGTCATATGCATCCCCTCTTCATACAAATGAATATGACATTTCTGTGATTTTTCTCTTTAAAAATCTTGATAAAACATTTTCTGATTTATGATTAAATTGCTTAATATCTGTTCAGGGCTATACACAAATCTAGCCTATCGCAATTCCTCTATGATAGTTCAGCTCCTACTCAATGTTTCTGGGAGTAGCTGGCCATGTCCCCATTCAAACACAGTTTTCTGAAGAGACACTGTTGCACTTTCTTCCATCATGAAAAAAATACCAAAAATTTTCAGAAACGTGGATTAACCCTTTAATGCCTAGCCTTATATTAAATCCATATCTATGTGGAGCTCTATCACCGAACTGAGCTGCATGTAAACCCCCATTCAAAAGTGAAGTGGGATATTTAAAAGGTCTGATCATATTGAAATATCACTACCTTTGTAAATACTCTGTGGTACATGTACCTAGAAATGATGTGTTCTTATATTATATGAAGGTTGATCAGATCAATATGGCTAATTGATTACATATCTGGCTAATCAAAAATGAGGCAAATTCGCCAGACTGGCTAACAGAAAATATGCACTAGCGCTAGCCTAGGGATTTTTCATCTATAATTTTAGGTTGACAATAAAAAATGGAATCTCAATGCCCCAAACGGAATACAAACCCTTTTTATCAATAGCCACTGAGTAAAAAAATATATATATATTATTACCCTATATATAAAAATGGGTCATTAGATCGCCGGTTATAGAATGTGGATTTTTGACTGCTTCAGCCCACAGTACCCTTGGGGTACCAGATGAAGCAATATTTTCATGCTGTGAAGCAGTGAGGAAAGTGACAGCTAACTCGACCTGATATAAAGACAATTTAACAAATATATTTTCAGAACTTCATAATGGTTTACCAACTTGATTGTTCCTAATATTTTACTTTTGTAGTTTGCTTTACTTTGTATTTTGGTAAAACGTTTTATAGCCTGAAAAGTTGTCAGTGAAATTGAAATGGCCGCCATTTTGGATATCAGTTCAGATAGATCGGGGCCCTTACTGATGTTTCTCATGGCGCAAATATCTCGATCTGTGCAGATCTAGATTGTATCCTCCCAGAGCTTTAATCTGATAGGTCATATGTTAATTTCTGATGAGTAGTTGCAGAGAAAATCAATAAAGGTCAAACCTACGAGAGTATCTGCTGGGAGAGTGTAGAATTGTTTGAAGTTGCTATGATACATAGCGTTGCTACATTAAGCGCTGCTAAGATAAGCGCTTTTACATCCAACCCCAATGCGACCTATACCAGTAGTTAGCCCAATTGTGATTTGATGACAAGATCAAGAAAAATGAAAATGGTTGACAAGGTATAAAAGGTTTGACATGGTGGCGTCACTTACTACCAGAGTAACCTCCAAATATT
Organism: Acholoe squamosa; assembly: GCA_949317995.1. NCBI lineage: Eukaryota > Metazoa > Annelida > Polychaeta > Phyllodocida > Polynoidae > Acholoe > Acholoe squamosa. The sequence continues at coordinate 2,915,188 of OX439052.1, forward strand.
CAAGGGAAAAGAAAACCTCTCAAAAATTACAGCCCATACATTGGAACAATAAAAAAATGAAGAGAGGTGGCATCTGTGTAAATGGCATTACCGTAATCTCCCGCGTATAAGACGCGTCCTCTACGCCAAACAAAATGCTGGGGTGTCTTATAGGATGTACTGAAATTGGGGGTGCGTCTTATACGAGGGGTAATTTTACTATAGAAATGTGTAGGGGCCGGTATCGTCGTATATATATTAGTGCCGTTCATCCGAGAGACGTGTTCGTGTGGTGCCTGTTCCTTCTATGCCAGCTAGGTGTCGCTTTGTGATACCCCGTTGGTACAAGAGGGGGCGGCACCATGCCTCGCGTCCAGCTCCTACTAAGGAGCCGGACGAGCGGCAGAAGGTGACTGGATCTAGTCCAGTCCAGACGCGCAGCCTAACCTGTAGACTAGAGTGGAATAAAGTCCTACCCGAGAGGTAGGGGTTTCTGGGGCTTTGCCCAACCCGAACTACTCGTGTTGTGTTGGTATTTCTAGTGGTAAGCGAGCCAAAGAGCCACCCAACATATAAGTCAATACGAACCATTACACTGGTGCCGTGACCAGTTGGTTCGGGGGTGGTGCGCGGCCACATTGGCCGAAAGCCTCGGGAAACCCGATGCGGATCCCCCCAGCCCTGGGCTAGAGGGATTCGAAGAGGATGATTTTACATCCCAGCATCTGTTGTTAGACTGGAAACCCAGTCAACAACAAATGTATAATCCGGCGGGTGTCCGAACTGTTTTCTCGACACCTGGTCTGATGGACGGTGCCACAGGTGAGGGTATCGTAAACTTGTATCCGGGTACACCCCGAATGGGAGTACCGGATACGGGATTGTTCAAGGGAATAGTAAAACCCCCAACTTTAGACCTGAGTGATTGGTCCCAAGCTATAACTAGTAGACGCCAGCTGTGTCCTATTGTACCAGCAGGCTCGGCTAGCAACTTGGGTACGCCAGTGGCACAAAGCCCTGGAAAACGTACTGCGACCCTCCCAATAGCAGTACCGGATGGTGCAAACGAGGTACCCCCATTAATGACATCGTCGGACCATGAGAGCGATGATGTCAAAGCCATAAGGGACGCAATAGTCCCAAGCATAAATGCGAAGAATAAGCCTAGGGGTGCCGAACCGAAAAGCTCGGAAAGGCATCACTTAGGCCGATCGCTAGATGAAGGCTTGTCTGACTCCATGTTTAATCCTGGAGGCAGTCGCAGGTCTATATACGGACGTCGGATGGGCCCTGGGTATAAAAATACCCCGGCCTATTTGAAAGCCAAAGAACAGGTAGAGTTACAAGCTAAGCGGCAACATGAACAATTCATGGCGGCCCAATTAAAAATAGAAGAGGAAACTAAGTCTCGGATCGGAAAATTACGTTCCGAGGAGCAGGAGGCGATTCTAAAAGAATCTGACCTAAAGTATCGTCTAACTTCGGCAACCCATCGTTTGGAAAGGAAGGAGAGAGACGAACTCGAGAAAGAGAAAAGATTGGCTGAGTTGGAACTCGAAGAAGCCAATAGACTTAGAGCAATCGAAAAGGCTAGAGCCGAAGAAGTTGCTAAGGCCCGGGATGTAAACAGATTACAATCCGAGTTGCATGCTATGGAGGAGAAGCTGAAGAAACTTCAACTCCGAAAGGCGGAGACCGAGGCCAAATTGGTCTCTGAACAAGCCGAGATAAGGAAGGAGACCAACGAGTATCAAAGGTCTCAGAAAGAAAAAGGTGAAAAGTACCGCTTACTAAAGGATACTTTTAAGCGGGAGGCTTTAGCCGCTCAGGAAGAACGAAACCGAGCTGTGGCGGAAAATGAAAAGATTCGATCCGAAATCTTAGCAGAAAACGCACAGCTGAGGGAGGAACAGCGAAACCTGACCACAGATCTGGCTACCCTCACAATAAATAAGTCTGCCATGGAGAGTTATTTACAAGAGCAGGAGCAAGCGAATGCCCCTCCGGCGAGTAAGGACACAAACCCGAACTCGACTTTCGTTAAACAGGGCGACCCTGTCTCCTGTTCTACGCCGAAGCATCCGCCGTATAATCCATTTGTCAATGATAATGCGACGCGGAATGTAGATCAAGGGGGAGTTTATATTAGAACCCAAGATAAACATGGCCGAACTAGTAGAGTCCGGATAAGTGAAGTGCCCATAGTCCACAATTTGGACCCGGACTATGTACCACGGGAAGCCTCTGACAGCAGTGCAGAGACTAACGGATTCCACATACATGTGGATCCGAGTGACAATGTGGGGTTGGGAGCTGGTAATGACAGCAACCAACCCAATCCATCAAACGATGGCAGTCATCCGACAGGTAACCAGCCTTCTAGCGGCGGTTATCAAAGCACACAAGAAGGGGGCAGTACCCCGGGTCCCACAGGCTACAGTGGTACCTCGGGTCCTGGCCCTAACCAGGGTGGCGCGGGTTATACGAACCACAGTGTCCCACAGTGGACGTATACTCAGCCACCACCACCACCTCCACCGGGCAATACGAGCTTCGGTGGTATAGGGAGCAACCGAACCTTGAATGAAACAAAGGCGGTTGAATGGAGCAAACAGCAATGCACTAGATTGATGTATGCTCATAATTCTGCCCGAAGGGTAGCCGTTATTCCAAAAGAATATGACGGTACTCGACCATGGAAAGAGTGGTTTGAAGACTTCATCGACGTGATGAATTGTAATGGGTGGACCCCATACGAGGCCAAGCCACATCTGGTAAGATGTCTGAAGGGCGGCCCGGGTCGCATGGCTGTAGAGCAATGGCGAACCTGGTACGGTCTCGTTGGAAGTTTTGAGCAGTTGGTAGAATCTGCTAGTGGACTGTTATGCAACATGGTCAAGGAGGACCCGATGGTCCGTTTCAAGAAGCGAACACAGAAGCCCAACGAAGCTTTTCGAGCATACGGTATGGAGCTCCATGCCCTGCTAAGCAAAGCCAGACCCGGTACTGAAAACCAGGACTGGTATATGGACGATCTGATTACCCAATTCGTCAAGGGTCTGAGAGACCAAGATGAGCAGGTTGCTGCCAGGGATGCCTGGAAAGAAGGCGTAACACTTCACGACATATTTAATGGTATAGATATGGCCGTGAAGAAGCGAACAATGTTAGCTGGTGACATACCGAATGCCAGCCGCTCGGCTCCCCTGGTATCGGTAGTCCAGCAATCTGAGGTGCAAGTCCCCTCAGATGATTTTGAATTGATTGAAATCGAACAGGAGGACGGAACCTTCTGTTCGGTCCAATTAAGGAAGAATACTTCGGGCAGGAAGTATATTCCTAGGAAATCTTTTAATAAGCCAAGGGACTCAAGACCACCACCCGAGGTCAAGAGTGACCAGAAGGCTAGTGAGAAGGCATCCAAACCTTTAGTAAGCGCCGATAAATCGAAGGGTCAGTCCCCGGACATGACCAAACTTATGGAGGACATGTGTAAGAAAATTACAGATGCCATCCAAGCCAGTCGGCAGAGACCCCAAGTGGATCGCCGAACTGTAAAGTGTTTTAGATGCCAACGCATGGGACACTATTCGTCTGAATGTACCGCTGCTAAACCGGTAATGGCTGCCTTCTATGAACCCGAAGACAACGGCGAAGGAAGGGAGAACACTACGGATTCCACTGATGTGGAAAACTAGTGGGGGTTGTATCAACGGCATCTGATACGACCCCATGGAAGAACGAATGCCAAAATGCTACCGGGGGTGACCCGGTGGAAAATTTCGAATCAATTACACCTGGAGGCCGGGTGGCCGGGGGTGCGCACCCCTGCACCCTGGCCGGGGCCGGGGACCCTAGTGTTTATATGTATGAGGGTGAGCGTATGGAGGCGAGTGGCCACACTAGGGGAGAGGAAGGATGGATCAAAGAGTTGATCCGAGTGTGTGGGACACGCCTTCCCCCAAGTCATCCGTGTCTGGAATTCTTGAGAGGACTCGGATTGAATCTTGGTGATTCGGGAGACTTTCACCAGTTTACCAGTAACCCCTCACCCTTAGGGGGGAGACGGTGGTATGTACCCATATCTGTGGAAGGCCGGGTAGGAGAATTCTTGGTGGATACTGGAGCTAGCCATTCCTGTGTGTCCAAAAGGTTCTTCGACTCGGTGGCCAGCAGCCATGAGAACCTCAAAACGGGGGTAAATGCTTGCACGGCCGACGGAAGCAGTATGCGTACATTTGGTAGGACGTTTATGCCTATCCGTATAGGAGGCAAAGAATTCGTTCTTTCGCCAACTATAGCAGAGGTTAGTGATGACGGAATCCTCGGACTGGATTTTGCAAGTTTATACGGGGCCGTCTTGGACCCGAGGAACGGTATGATGAGTATACGGAACCCGTATGGCTTGCATGTCCAATGCGTATTGAGACAGGTGTCTTCGGTCGCATCAGTGATACATACGGTGAAGATCCCACCGGGTACCACTTGCGATGTCCTTTGTGGCGGGTCCATGGCTCAAAGGAATGAAACTGGAGTCTATGAACCCGATACGGTGTACTTGTCGAGCGTCGGGTTGGACTCAGTGGATACATTAGTGGCTAATGCAGCTTGGACTGTATTACCCATGACTAACCGAAGTGGTTCAGTAGTCTATCTGAAGCGAGGCGACTGTATTGGGAGGATGAGCTCGGTAGAACATGTCGCCGAAGCAAAATTCAATAAACCACTGAACCCTGTTAGTAAGCATCCTTTGGATGAAGAATTCCAAAAGCTGATTGATCAGTCCGATTTAGAAAATACGGAAGATAAGGATTGCCTGTCGAAACTCCTACAGAAGTACGAGAGTGCTTTTGGTAGGGAGGGAGGACCGGTGGGTAGATCCGATAAGGTGTTGCACACCATAGATGTGGGCAACGAGAAACCTTTTAAAATTCCGTATCGTAGACTTCCTCTAAAGAAGAAGTTAATTTGTGAAGAGGAAATACAAAAACAGCTAGACCTAGGGGTAATCGTGCCCAGCTCGAGTCCCTGGTCTAGCCCTGTTTGTATGACCACTAAGAAAGACGGTACAATCCGCTTCTGTGTCGATTATCGGAAATTGAACGGTATAACAAAGAAAAACTCGTATCCTTTACCAAGGATAGACGAGACTTTAGATAGCTTGGGCGGGAACCAATGGTTCTGTACCTTGGATCTACAGTCCGGGTATTGGCAAATACCGATGCACCCCAATGACAAGGAGAAGACAGCATTCTCCAGTCATATGGGGCTATTCGAGTATAATGTCTTACCCTTCGGATTGTGTAACGTCCCCGCTACATTCGAGGCTATGATGGAATCCTTACTGAGTGATCTTTTGTGGAAGAAATGCCTGGTTTACTTGGATGATGTGGTCGTGTTCGGCAAGTCGTTCAAGCAATGCCTGGCGAATCTGCAATTGGTCCTCGACCGGATACTATCAAACGGTCTTAAACTTAAACCCAAGAAGTGTAATTTGTTTAAGAAAACCATTACATACTTGGGAAGGATCATTACTCCTAACGGAGTGAGTGCGGATCCGGAAAAATTGGAAGCCGTAGAGAATTGGGAAAGACCCACGAGTGCTAAGGAGGTGAGATCATTTTTAGGATTTTGTTCCTATTATCGTGATTTCAAATTACTCTCGTGTGAGCTTCCCCATGCAGTGTCTAGCTCACTGGACTCCGGGTAGGGCACGGGACCCATTCCCATGGACCAGCGAGCAAGAAGAATCTTTTAATAAAATAAAAGATTTGTTTAGGAATACACCAGTGTTGAAATATCCCACTCCCGAGGGACATTTCATCTTAGACACCGATGCGAGCAATGATGCAATTGGGGCAGCTCTCTCTCAGGTCCAAGAGGGAGTCGAAGTGCCGATAGCATTTGCTAGCAACACGTTAAGCAAGACACAGCGAAATTATTGTACCGCCAAACGAGAACTCCTCGCTGTGGTGGTGTATACGAAGAAGTTTAAGCATTTCCTCTGGGGAAGTGACTTTACCTTAAGAACCGACCATTCGTCCCTTAGGTGGCTCCTTAATTTTAAGGACGCCGAGGGGATGATAGGACGATGGTTAGCTCATCTATCCGAATTCGGATTAGAGCATAAACAGATAGAGCACCGACCCGGTACTAAACATATCAATGCGGATGCCTTGTCGAGACGACCCATCCGAAGGTGCCAGAATGCCACTTGTGATGACTGCGGGGCCCACAATGCTGTGGTAGCCGGGTTGGTATTTAATCATACCACCCCCCGTATCCCCTGGGAGGAGGCTGTGTGCAGCTATCTTGATTGGTCCCCGGAAACGATCAAGAAGTTCCAACAGTCGGATCCCACCACAACTCGCATAATGGAATACCTACGGTCAGGTATTAAACCGGCAAGGCCGCTAGTATCCCTAGAGGATAGGGAGGCGAGGCGATTGCTAGCCCAATGGACCGAGCTAGAGATCCGAGACGGCATACTGTGCAGGTGGAAGACAACTCCCACCAATGGTATGCTGTTGCAAATAGTGATACCCACCCCGATGAGGAGGGATATCATGTATTATTGCCATGGCCATCAAACAAGTGGCCATTTCGGTAAGAAAAGGTCAATAGAGCGCCTACAAAGGCGTTACTACTGGCCCGGTATGAGAGGCGACCTGCTTCGGTGGATCGCCACTTGCCCGGATTGCTGTAAAAACAAGCCGGGACCCGGCCTGGGTAAGCAACCCCTATCCCAGGAATTGTTTGGTGTCAGATTCGCTCGAGTGGCGATAGATATCATCAGTGGAATTAAAACGACGCCCCGAGATAATACTTGTATGATGGTAGTGACCGACTATTATACCAAGTACACTCGGGTGTTCCCCCTTCCTAACCACAAAGCCGCCACGTGTGCGGAGGCATTTGTGAAAGGCTGGGTATTACATTTGGGTGTTCCCCTTATGATGCACAGCGACCAAGGAAGGGAGTTTGAGTCGGAGCTATGGCAGGAAATGTGCCATTACCTAGCCATTTGCAAGACCCGAACAAACCCATACCGACCACAGTCGGATGGGCAGGTAGAGCGTTTCAACAGAACCCTCATACAAGTGCTAAAGCCCCTGGTCAATACCCACCAGGACGACTGGGATGAACAGTGTGAGTTTGTGGTACATGCCTACAACAACACTGTCCATTCATCCACTAATTGCACTCCCAACCTGCTAGTGTTCGGCGAGGACATCATAATGCCCGCCGACTTAGTGTATGGAGTGGTTGGTATAGACCCGGAGGCGCCCTGCACTGTGTTGTTTGTGGAGTCATTAAGGGACAGGTTCAAACAGGCATACGAGGCCGTTCGTAAAGAACTGCTGAAGAGTGCGAAGTGGCAGAAGGTGGGTTATGACACCAATGCTAAACAAATTCGTTTTAATGTAGGGGACAAAGTCCTAAGGTATTATGAGCCGCTGGAGAAGCTGAAGCTCGTAACGCCTTGGGAAGGTCCGTTTAAAATAATTCGTGTCATCTCCGAATCTACGGTGATGATGGAGGACTGCCTAACTGGTAGGAAATGGAAGACAAATGTCGGAAAACTTCGGCCCTGGAAGGGACGCGAAGAGGCGGAGAGGGAGTTCGGCTACAAGCCACCTGTATCTGTCCCTAGCGGACCGAGCGTGGTAATACCAACAAAACGCCCTAGAGGCCGGCCGAGAAAGACGCCGGGAGACGAGGGTATGGTGAAAAAGAAGACGAAGGCCAGGAAACGACCTAATCGTAAGAAAAGGAAAAATGTCTCGCTGAGTGAAGGCATTACGTATGGGAAGGTGCCCGCTGTGGCCAGGCGGAATCCAGAGAGGGCCGTACGTAAAGCCGGGAAAAATAAGAGGCTAACCGAAGGCGTTAGACGCAGTCCCCGGTTGAGGTCTGCCGTAACCTAACTCAGTACACAACGAGTTGCTGCGTGTTGTCTGCCATAGTCGGGTAACATATGTCCACGGCTGGAGATGCCGAACGTGCCCTCCCCGGGGAGCTGTATCCCGTGAGCGGCGGTCGGATTAACCGGTACATTCGCTTTGAAGCGTTGTATACACCGCCAAACTCCAGCAGATAGCACTCGGGTGGTAGGCCGCGTCCCGCATGTCGAGTCGAATGTTAGTTCGGATCTAGTTCCCTAGGTGGCGCCGCGGGTGCGGCGGGAAAGGTTGGAACTAGGTCACCGGATAGCCACGGCGGGATCTCGCGAGGCGAGATACGTGACGTCATACTGGTCATAACTAGAGCGGACTCGTGGTGGTTAGACGCCACCCGTTTTTTTGCTCTAGTTGTTGTTGGCGGTTTACAGGCCCCTAGCTGTCGGTTAGCTTGTCTAACATCACCTTTTGTTGGACGAATCCTTCGGGAGGAGTCCAACACAGACGCCAAATTATTTGGAAGTCGCCCTCAGTGCCATGGCACAGGGGACGATTGACGCCGCGCGTCAAACTGCCAACGTTCTGTTGGAGGTAGGCGAGGACCTGAAGGTCCCGTCTCGGGTCGAGGAATCTATGGATTCTTCGACAGAGGAGGCCGCCCGGACGCTCTCGGCTATGGCCGAGGCCACCGACCGGGAGAGGATGCCACCTCCACCACCACAACGCCCGGAGCGCTCGTCTGCAGCAGCTGCTTCGGGTAGCAAAGTGGATGTCCTGGACATTCCAATGTATCCTCCGGGATTCAAGACTCGGATCGAACGTATGGCACACGTCGATCGCGAGGCCGGTGTTGTGTACACCTCCTGGGGGACCTACATCCCCATGCACGCCTCCATGTTCGGATGTGGACCAATGGCGGTGGAGCAGGGTGTGCCCGAGCCCATACCAGATGATTTCAAGACTCTGGTAATGGACTCGTGCAGTGACGAGCTGGCTGACAATATGCCAGTTTCTTGGCTCCGCAACTATCTGAAGTTAGCGGAGAATATGGCGGTGAACGAGAGTCTGGCCCGAGCCGTCTTGATCTCTGAGGGCATCACCCGAAAGGCCTCAGAGTTAAGGGAGTCCGAATCCGATATGGATACAGACTCCACAGTAACCTTGTCCTCGGTGGAAACCGACCGGGTCAAGCGATTGACCCGTAAACCTGCGCCTAAGGGTCCTCTCACTGAGAGCGATCTGGAGGCTGAGGATGTCCGCATCGCCGTCGAGAGGTCCACAACCGAGACCGACCCAGCTGCCGACATCCCGGAGGCACCTGGCGAGATCTCGGATGAGGACATCTCGCGCCAACAGGCTGCTGTGGAGGCAAAGCGAGCCGAGCTTGCCAAGCAGCAGAAGGAGCTCACAGCAGCTCGCCGGGCCCACCGCAAACAGCAGGCCCAACAGAAAACCAAGGTCTCTTCCGACTCTGACTCCCCGGTCAGCGGAAGGAGGAGCCCTCGTATAGAGGACCGGAATCGACGGGAGTCGGATTCCAGCCCTGAGATGCCGGCGCAGCCCACCAAGGTTCAGCACCGGAAGAAAAAGAACGGAGCGAAAGCGTCTCCCGCAGAACCCACACCCCCCACCAAGCCGAGGGGTAAGGGTCAGCCGAAGACGCCCGCCTCCACCACCACAACTACAACCACCACAGTAGCCACCTCGGCTGCAGCTTCCACTGCCAGCACCAGCGGAAAAGGCGCCAAATCCTCTGCCAAGGCTTCGGCTGGTACTACCACCACCAGCCGAGCGAGCCGTAGGGGAGCTGGTATCTACACGGACAGTGAGGATAGCGACAGCGATCCAGAACTGCCCGAGTCGGCCAAATCTGATTTGGAGTCCGTGACAACGTGGGAAGAGATGACCACGGATGTCCCAAAAGACGACAATCAGAAATGGATGTGGAAGAATGCAGCCGAAGGGTTCAAAGAACGGACTCCTCGCTGCTTCGCGGACTGTGCCTACGACACGGTCCATTACATGTGTCCCGGCGCCGTCAATAAGGACGGTGACAGCGATGACGAGGAGTGGATGAAATCCGGCCCCTCGGATACGCCTGTAGGTAAATTCTACCTCATTTGGATTGACCAGCTGAAATCCAAATTGGGGTCGATTTACAGCTACGAGGCCTGGACGAAAGTCCAGTGGGCAATGACCCAATGGGGACCAACCGGCAGTCGCCGACGGTGCCCATTCGAGTCATGCCAGCTGGCTCTCACGGGTGAGAAGATGTTCGAGACGAAGCCTCGCTTCGCTCGCCACATTGTTGAACATCACATGCACCACAAGCCTGTGATGATGTGTGTGCTTGGGGACCGCCCGAGCAAACATTGTGATGGATCGTTCAGCACTCACCGGCGCCGAGACATGGCTCTGCACTTGCAGAAGGCCCATGGCATCGGCCTGGAGAAAACCAGGAAACGAGCCATCAAGTGCTTCAACGAGCTCCTAGCTAACTGGGCCTCGTTGAGCATTAAAGATGTCAAGGAGCAGGCATTCGAGACCGGATTCTGCTCATGGAAGAGCGGCAACTTGTTGACCTTCTTCCAAATCAACTTCTCTTCCACGAAGTTCGGGATGCCCAGTGAGGTGCACCTGAAGGTAAAAAAGTGGCGAGGAGATGATAAGCGAGAGAAGGCCAAAGCCCGCTCTAAGGGTCCCGGCGGAGGCACAACAACAGCTACCGGTGCTTCCAAGAGGACCCGAGCAGACCGGTCCGTGAGCCCTTCGGGTGGCAAGGACCAGCCAAGACCAGCTAACCCAGCTGATCGTCGCGAGTCGGGACAACAAGTCTCGGCTCTGGATATGCCTAGCAACCAGGCCCATAGGTCGGGTAGCCAGGCAGCCACAACGGCGACTCCAGCCACCACCACCTCTACACCTGCACCCGCGGAACAACGCCCGGGCGAAGCCACTGGCAGCCAGGATGGTGGGGGCGAACTCTTCGCTCCCCCATCTGGGTATTCTTCTTGGTGGGCCGGAGAGGGATCTTCCGGCAAGCGCCCCACGTATAGTGAGTACGCGGCGAAGTTCCCCGCTATGGGACCAGCCGGACCCGAGTCGCAGGTCCTTACCTCCCTGGGCCGGACCAAACCCCGTGGTAGAGGCCGTGGTGGGCTGGAGTCCACCCGAGCTTCCCCGGGCGGTGGCCGAGGCCGGGGCGGTCTTACGGTTGAGGGCCCGTCTGCTCCTCCAGCAGGTACTCCATCTGCCCCAGTGGAAGCCACCGCGCCTCCACCAGTCATTGCTCCACCAACGGGCCCTCGGGTACCCCTGATGGAGTTAATTTCGGATACGCTGTCAGGTCTTCAGGATCCGAACACGTTTGTTGACCACAGAGATGTCCAAACGGTTCACATCCAGAATGAGCTGATGGCGGAGTGGCAGGCATTGCACCGCCAGAAGTCAGTCGACTACTGGCGGGCGATGACTGAAGCCACCCTCAATCTGGTATACGAAATCCAGAAGAGGGAGGAAGACAAGCTCAGGCAGCTGGAGAAGGACAGAGTCCAGGAGGCTCTCGAATCCTGCCGGCGTCAGCAAAAGGAAGCCGAAAAGCTTAAGGAGTTTCACCAAGCTGAAAACGCCAGATACATCCATAGGTTTAAGGAGGTTGACCTCAAGTTTTTCCTGGCATTCGGGAAACATCTGGAGGAGTGGGACGGCTTACCGTCGTCCCTTATCTTCATACCAGATGTACCCCCGGATGCCCCGCCAGCCCCGGCTACTCCACCGGTTCTGGCCACTCCACCGGTCCCGGCTACTCCGCCAGTTCCGGCAGCTCTCCTGCTCCCGCCCCCTATCATCACCCGGACTGTTACAACTACCACGGTCGCTTCACCAGCATCCGAGGCAATGGACAGTCCATCCGCGGTGATGAGGGCCTTGAGCTTGGAGGGCGATACGCCCAGCGAGGCTTCCGCGGCGCTCTCTACGAGCAGCTGTAGCAGCTCGGCTCCATCTGCCTCAATGGAGTCGGCTGAGAAGATGGACACGGATCCGGAAGATCTTTAAGTGTCCATCTGACGGTGTCTCCTTTGTACCCGAGGGTAAAAGCATTTAATATGCCAGAGGCACTGTTCCTTACGCTGGACTCCTGATATCTGGAACGTAACCTGCAGCGAAGATGGACGCTAAACCCGACACACCAAAAAGGGATTACCACACCTACCCGGGGCTCCATCTTCCCATCTTCATCAGGGCACATCACAACAGCAACGTGGCTTGCCACCACACATATGTCGCCGGATGGAGCTGCAGAAACCAGTCGTTCCAGATTCGCCGGAAGTCCGGTATATTGTAAGGGTGATCCTGCTACCCTGGTAGGACACCTCTATTTGTCAGTATTATTATTTTTGTATAAATATATTTTTATACCAAATATATATTTTTGTAATTAAAACAAACAAATTTTTCTCTCGGGTTATCTACCCCACCTCGGGTCGGTTAGTTAATACTGTAAAATTTTATTCATATCGCCTGATTACTCGTCTACGACTTTTTAATGCGTCTTGTTCATAATAATAACACTATTGTAACACTGTTACTACACATCACCATAGGTCGATGGTGCATAAGGCGCCACTTCCTATTTGTTATTATTAATTACCACTACTTCGGGTTATATGCGACGATGCCTCATTATGTACATATTATTTATAATGCCCCTAAATGTTCTATATGCTATACGAACTGTATATATAGACTTACCTATTTGTGTATAATATTATTGTATAAAGCTAACAATAGGTATTTGTTAATTACACCCAACCCTAGGTATAGTCTAGTGGGGGTGGTGTAGGGGCCGGTATCGTCGTATATATATTAGTGCCGTTCATCCGAGAGACGTGTTCGTGTGGTGCCTGTTCCTTCTATGCCAGCTAGGTGTCGCTTTGTGATACCCCGTTGGTACAAGAGGGGGCGGCACCATGCCTCGCGTCCAGCTCCTACTAAGGAGCCGGACGAGCGGCAGAAGGTGACTGGATCTAGTCCAGTCCAGACGCGCAGCCTAACCTGTAGACTAGAGTGGAATAAAGTCCTACCCGAGAGGTAGGGGTTTCTGGGCCTTTGCCCAACCCGAACTACTCGTGTTGTGTTGGTATTTCTAGTGGTAAGCGGGCCAAAGAGCCACCCAACATATAAGTCAATACGAACCATTACAAATGTACCAATCTTACAAATTTTAGCCTTAAAATGTGCGTCTTATACGCGAAAATGCATGTGCTGAGTTTGGGGTGCGTCTTATACGCGCAACGCGCCTTCTACGCAGGAGATTACGGTATTAGTCTTCCTTACAAAAACATTTAGGGACTACTCACTTGGTTTCTTTGCCCTTGGTTTGTTCTTGGCAGGTACCCACTCACCGTCACTCTCTGAAGACTCGTCCACCGGCTGGTAGAACTTTGGTCTGTTCTTCATCATGAAGTAGGGCTTTTTGGCAGGGAGACCTAAATTGGAAATCAATTTCAAGATTTCACATTCTATGGTTATCAAAGTTCACATAAATACATTTTCTTCCATATACACGATTATTTTTCATTGCTCATTATTTTGGTTCTGAAATCATGAAATAGGATTAAAAAGTGTTTCATAGGCATATATGCATAACAGCGCCAACACCAAAATTTTTTCATCATGTTTAAGGAACTTCCTAACTCACTTTTTAATCACTTAAATGATATTTTTTTCATATTACATTATATTAATGATAGCACTGATCAAAAGAAAAATCCGACTAGCGCTACACATGCACTTTCTTTTTCAGTTTTATTCTTTGATATGCACAGTGTTGTTGCTTTTGCCTTTTATTATTGTTTTTCAGATCTTACCCATATCAATCATAACATCATAGTTCTTCTTGATGTTCCTCAGGCGGTCCTTTTCATAGTCACACATCTCTATGCGTTCCTGTGGGGTGAGGTATTGGTCTATGTCCACCTCTGAGCGGTCAGTCCACGAGTGCTTTTTGAACATGGCATTGTAGTCGTCTGCCGTGAATGGGTCGAATGCAATCATCTGGAGGAAAACATTCATTCATATATTAATGAATCTATCATAGCAGTGAGACTTCTATAAAACATACCTGTTTACTTAACAGAGATGCCATTCATGGGTCCCTGAAAATTCGGATATTATCCTTATTTTTTCAACGTTTGATAGGAAATACCTAGATCTACAGGAATTGCAGGGAAAAACTCGGAATTCCGAAAATGTTTGAAAAAAATTGGCATATCTGAAATCTATAATCATACAGAACTTGTGAACCTTTCCAATGCCTATATGTTTTATCAAAATATGTATGGCCAGGGTTTGTTTGTTTGTTTAGTTTTACGTCCGGGGGCCATCAAGGAACTCAGACATTCGATTTTGGACATGGAAGTCCTTTCTTTTTTCACTTAGGACAGGTATTTATATGCTGCCTGCACAACACAGCAGTGACCGAATCTATGAATGACCAAATCTATGAGATGGATGACCACATCTATGAGGAGGGTTGAGGGGGAAAACTGCTACTGGGGCTTCATTCCCCTACTCTTCTCGAAGGATAGCAAGTGTTCTTTTATTTGCCTGTTCCTATAGGCAGGGCCAGGCAAGCCACGGCCTTTGATCACTCAGACATTGTTCACTGAGGGGAATCCCATGGCAGAAGACAAGCATGTAAGCCCAGGCCCGTGCATATGGACACCAGCTGCCCACATGCTCACCCCAAGACACAAGAAACCCTTAGTTTGTCGCCTTTTACGAATCTGGTATGTATGGTATGGAAGGAGATTTCTCCTTGTGGACTCCCAATGAAGTTATTCTGCTCCTCTATGTCCTCACATGAAGGTCCCCACTCCACAGGGGGTGTATGGCCAGGAACTCTAATACCAATAAAAAAAACAAAGAGGACAAAGGTAGCCAAGTTTGGTATCAAATTAGGGCCCCAGCAATGCAGCTAGCTATAAATCATATACCATATTCATTCTAATAAGCGCACATGTTCTAATAAGTGCAAACCCCTCCTTTTTGGAACCTAACCTGGTGTAAAATCAGTCAAATGAAGTGTAAAAATAAATTTTTAGGGCAAAAAACAACGATTTTAGGCTTTTGGGGGTGCGCTTATTAGAAGTCATTTTTCTTATAAGGTTTTGAGCACCTAATAATTAATTTTCCGCACATGTGCGCTTATTAGAACGAATACGGTAACCATTTTTCCTGATTCGTGTCATTTTTAAAGGGGGGCTAGCATGGCGATTTTCATCACGGGTACCGGTTCAAAGTTTGTTAATAAAATCGTGGGACCTAGCGGAAAAATCAAGACAACCTGATTGGTCAAGGGGTGGTCAGATGACTTTTTTATGCGCGCATGCATTAGGATGCTAGTCCCCTTTAAAATCTGTTCTACCCTCCCACAATGACCTAGATTTTCTAGGGCCTAGCCAGGTCCTAGAAGTTAGGCTTGGGCTTGGGCTAGGATTTATAGTGATGTTTCATACCCAATCTAAAAAAACAAAAAAAAAACACGGGGGCCTATAGCTCGATGCAGCAAGTTGGGAACCTAAAACTTAGTTTTTCTGAATTTTTGCTAAGAATTGCTGTAGTTTAGCCAAAAATAATCCAATTTACACAATATTTGCAGTAAATGAAAGATAAAACTCACGGCTTTCAGGCCAGGATAGATGTTTTTACATTCATGTAGTGCCCAGTTTACCACTGAAGTACAGATTGTAAATTTAAAAATCATTAGTTTAAAAAAATTGAGAAGGGGGGTAAATATTCCCTAAAAAAACTCTCTCACTGGACCTATAGGCAATAAGAAGGAGACTTGTGATATTAAATTTAAGGAACCGACATGTTTCGGCCGTCTTGCAGGCCTTCGTCAGGGTTGACGAAGGCAAGCCAGGCTATGTTTAAAAAAATTGCCGTTTTTCAAAGTTTGGCCCTATATATTTTGGGAAAAATCATTCTAACCATCAGTTTTTTCAAGGAAAGTGCATTTGAGTGACCCATCAAGTTTATAAATGGGCATGCTTTATTTTCCTACTCTAAATTGACTTCTTACACTATGGGAGACATGATTTTTGTTTGTTATTCCAAAATAATCCATTTTTGTATTTAACTTGATCACCTTTAAAGGCATGTGAAATATCCAAGTGATACAATAGGTGTGAGAAGAATTAGGCACATCTCATGATTCTAGGCCATGGAGTCAACAACGCTTTTCCTGCTATTTAAAGCTAAATAGTCCCATAGGGCCTAAAAAATATAGTACAGCATTTTGCAATGCAAGTAACTCGAAAGGGCACTTAATCTCTACTTTTTGGCCCCTTCTGATACTAACCTCATGTTTTCTTCGAGCATTATTACTGTCAATGGTTAAGCCTATAGAGAGAATACACCCATTATCGCTTGCATGTTTCATTAGCGAATAACTCCTCTCCTGGCGAGTTAACAATTGCACAATATCAGCAGGTATTGAATAAGGATCCAGATTAACCATAAAAAGGCATAGGACACTGACATTCTCCTCCATTTTCTTATAATCCAGCAGTTTTGATGGCACCGTGATACGATTGTCTCGCTGTCCTCCATTTTGGATTTTGATGTTCTGTGCGCATGCGCGACCCCTCCTTGCCGGAAGTAACATGGTGTAACGGAGAAATGATATATTCTATAGATTTAACTTAAAATTAATGGCTTTTTGAATATAATCCATGCATCTTCGGCAATATCAATCGAATTGAATCGAAAATAACCTATCTTTTTACTGTTATAGCCCCACAAGTCGATCATCTTGCTTTCTGCATGTTGGATTTTGGTTCTATCTGCGCATGCCTGACCCCAATTTCCATGGTTATTTGGGTCAATTTGCACGACCCCGGCTTTGCGATGCGAATTAACGACAGGGCGAACACATAATTTTTTAATTTTTAATCAAACATATCGATTCAAATTACATGCTCTTGCCCTTCTTTATCATATTTCTATATTATAACAGTGAATAATTGAAAAAAAAATTTAATAACGACCACTTTTACGACAATAGAGACTCGCGGATGGATCGTATGATGGAAAATTCATCAACATTCATCAATTATTTGCACCACTCCGGACCAAAAACGTGGGAACGTTGAATCTATTCGCACCTCTTATGGGATTTAACATAGACCGGAAAAGCGTCTTACTTTTACTCTGTGTTAAGAGCAGAGATGTAAGTCAGGTACTGGGAAAATCCCTGAAAAGCTGTTACCGCATCTCTGGAGGAGTTGGCAGGCCCCTGGTATAAGCAGTGTTCAGGGCAGACTCTGTCCAGCACAGCATCATGGCACCCCCTGGTGTTACACAAATGTACTACATCGACATGATTTTAGACCAATCAGAGAACAGCATTCCCTTCATTTCTCCCTGGGAGGTTCTGTCCCTGAGATTCCCTGCCCAGAGTCTCCCCTGGACCAGTGAGTTCCTCTGCTTACACCAGGAGGGTTTAGTGGAGTCCCTAGTTGAATTAGACAACTGAGGACTGGATCAAAATGATTAGGGAAAGAAGGCTGTGAATACTTTTTGTCCCTGACCCAGGATATCCCTATTCAGACTACATTTTAAACATTTTTGAATTCCCTATTTTCAGGGAAATCCCTGGCCACTTACATCTCTTAAAGAGGCACTGAATCGGTCGAATTTTTACCCAATTCTTTCGAGTTAAAAATAATTCTTGTGTTCAGGTAACATAGCCAAAAAAATTAGTGTTGGTAGGTCGGATTTTTATTTTTTATTTTTTTAGTAACAAATGTGTCAATAATTGTGAAAAGTAATAGAAAACGCGGCACAACATGTGAAGCAATTTTAAACACTGTGGGAATTTTGGTTATCTTAAGCTAACAGCATTCGTTAGACCGTGGGCTTTAATATGATACCAAACATGCCAATGTATTGACATTTCCTTACATTTTGGCTGAATTTTGGGTCATTTTTACCAAAGAAAATTTTAAAAAAAAATTTAGAAGAAAGTAGGGTTGGGCCAAAAAATAGGGTAGGTCGGGATACCTGAACACAACTTTCTTTTTTTTAAGGCCTAGTGCATCATAATAGGCATCACATGCCTAATATGTAGCGTTTAATCAATGTTATGAGACAGCACCATAGACCCACAAGAGTGTCTTATGGCTGGATAATGAACCATGAGTTATAAGAAAAAAGCACTGTCCAGGCCCAAATTGTTAGATAATGTGTTCTAATAGCAATTCAATATGGTTTTCAATGGATCATCAAGTCAAAACATTTGATGATGAAATTTGATGATGAAATTTAGGAACTACTGCTGTTTATCGGTCTGTAAAATGTCAGCACTGCCCCAACACCCTTTTCTGTTGTAATGCTGAAGGAAATGTGTTTAATTTTGGGGGCTGTGCCCCCGAACCCCCCCCCCCCTTTTATTTGATATTAAATCCAAACCATACTCCAAAAGGATGAATTAATAACTATCTAGCCTTCGGCTCAAGTACTGACTGATAAAGCACAATCTTCCCGAAATTTATTTCAATAGATTCAAAAGGGTTTTGGACTATGGACCTGGTCATATTGTTCAGGTCTTCAGATATTTAATCTTGAAAAAGATGAAGACATTTATAAGCATGGTGATTTTCCTGTCCGTATGGGACCTACAGAGGACATTTTGTCTAGTCTGACATGTATTATGAGGGAATACTGCATGGCAAAAGCTTCTATTTTCATATTATGTTATGATTTTTGAGATAGAATAATACACAAGACTTGTCTTCTGCAGCATATGTCAAAAAGTCCCATGAATACAGGCATATTGTATTCCATTCCCCGCCCCCCATTGAATACGTTGTGTCCAGTACTGTTCTTTATTACACTCACAAACAATTCAAATCCGACTTTCCTGTGCTTTTATATAAGAACAAGGTGGCTTTTGCTTAAACTTTTATCTTAGCTGTTTGTCTCTATCCAAAAAGTAACGAGTCCAGTTACAAAGTGACTTGCCCATGATGGCTACCGTAAATCCCCGGTCATAAGCCGGATTTTTTTTTCTATTTTGGGCCCAAACCGGCTTCTAAATTTTTCCCAAAGTCCCCCCCCCCCCAGCTTATGACCGTTATTTTTTTTACTATAGAATAAAGAGAAAATGGCAAAAAAATTGACCCTAAAACCGGCTTTTAGGATTTCCATGAACTCTCCCCTGGCTTATGACCGGGGCCGGCTTGTGACCGGGGATTTACATCCTGATGGCTACATCATCCCTCCCAAGTGATCACCCAAAATCCCCAAATGATCACCTCATGTCATCATTGCATGTCATCATCCTCTGTCATCACCCCACATCATCACCTCATGTAATAAATGTCATCACCTCATGTCATTATCTCATACCATCACCTCATGTCATCACCCCATGTCACCTGTCATCATCTCATTTCATCCATGTTATCACCTCATGACATCCATGTCATCAATCCGCATCTCGTCATTACCTTGTCATCACCCAATGTCATATCATTAATGTCATCACCCCATACCATCATCTCATGTCATCCCATACCATCACTTCGTGTCATCACCCCATGTCACCATCCTGTCATCACCCTATGTCATCACCCTATGTCATCCATGTCATCATCCCATGTCATCAATGTCATGTCATAAATATCATCACCTCATGTCATCATGCCATATCATTCATGCCATCACCTCATTTCATCACCCCATGTCATCAAAGTCATCACATGACATGAGGTGATAACATATCACCCAAATCCAAATCACCTAATGGCATCACCTCATGTCATCAACCCAAGTAATTATCCCATGGATCCCATCCCACCCCATGGATCCTATCCCATCCAAAAAGTGGGTCAATGCCTTTCAAGTGTTGCAATGTACAACCTCACAGACAGTCAGTGTTGCCAAGGTGATGTGACCTTGTTACTGTTAATTGTTACAGGCTACTTCCTTTCCCATGGGCCAGGGCTATCACTGCTGATAGTTGATTCACATTCAATAGTCATAGACCTATCTGATTTTAAGAACTCCATTAAGAGAGACTACCCGAACTGTTTCATGTGATAAATTTTTGTGTAAATTTAAAGTTAGACCTCATCCTCATCTCATCCCATCATTATTCTGATCGCTGACTCTTTTTCTTGACCTTTTTGTTACGGTATCAATAATATACTGTTGATGTTAATAACAAACACGAGGCCATTACTGATTGAAATGTTTACTCAGAATGTTGTACAAAACTGAAATGTGAAGGGGGCCTGGTATAACTACCACAATGCGTGGGCACCAGGTTACAATTGCACTTACTCTGTAAATGTAATTATCCCAATAAACAACTTTAAAAAAAGAGGGACACCAATATGGCCTCTATGTTATTACCTTATAAAGGCCATATGCCTCTCAAGCCCATATGGCAAATACTCGTCATGTTTGTCCAATACTGGCTATATAATGAGGAGGTGTACCGATTACAGCCACACCCTGGTGCTTGTTCTCGGTACTACTCCAAATCCCACTATATCGCTCAACCGTTCATGGACTGGACCCTTCGTGTAGTGCTATTTCAATGGGAGTAAGCCTAAGATCAAAGATATATTTCTAAATTAAACCTTGAGTCTCTTTGAGTCTCTCCAAATGAATTGAATGTATAATGTCCCAATCTGTTGAGGCTTTGAGGTGAAATAAATTTAGATGGCCGTTTTTTTGTGTAAAGATGACTTTGATGTGCCTAATTATGGTATTTCACCGACGCCATTTTTACTAATGATTAATCACTGCATTAAAATTATCTAGGCATTGACAATCACAAAATAAATCTTAGGCATATAGTGGGAGGGGTGGCTAACATAACTGCAATCATATATCCTTCGGATGGACTGCCTTTTAGTCTTTAATTTGTCCATTTCTTTGATCGCCTGCAATGTCGTTTCCTTGTTGGACGCTTTGTTTACTGTCCGA
Organism: Acholoe squamosa; assembly: GCA_949317995.1. Classification (NCBI taxonomy): domain Eukaryota; kingdom Metazoa; phylum Annelida; class Polychaeta; order Phyllodocida; family Polynoidae; genus Acholoe; species Acholoe squamosa. The sequence goes on from OX439052.1 coordinate 2,936,070, forward strand.
GGGTCGGCGAGAAGCAGTTGTTTCGCAGTGCCGGTTCAACCTCCTCTTGTCTATATAGTAACTAATACTATCGTATCTGCCATCATCCCATGACATAAAGACATCCTACAGCCCGACAAATCCCTGTGTCCAGTGCCCGGGACACAAAAATATTTCTCTGGACACAATTTATTTTTCAAGATGTGTCCAGTGCACACAGTTTCTAAGCCAGTATAATACATTGACCCAACAGGCTTAAAGACAACATTTTCTTGCTGGACACAACTTTGATTTGCCTTTGTGCCCAGTGGCAGTACACAGTCACAGTAACACACTGCTTTCAAACAGATTTGTCGAGCCCTGCTTGTACAGCGCCTCCAAAACTGAAAAACACTCAGGTTCCCAACTTGCTGCATCGAACTATAGAAGTTTAGGATCCTACTCCTAGCCTTCTGCATAGCCTTTACTTTAGAAAGTTATTAAATCACTCACAGGTGGATCAGCAGACATTTTGACCGGCATCTTTGTACACTCTTGACGTCCTGGTACTCCAGTCCAGGCAAGAGCTCCCACGAGTTCCACAACTTGAAATCTGAAATAAAATACATTTGACATTGATTTGTCACCCGAGACAGTAAAAAAAGACGCTGGATGTTTGGAATCATGTCCAGGATCATATTTGGATTGGCGATTTTTTTCCCTGCAAATGGCCAGGTCCATTCTAGACCTTGAAATTTGAATTCTCAGATCGAAATATGATTATGATATGGATAAACATTAATCGATGTCGATTAACAAAACCAGGGACATACTACCTTTTTGCTGGATGACAAATAATCCAACTTAAGCGAAAAAACGACGAAAATTCGCCCTTCTCTTCCGCCTTCTCCACCCACTGTTGACGTTGCAGACGATCTCACAGACGCAGCGTCAACAACGTCCTCAATATGTGACGTCACGGCCGCCGCCGGTCCGTTCCGATCCCAGACATCCCGGCAAAATACGAATTCCCGCGCAAAAAATACTAAGGTACCGTTAGAGCTACATTTTCCTGCGGACTTGCACTTCTACCATGACTTATGTTATGGGAGCTGGACCGGGGGGTGGAGATGGGGGGGGGGGGAAGGGTTGGTATCACTCCTGCAATGAAATTCATTAAGTGTATATCTGTTACACTTTTGGAATAGGGAGGGAGGTAGCAACGAAAGGGGGGGGATGAAAGGGGCAATCAGCCCATCTCATTCTCAAGGAGGTGGCACCCCGGGGGTGGCACAGATTAGATACATAAGCTTTTGGGCTTAGTGCATACCTACAAACTCCAGACAAGAGAAAAAATACTGAGCCATAAATATATATATATATATATATATATATATATATATATATATATATATACCATAATCTCCAGCATACAAGGCACAGCCCGCATATAAAGGGCCCCAGACGGGTAAAATAGACAAGGTGACAAGGCCACATCTTAAAATCGACAAGGGTCTCAGGGTTGAGAGACAAGGGACAAGGTACCTTTCTTAAAATCGACAAGGGACATGGGCTTAGAGACAAGGGACAAGGCCACTTCTTAAAATTGACAATGGACATAGGGTTGAGAGACAAGGGACAAGAACCATTTCTTAGAATCGACAATGGACATGGGACCCCCCTGTCTAGGGCCCTATATGGCGCACCTAGAGTTTTGGAAAATTCTCAAAAAAATTGAAAACTGGCTACCAGGGGGTCTTCGAACCTAATTTCGAGACACTATCTAGCTTACAACTAGATTCAGTTGACACTTTAGTGGGAAGCGGATCGTGGACAGTAGTCCCAATAATGAACAGGGGATTGAAACCGGTGTATCTGAGAAAGAATGAGAAGATCGGCGATATGTCCCTGACAGAATACGTTTCGGAATCCCGATTTCGAACTGAGTTACCTGAAGGGACAGTTCGGGGACTACCAGATGACCTAATGAAGCTGGTCAACGATTCTTCCCTGAGGAGGAAGTCAGAAAAAGAGAAACTTCGAGCCCTGCTCGCAACCTACAACGACGCCTTCGGGAAACCGGGGGGCGCGGTAGGTCGCACTAGCAAGGTATTACACACGATTGACACCGGTGATTCGAAGCCATGTAAAATACCCTATAGGAGGTTACCTCTGAAAAAGAAGGTAGAGGCGGAGAAACAAATTCTAGAACAGCTGGAGAAAGGGGTCATCGTGCCAAGCACGAGCCCTTGGTCTAGCCCTGTGTGCATGACCACGAAAAAGGACAGGTCTATTCGATTTTGCATCGATTACAGAAAGCTGAACGGCTTGACAAAGAAAAACTCCTCTCCCTTACCAAGGATAGACGAGACCTTAGAATCATTGGGGGGGGATTAAATACTTTTGTACCCTCGACCTCCAATCTGGATACTGGCAGATCGGAATGGACCCTAACGATATGGAAAAGACAGCCTTCTCGAGCCATATGGGCCTATTCCAGTACAACGTCTTACCTTTTGGGCTGTGCAATGCACCGGCCACTTTCGAAGCTATGATGGAGGAAATGCTGAGTGACCTTCTCTGGAAGAGTTGTCTGGTGTACCTCGATGATGTCATAGTGTTTGGAAAGACTTTTGAGGATTGCATGAACAACCTCGAACTAGTCTTGAAGAGAATCCTAGCAAATGGGCTGAAATTAAAAGCAAAGAAGTGTAATCTATTTAAATCATCTATTACATATCTCGGCCGAATAATAACCCCGGACGGTGTAAAAGCCGACCCTGAAAAACTCCAGACAGTGTCCGAATGGCAGAAACCCATATGTGCGAAGGAGGTAAGATCCTTCCTGGGCTTCTGCTCATACTATCATGACTTCCTCCCGAATTACTCCAAAGTAAGCTACCCCTTACAAATATTGGCACATTGGACCCCAGGTCGGGCAAAGGAACGTTTCCCATGGGGAGACGAACAGGACAAAGCCTTCGAGCAAATAAAACACTTGTTTGCTAATACGCCAGTACTGAAATATCCGACTGTGGATGATCATTTCATTCTGGACACAGATGCTAGCAATGACAGTATTGGTGCAGCCCTGTCGCAGGTCCAGGACGGGATCGAAGTACCAATCGCCTTTGCTAGTAACACTCTGAATAGGGCACAACGAAACTATTGCACCACCAAACGTGAGTTGCTGGCTGTGGTGGTGTATACTAAAAAGTTTCGACACTTCCTATGGGGTACCGACTTTACTCTCCGAACTGACCACTCATCCCTAAGGTGGCTACTTAATTTTAAGGACGCCGAAGGCATGATTGGCCGTTGGCTGGCACACTTGTCAGAATTTGGGTTGGAGCATAGCCAGATCCAACATAGACCGGGCTCGAAGCATATCAATGCAGACGCCCTCTCCCGGAGGCCTATCAGAAAGTGCCAGAAAATCGATTGTGATGATTGCGGGGCTCACAACGCGGTGGTCACAACGGTTCGAACTAGACAGTCGATGCCGTTGCCTAGCGCCAGTATGGAGAATGTTATGGAATGGCCAGAAGAGACCATCCTACATTTCCAACAAAATGATCCCGCTATCAAGAGAGTGATTTGTTACCTGAACAAAAATGCCAAGCCTGAACGGCCGGCATTGTCCCTCGAAGACAGAGAGACCCGCAAATTTCTAGCCCAATGGACCGAGCTAGAGATTCGAGACGGTCTTCTGTGTCGATGGAAAATCTGTCCCACAAAGGACAAGGTTTTACAGATAGTGATTCCTATGTCACTAAGACGAGATATTATGTTTTATTGCCACGGGCATAAAACAAGCGGACACTTCGGGAAGAAGAGGACCTTAGAACGCCTAGCTAGGAGGTACTATTGGCCAGGGATGCATAACGACATCATAAGATGGGTGATGACTTGTGCCGAATGTGGCAGGAACAAGCCCGGCCCAGGAATGGGAAAGATGCCCCTAGCACAGGAGCTGTTCGGAGTTCGATTCGCTCGGGTAGCTATTGATATCATCAGCGGAATCGAACCCACGCCTCGGGGCAATACTTGCATGATGGTAGTAACTGACTCTTACACCAAGTACACTCGGGTATATCCTTTGCCTGACCACAAGGCAGCCACGTGCGCTATTGCCTTCGTGAAAGGATGGGTGTTACATCTCGGTGTACCATTAATGATGCACAGCGACCAGGGACGAGAATTCGAGTCCAATCTATGGCAAGAGATGTGCCACTATTTGGCCATTTGTAAGACTCGAACCAATCCATACAGGCCACAGTCTGATGGCCAGGTAGAAAGATTCAATCGAACATTGATACAAGTCCTTAAACCCTTGGTAAATTCTTGCCAGGACGACTGGGACGAGCAATGTGACTTCGTAGTACATGCTTATAATAGCACTGTGCACGCCGTGACGAACTGCTCCCCGAATTTGTTAGTGTTCGGGGAGGACATTATAATGCCCGCTGATCTCGTATATGGTGTTATAGGGGTAAGCCCTGAAGCCCCTTGTACTGTGATGTTTGTGGAGTCTCTGCGAGACCAATTTAAGAGAGCTTATGAAGTAGTTCGAAACGAACTACTAAAGAATGCGAATTGGCAGAAAGTTGGATATGACACCCACCTAAAGCCACGACAGTTCAGTGTGGGCGACCGAGTGTTCAGGATGCATGAACCTTTAAGGTGCAAGAAATTGATCTCGAGCTGGGACGGACCTCATGTGGTCACCCGAGTTATATCCGAGAGCACCGTTATGCTTATGAGTCTAGCTACAGGCCGTATGAATAAGTCTAACGTGTGCAGGTTGAGGAGATGGAGGGGACGAGATGCCGCCAACTCCGAGTGCGACGAAATTTCCAAACAGATGAATGAACAGAAGGACGAGATCCTAATGAAGACCAATAAATTGTCGAGGAGAACGGAGGGTATTGCCCCAAAAAGGAGAAGAGGCCGACCTGCTAAAGTGGCGAATAAAAAAAAGCCAAAGAGAGTACGACCCCGAAAGGTCGAAACTGACACGAATTTAAAAACCAATCGTGAGAAAATTGTCTCGGCGGAACGGAGAACTCGAGGTAGGGGGAAAATGTTGGCACGTTCCACTGGACATTCTCGAGAATCTCAGTTGAACAACAAGGGAAGAGAGGTGAGACGCAGTCCCAGAATTGCCAGGCGGACTGCCGTTACTTAATGTTCCGAAATCACAACGAGTGTATTGTCCTGTTTGTGTGTCTTGTTATGTGTTTGAAGGTTGAGATACCTTGATTACGATTCGAAATACGACCACGCCGGACAATATCACCCTACTCATGGTTCCTGTGGGTGGCAGATAGCTTGGCTGACGTGTACGCATGATGCTACATGTTATTCTGCCGAACTCCTGTCGATATGAGTAGCGGAGGGGGTAAGTCCACTAACGGCCTATGGAGAAAACCAACCTCGATCCCTGGTTATCCGGGGTAGTACGGACGCCTGCCACGAGCGGGAAGGGGGGCGCTAGAGAGCGGAATGTCGGAGTGGCGCAGTGCAGCGCCGCATGCACAATGGTTCCGCATCGCTTGTTGTGCCTCTAATATCGCTCACAGCACGCGAACCATCTTACCGAGGTAAGACGTGCCATTGTTTCTTCTGCCACCTATATAGGCACCGACGTAACTCCCGTTCGCGGTTCTGGCCGCCACAGCCACTCATAGTGTGATTAACCCTTTGAGGGACACTTTTTACCTCACCTATCTTCAAAAGTCGATTCTGAAGCTATTTATTGGAATATCAAGACAATTAGGGTGTCATATTAATGGGCTTGATGAGATCTATCACATGCATATAAGTTATCAATAATTGGTTGAGAAAAAAATAAGGGTTTGGTCAAGTGAAATTAAAGCCCAACTTTGGAGGCATTTTATTGTATGAAGATCAAGTTACTCATAAAAATAACTAGTTTGCACGTGTTCTACGGTTAAAAATGTTATAGAATATGCCTTAACATTTCCATTTAGACATGGACCACTATGTTTTATAAGCAACCCCAACATCCTCACCTACAAGCTCTGAGAGGGGTAGGCTGGGACCACCTCCCACACCTCCCCCCCCCCCCACACCCTCACTGTACCACTACTCTAGCCTAGGTCCTTCACTCCAGGGGCTACATGGTTTTTCTTCTGTAGTACTGACCAGTAGGTCCTTTTAGTGAACATCTTAAGAGAGGACTGACTAGCAGGATTTCTCTATGAAGTAGAGGGGAGGCCAGTACACAAACAGGGGACTTCTTCTGAGAGGGAGGGTGATGCAGAGGCAGAGGACTTCTCAACAGCACATGGGGGCTAGGTGTGAACCCATCTAGTCAGGTGAATACCCCACCAGGCCAAGTGACTAAGAGGGCATCTCTGACTAAAAGGACATCACCAGACCCCCTTAAATATGGATGGGAGAACAGCAATGCATCATTCACCAGCAGCATGCCTAGAAGACAACCCACCCTGCAAACTTCAGTGGAGACTACAGGAGCTGTGGAGGCCAGGCAGAAGAAGTCACCAGTTCCAGTCCAGAACCAGACATCTCTCAGTACCCCCTGCAGTACCCTGTCTACATGCTTGACCAGCAAGGACTCATTGTGAGTAAAGCTATATATCCCCTTGACTTAATATTGTTTCAGGCAGCTGTTTGATGGAGCTGAGGCTTTTATTCCAGGTTAAAAAATGTGTTTTTATTTCATGTAAAAGAAATGTAACAAAAAAAGTTTTTATTTGGTTGAAAATTAGTTGAAAAAACAAACATTATTAAAACGTTTTTTAAGTAATAGTAACATTTTTAAAACGTTTTTTTTTTACCCAAACTAATAAAAACGTTTTGCAAACTTTATTTAACTTTTTAAAAACGTTTTTTTAATGTAATAAAAAACATTCTAAAAATGTTTTTTCCCCAAACCAAATAAAACGTTTGCAAACTTTATTTCACTCTATTTTTTCTTTAGAATGTTGTGAAAAAATATACTTAAATAATCCCAAAAGTGGACAAATTTGGTATCAAATTGAAGCTTATGGCCCAAGGAAGCTCATTATCAATAAGAGATATTCACCAAAGTTTAAAATATCGATGATAACTTTGTTATTACAATGTATTTTTTTCTTGAATTTGATATTTTTTTCATCCATTTTTTTCATATTTTCCAGACCCACATTCCAGTGTGCAGCAGACCTTGACAACTATGTGGCATCCCTCAAGCCAAGTAACATCTCAGCAGTGTCAGCCCTGACAGTAGGGAATGTGATAGCCCTGTACAGGGACTGCGGCACCACCAAACTGCATAGCCAGCTCAGAGCTGTAGACCCAGCATTAAGCTTCACCAGCAAGGGCCTGCAAGCTGCTATTAAGCGACAACTATATTTTGCTTTTTAAAACTCATGATCCTTTGCTGACCAAGGATATTCAATAACTAAAGATATTAAATTTTTTTCAACGGAAGTAGTCATTTATCTAATTTCGCAATATTGACCTTTGACCTTAAAATGACCTTGACCTTAGACAAGGTCACCATATGCAAGGTCTTTTGGTGAGCTTAGACCCATTCTTTATCTCAAATTTCTAGTCTTGATATATCATGAGATGTGTCAATTTTACTCCAATCTCATAACATTGACCTTAGAATGACCTTGACCTTGGGCAAGGTCACCACATGCCTGTTCACACTAATCACTGAAAAAGCCTTCAACTATGTTTTATATCAAGTTTCTAGCTTTAGTTTTTCATAGGAAGTAGTCATTTACCTAATTTCACAACATTGACCTTTGACCTTAAAATGACCTTGACCTTGTCCAAGGTCACCATATGCACAATCACATCCGCCTCGTGATGACCTTCGATCTACTTTTTATATCATAATTCTAGCTGTAATAGTCCATGAGAAATGGGCATTTAACTGATTAAATGACTCCTGATGCCAGCTAGAATGATCACGAAATCTGGATCACAATTAAACTCTTAACTATGGTTAATTGTGGCAGAACGATAGACAGAATTTCAGATCTTTGAATGGCCATAACTTTGCTTCAAATTAACATAAAGACTTCATTCAAAAAGCAAAATCAATCAGTTTTGTGAGATCTATCCATAGATCATTAGCTAGAGTACATAGAACCAAGTCCTAAAAATTAGGTAAGTGCCTAACCTATAGTGACAAAGTTCTTTCCAGCTGACTGCCATTGATTCCTTCTGTTCTTGAACGAAGGAGAATAACCCCCTGAGCCGTCTGGGCCCGAAACATGGCTCAGTCGGAGGTGATGGCGACCGTAACGGCCAACCCCGAAGGACACCCGACTCCACCCCGAAGTCCAGTAGTAGAACTAATGGACACTACCGAAATGGAGTCATCCATCCCCGAAACGGCTCCCGACACCCTGAGCATCCCGACGCCCGAGTACGACTGAAGGAACCACCCCTTCAGTCATCATCGAAGTCCCCGTGACTTTTACTGACCGACCACCAGCTGTTGGGTACGTGAACGTGACCAAAGGATTCATCTGGACGGCCACCGGCAAGAATCGGTACTGCCCAGCGAAATACCTAGGCCTTAAGGGCGAACCTCCACGGCTGATACCCTACGATTTACAATCTAGGATCTGGCGTGGATGCACCGAAACCGGAGTCACTGACGTTTCCGACATCTGGTTCGAAAACTATTTCGGACTCGCCGAAGCGATGTGCATCAGCGATGGCCTAGTTGCCGTTGTTGACGCCATCTGCGAGGACGACCGAATTAGGTCACAGACAGCGTACCCCCTGCTGTATGGCCTAATCGGATTCGAGGAACGCCTTCCCAGCATTCACTCCCGCGAAGTCCTCCTCCCACAAGGACCACCCCGAGAACGCACCTACGCATTCATGTCCGACTCCCAGAAGAACTCTCCTGTTCGCGAGGAGGAAGACGCCTTATTGGCGGACCCCGAGCTCGAGAAGGAAGAGCAGAGAATGGCCAACGAGACTGCTCGCGACGGAGACGTGGCCAGCAAGATTCCCGAAGCTGTCTCGAGCCTTGAGGGTGGAGCTTGCTACTCCACTAAGGTAAACACCGCCAAAGAAATGAGCCTCGAGGAGCTTGATGCGCGCCAAGAGGCCATTGAACGCGAGCGCAAAGACTTGATGAAGCGCAAGTCGAAACTAAAAAGAGACGTGGAGAAAGCCAAGAAAGAATCCACGGACAAGCCCGAGGGTAAGACCAAATCGAGCCGCGGGAAGAAAAAGGTGGTGGAGGAGAAAGCGGAAGAAAGCGACGACTCTGCAGCTTCGACTTCGTCTCGAAGCTCGCGGAGTCGAACCCGGAGTGGTAAAACCACAAAGGGGGATGACGCCCCATCCCCCTCGAGATCTACCCGGACGAGACCTTCTTGGAGAACGACCCCTCTGGCCCCGGAGCCCGTTACTAGCACCGCGGTCGAGGAGGAAGAGATCCAGGAAGAGGGCAATGGAGATCACGACCGGCAGGTTGCTGAAATGAGCCGGCACCTGCTGGAAAACATCGATTCGTTGGAAGAGCCGCTGGGAGACGCCCCTGACGAAACCTGCCTAAGCAAGTGGGTCAACACCCGGACCGGATTCCCGGATTATACCCCGAAATGTTTCATGGACTGTCAGCGTCACACTGACAGTTACTCGATTCCTCCCGCCACCAATCGCGACGGCGATAGTGACGACGAGGAATGGATGAAAATCCTAAAGAAGGACTCAAACTTTATTGCCTTCAGGGAAGCCAAAGTCAATGGGTCCCCCTGCTGCTCCTGCTACCGCTTCTTCTCGAGGGCGGGTCCGACCTGTAGACCCGAAACGACCCGGACGTTAACTCGTCTTGAAAGACCCCAGTCAGCCTCTCCCCGAGGTTGGTAGGGGCCGAGGCCTGACTATAGATGAAAGTGGAGCTGTAGTTGGGTCGTCCCGACGAACCAACACCGCTACCCCATCACCGAGCGCCACTGCCACTTCGAGCTCCGCCTATGAGAGCGGTTCGGATACTCACACGACTCCCGTGCCGACTCCTCCAGCACGAAACATGAGGACCACCAATGTGTTACATTTGGTGAAATCTAACCTCGAGCTGGAGGACCCCGACGACTACATCAGAAACCGGACACAGGAAACCTGTGATATTCAGGCCGACGTCTTCCAGGCGTGGCAGGAACGACACATCAGCCAGGCCACCGGCTACCTTCGAGGTGTCACCGAAGGTGTTTTTGAATGTCTTCATGAGATTCAACGGCGAGAAATCGCCCGAATCTTCAAGCCTCGCTTCAACGAGAAAACGAGGCCAAGGCCATGAAGCTGAAATACGAGTCGCAGCTTCAGGAGCTGAGGAGCCAGTACGACCATCAGGACGTTCGATTCATGGCAGTGTTCGGCTGCTTCATGAAAGACTGGGATGGCACTGCCGAGAGTGCCTTCGAAAAGCTCCAGGCCAAGTTGCAGGAGACTAGACAACTCGAGGCAGACATCGAATCCTTCGGATTCACAAGCATGCCCACCCCGAGAGCTTCCGCCAGTGCTGGCGCGCCCCCAACCAGACCCGAGTCTGAAGGCGCCACTGCTGCCCCAATTGTCACCCCAACTAGACAAACCGACGTGCCAGCCTCTACCCCCGAAGCAGCCACGGTAGCCACAACCCCTGCCCAAACACCAGTGGTCCATAACCTGATCAGTTTGGACTCCGATCCGGAAACCCATTCTGGGGAAACGGTGATGGAGACAGACTTGTAACACTCGATGTAGGCAAATACAGTTGACGACCCTGCCTTATGGGATCCTCGAACACCGAGACTGTGCCCCGAACCCGATGGATGCCCGGACGGATGCAGACCCATGGAACCCAATGGACGTATCTACATCTTCCCATCTTGATCAGGGCACACCACACAGCGACGCGGCTTGCCACCGCCAAGTCCATCATTCGCCGAATGGATCTGCAGACAAGCAGTGAACGACCCTGAAGACACCCCGAAGTTAATTATTATTGTACAGCAGACCTACTATGCTGGTGGGCTGCTATAGAACCATATTGTATATAATTTAATTAACCACTAGTCCTCTTACCCTACGCATAAAAATATCGTTACTGTTGTAATAATTTTGATCCTAACGTCGTCCACTGAGATCGAGTTCATAAAATATGTCAATTCGATAACGGTAGAACAAAATAATTGGTGCTATAAACCTACAAGATCTGTTAACATAATGCCATTTAATATTTCTCAGGTACATTACCAATTATGTGTTCATACTTCGAGGATAGTAGTGGTATAGATATAAATGTATATTCTTATAGTTATAAAAACCCACAGTTATTGTAAACTGTGTATAAAAAACTAGTATATAGTGTTCATACGTGAACAGCAAAAAAAACTGTTTCTTTTCGGGTTATGCAACTTAGTATCACATATAATTACACACATGGTATATCGTTATTTAACATACGATTAAATACTCTATGTACGGTCTCGAACATGTTCTTCCGAACTTGTTTCGACCCATCTCTCTCTTTTATCCTACCCCATAGTGTATATATATGTTTACTTTATTTAAAGTATTTATAGGTGGTCGACTCCTATTATTAAGACGTCACACAAATAACATATCACGTTCTACTTCGAACTCTCGTTTATTACTTCGAGCCCTAATTTCTTTAGAATAACGAAGTGTTACTCTGTTAAACTATGTTATTTTCTTTTGCACACCCCTTTCCTTATTCTGGTGGGGGTAGTGTAGGGGCTCGTAGATCGTGATATAGTGTGAGCGTCTCCCTCGAGAGGGCGTTTCGAGCGGTGCGCCCATCACCGGTAGTCACTAGAGGTCTCTTCGACCCTGGTCTCTCCGGGGTGGTGGCAGCACTGTTCGCCTCGCTCCAGCTCCTACCTGGGGCCGGGGAAGGCGTTAGTCTGGCTCTGCCTGCCAACGGAGTCGGACCACCTTTACCTGAGCTTGCATATAGCCGAGCAGTACACTTCGAGGTGGATGTAAAACATATACCGTAATAAATACGTGCCGGTTGCACTAATCCGAGATACTTCGTCTGGTTTTCACTTCGAACTAGTCAAGACATTAAACCGAACCACTACATATATATATATATATATATATATATATATATATATATATATATATATATATGGTAGCGTATTTTAAGCTCCTCCGGATAAGAGAATGACGACCAGTAAGTCGGACAAGTATAATTAACGTGTACCCTTTATTGCCTGGCTTGCTCTGCCACACCAGCTAAGTATATCTCAAAAAATGCCGCTTTACCTCCTCTCTGGAGCAAGTGCAGGTGCGTCTTATAGCCACCCCAAATTCAGACTGACTGCCCGGTGGGACACCTCCAGTATTTATACACTTGCAAGTCCACCGGCGCTGGTGTATGTACAACATACACCGCCGCCGGAGACGCTACTCCGAATAACACAATGCTGACGTGACTCCGCCTCCGCCGGCTTCCCCCGCCCCCATGCCAGGATGGTTTCTGGATCCACGTCGGCTCGGTCTACGCCACACTCTCCCCAACTAATTAACAATCGTACTGGGAAAGAATGTCAAAGTACCCTCCTGCAGATGGGTATCCAATTTTGAATAAACCGTTATACACCATGGCCCCTGGGTGTTTGTCATTATTAACTTTAAAAATACATTGAGCAATATAGATAATCATACAGTATACACAGTATCAATACTTATAGCATGCTCCACCGGATAGCTTCCTAATTTACAAATGGTTTAAACTATTATACAACTGCTGCCTTCAAGGCCAATACGACATCACTGCCACCGCCGAGATGCCCCCGACTCATCCACCGAATCGTCCACCGGTCCTCCGCCTGCCTCCGGATGCCGCCCCCGCGGCTCGACCAGGTCTGCAACACAAGGTAAGGCACTTGTACTGCTTACCCCACCGGAACTGATGCATTTTGTTCTTCATTTAAGGTGCTACTGCTCCCCCAGCCTGTACTGGCTTACACCCATAGATTACTTGGGTGCATTCCACGTCGTCCCAGCTTATCCCGCAGTCACCCTCCGACCCGGCTGCATCACCGCTCTCCCTCTCTTCTCCCACCGGCCTCCGCCGGCGCCCTTCTGTACTGGAGTTTCCGCTTCCCCCGCCGTAGATACACCGGAAGAGACACTTACCCTCTTACTGGGTGCTTGTAGAGGCTTCCTCCTCCTCTCCCTCCTCCTTCGCCGGGGCCTTCGGGGTAATAGGCCATGGCTGCCCGCATCTGGAGCACAGTCCCCCCCTGGAAGCATGGGCGTACCTGGTTCGGGTCACCTGAACCGGTTCCACATCACCGTCAGCCAAGCTTTGCACTGCCGAGCTGCACACACCCCCCGGGACCACTCTCATCTCGGGCCCCAAGTTCCCCGGGTTCCGCAAGCGCCTCCTATACTCCTGCAGCTCACGGGGGCCTGTGAAGTCCTCGTTCCAGGGCATCAAGTTCTCTTCCACCTCTAGCCTTTTATCAGAGTCTGGAGCCGGGGGAGGGGTAACCACCACGTGGCTTACAGACACCACTCCTTGTGTGGGAGCCACGCCCCCGTCAGGTATGGGTACCACCTGGGCGTCTGTCACTTTTATAACACGTTCGGAGGTTGGTGGGCCTAAAGGGTCCTCATCCTCCACACTCCCCTGCACCGTCTCCACCCCCTCCGGCACCAACACCAGTGTCCCGCCTCCTCCCCAGCTTCGATTTGTAAGAGAAAGTCCCCCTTGGGAGACTGCACCACTAGCCCCTCCAATCCAACCGTAACTGTCCTGGGGTAATGCACTAAGTCAGGCCTCCCTTTTGCTCTCCCGGCCATCTTGCCGTTTTGTTGGGGGGTTACTCCAACGGGTTCCCCCTCATTGTCCATGGGTTTGCTGCCGGAGCTCGTTTTTGCCGGGGTCTTTGGGTGCTGGCCCGGGGTTTTAGGGTGATGGCCGGTGGGAGTTAATGTACTCAGTAATATTTCCTCAAGGCTGCGCCGCGTTCCGGGGGTGGGAGTCTGGGGCACCACCAGTGGACTAGCCTTTTCCGGGGTCTCCCCCGTGCGCACGGTAACCTGCTCCATCAGTGTTTCTAATCCTGTTTTCTGGCTACTCTTTCCCGGGCCTTTCCCTTTTCCTCCTTTTGTCTTTCTAGATTTCTGTTCTTGCAAAGCTCTTTTCTCCTCCGCCACCCTGGCTTCTGCTTCTTTCTTTTCCTCTATAGCCTTCTGTTTTTCCATTTCTCTCTCCTTCTCTAACCTCTTTTGTTCCTCCAACTTCTTCTGCCTGGCCCTCTCTCTGCCAGCTGTGACCATCGCTGCATACTGCTCCTCGAGGTCAGGGTAGCCAGCCACGCCGGGGGGTATTCAAAGATCTCTTCATCGACTTTAGCTGGAGCGGAGACCATCTCCGTGGCTCCGTCTTCGGGGTCTGTTTTACCTGGTCCCCTGTCCTCCTCCGCCTCCGGGGAGTCGGGGGTGGAGGTGGCCTCTTCCTTAGCAGGTGTACGTAATTTTGGTTCAATGTGGGGTTTGGGGCGGTCCTCCTTTAAGGTGTACTCCAGCAGTTTTTCAGGGCTGGAATTGAGTCCCCCGGATATTTCAAATGCCTTTCCTTTTTCAGGGCTGGACTCCTGAGCTGACTGTGAACCGTCGTCTGTGATGTCATCGTAAGTACCAACCCTTAGCTGGGTTCTTCGTGTTGGCATACCCGATTTAGCCGCATCATATTCCTTTTCTATTTCAGCTATGTCCAGTGTGCCCACCGGCAACTCCTTCTGGAGTCTAGTTAAGGTTTTGGTCGGGGTCTCCCCCTCCTTACTGTACCTGTCCATTAGTAATTTAAGAACAAAGAGAACCTTTCCCTCCTCCTCTGGCTCCAATTGATATTTACCGGTGACGGGGTCCGTAATCATTTCTGTAACACGGCGGACGGCTCCCTCCTTACCGGGGGACCGGCGCACCTTTTTGTCGGGGGGCTCCTCCACTGCCTCCTCGGACACCCGTTTCCGCCCCTTGCCAGTACTACTCCGGGTGGCCACCCCTTGCACAGGTGGTTCCTGATTCGGTGGAGTTTTCAGTCCTACCAGTTCCTCTAGATATTTGGCCGCTGCGGCCACCTCCTCCATTTCCTCATCCCCTATGCTTATCCCGGGGGACACCAGTGACGATATGATAGAGGCGCTGCCCGGTGTCTGGCTGGAGGGCACCACCGCCTCCGTTTTAGAAGTGCTTGCGGCGGCAGACTCGGCCGGCTCCTCCGCCTTCCCAGCCCTCCCTTTTGAAGTGTGGACCTTAACCTTCTGGGGTTTGCCTTTAGACTTGGGTTTTGTAGAAGTGGAGGTGCCTGGAGTTTGCGCTGGAACGGCCCCCGCCTCCCCCTCACTAGCCAGCCGCAGTTGCTTGGTTTCTTTCGGGGGCACCCATCCTTTTATGTCCGGGTGCTGTCTCTCCATGTGGCGCACCAGGTCATTCTTGTAATCTTTGGCGACCTGGTATTCACAGCCGGTGGAGGGGCACTCGTATCCTTCTTGCACGGCCTCATGCTTCCTCTGATGGCGTTTTAAAGCATTGCTGCGTCAAAAGGCATAAGGTTTGCCCTCCTCCCTGCAGATCTCACACCTGTGCTTTGGCACTTGCACTCCCCCTACCCATACCATGGGCACGGACTTTTCGTCTTCGTGTGTCTTAGGCATATTACTGAGTTCTAACTGCTTCCAATCAATGGTCAATATTGCCGAATCCAGGGGATGAGTCCCTCCTTTATACACCCCCTGCCCGGCCACACCCCTCCCCCGTGAGTTGTCTTGGCCAATCATCAGCCAGGAACCTTCCCCGCACGCCTGTGCCGCCGGGGTTTCCCCTGTCATGAGGCCGTCACCCGACCGTGAGAACGTCCGCTCTGCTCCTTCCACCAAACGTTCCGGTGGGTAGTGGCCGTGGGAATGGGATCTTGACCAGCTGTCTTTCCCACGTTCCTTCTTCCTGTAGGGTTTGTTGTTTACTTTTCGGTGGACTGTTTCATCGGTGGGCCGTTGGCGGTGTTTATTTCTATCTTTCTCCCTTCCCCCGTGCCTAGGGCGGCTGCGGGACCGTGAGGACGAGTATTTGGGTGGAGATCGGCCCCCTCTCTCCCTCCGGCGGCCTTCCCGGTGGACCCGTTCTTTCTTTACGCGCTCCCTTGGCCCTTCTTTTTCTCCCTCCCGTCCGGCTTGTGTGTCCCCTGTTACACCATTTCTACGGCTCTCCTCCACCTTCCTCATTACAACACGTCTGTCCTCTGCCATTTCTGTTGGGAATGTGACTGTTATCTTCAAATAGTGGTCGTCTCCCTCCTCATTCTGGTTTCGTAGCAACACCGGTTTTGGCGGGACTATCACTCCGGCAGGGGGCGCGCTCGGCGTTTTAGGCGGAGTTTTAGGCCCATCCCCCGAGCTAGGCGGTGTAGTAGGCTTGAAGGTGCCTGGCAGGGCCGTGACCCCAGCCTGTGGTAAGTATAGACACGTAGGCGCAACCTTAGGCGTCTCCTCCTCCTTAGGCGGTGTTTTAGGCCTCCAGGGTAAGCGACCCTGGGCTATTAGACGGCTCTCTCTCTCCTCATTCCGTTCGTTATCATACTCTGCCTCCTCTAGCATTTCGTAGACCCGCCACCTCTCTGCATGCTTGGCTAGGATACCACCTCTCTCTGGGTTCTTCCTCCGTCTGGCCCACTCTGCCCTCTTGAACTCGTTTCTCTCCCTAGTTTCTTCTGTCTCCTCCTCCAAAGGGGATAAATATTCTTCATCCAGGGGGGGTTCGTCATCTGGGGGTTCCCCCCTCCAGTGGGCCATTGCAGCTTCTGCTCTGACCCTAGTCTCCTCCTCCCACCACCATTTCCACCAGCTGTCCCCACCTTCCGCCATCTTAACAGGTAAGTATGCTTGATCACACGCCCCGGGGTTAGGGTCCCTTATTATCGCCCGTATCGCCTTAGCCCCCGGCGATCCATCCCCCGCACCCTGGTCGGGGTTGGCCATCTCTTCCTCTGCCGGGTCTATCTCCGTGCACTCATCCCCCAGATCCTCTTCCTCTGGCAGGCAGACCTCCTTTATAGAATCAAAATGTACCACTTTGGTTACACGGCCCCTCTTTATCTTGTACACTGCATCCCCTATTCTCTCCTGCACAGTCCAAGGGCCGGTCCAATAACATTGCAACTTGGGGGATAGTCCTCTCTTATTTAGGGGGTGATAGTAGAAGACCTGGGATCCCATTGGCAGATGGCCCTCCTCCGCCCTCGCATCATAGTTACGTCGTTGGCGGGCCACCGACCTCCCTATGTTACTCCTAGCTGCTTCATACGCCCGTGCCATCTTCTCCTGGACCTCAGCCACGTATCCAGCCTTATTCCTCGGGGGTGGATCCAATGGGTAGATCAGATGCAAGGGGACGGTTGTTTCTCTTCCCAACATCATCATGTTAGGCGATACTCCGGTGGAGCTATGCACTGATGACCTATAGGCGGCCATCACAAAAGGGAGCTGCAGGTCCCAATCCTGCTGGTCGATGGCCACCACCATAGCCAGTAGTGCCTCAATGGTCCGGTTAGCTCTCTCCACCATTCCATCACTTTGAGGCCTAAAAGCGCAAGTCCTTGTTTGTTTGACCCCCAGCAAGGCTACTATCTCCTTGAACAACCCCAACTGGAAATTCTTGCCCTGATCGGTGTGAATCTCCACCAGCGCCCCTAGCCGACATATGAACTCCTCCACCAACTTCCTTGCCACGGTGGGCGCTTCCTGATTGGGAATGGCGTAGGCCTCAGGCACGGCTCACACTGCTCGCACCACCGGGTGACATCCCTCCGGAATTCAGGCCAGTAATATCCTCCCTGTACCCGCCTGATGGTCTTGTTACGCCCTAGGTGTCCGGCCAGTGGTTCTCTGTGTACCTCCTGAAGCACATCCTTCCTGTTAGGCTTGGGAACTGCTATCTGGAAGTGGGCCGACCCCGCCTCCCCTATCCACCACCTCCCCAACACACCCTTGTGTATTGTCAGCCTCTCTCTCTGGGCATACCAGGCCTTTTTTTCGTAGCTCCAGTCCCGTCTTACTGCTTCAGTGGGGGCCTCTCCTCCTTCCACCCACCCCCGTACCTCCCTGAGAAGGGGGTCATCATCCTGCAGCTTTTCCCGTGCCGCCCCTACCGGAGGATCCGGCCCCTCTGCGGGGGATTGGTTCCCTCCTTCTAGTACTTGACTCTGAGCTCGTGTGAAGACACGACACCACCGCCTGTCTTCTTCAGGGTCTCTGCCGCATTGTTTACAGGGTGTCCTGGATAGGCCATCCGCATTACCATGGGCCCTTCCTGGTCAGTGTTGTATCACTATGTCATAAGTGCCTATGATCTGAAGCCACCGCACCAGCTGGCCCTCCGGTTCTTTGAACTCCAATAGCCACCGAAGGGATGCATGGTCGGTGTGCACTACCACCGGCCGACCCACTAAATAGTGTCTGAATTTCCGGAGGCCAAAGACGATGGCTAACAACTCCCGCCGCGTAACGCAATAGTTTCTCTCAGGTTTGCTAAGGGTGCGACTGCCATAAGCCAGTACTCTCTCTTCCCCATCTTGTTCTTGTGCCAGCACCGTGCCCAACCCCGTATCACTGGCGTCCGTGTCCATAATAAGTTGGCCTTCTGGTCGGGGGAACCCCAGGATAGGAGCTTCTATCAATTTCTGCTTCAGTATCTCGAAGGCATTTTCACACTCCGGCGTCCACTTGAAAGGCCGTCCCTTTTCCGCCAAAGAACTGAGTGGTTTAGCCTTAGTTGAGAAGTCGGGGATGAAGGCTCTATAATACCCCGCCAGACCGAGAAAACTCCTCACTTCTGTGATATTCTGTGGTGGGGGCCACCCCTGAACAGCCTCCACCTTGCCTGGGTCGGTCCCTACCCCGGCCTCACTGATCTGGTGCCCCAGAAACAGTATCCTCCGGCGGGCCAGTTGGCATTTGGAGGGTTTTATCTTAAGGCCGGCCTCCGTCAGTCTTTGTAGTACCTCGCCCAACCTCTCCATATGCTGTTCAAAGGACTCGGCAAACACGACAATGTCGTCTAAATATACCAAACAGGTACGCCACTGAAGCCCCCGCATGGCAACCTCCATCACTCGCTGAAACGTCCCTGGGGCATTACATAACTCAAACGGCATTCTGATGAATTGGTAGAGCCCCCGGTGGGTGGTGAACGCTGTCTTCTCTCTGTCCTCCGCCGTTACATCTAGTTGCCAATAACCACTGGCAAGATCCATTGATGAGAACCAGGTGGCCCCCGCCATAGTGTCCAAGCAGTCCTCCACCCGGGCAGAGGGTAGGCGTCTTTTACTGTAGCTTTGTTTAACCGCCTATAGTCCACACAGAAACGGGTTGTCCCGTCTTTCTTCTTCACTAGCACCACCGGAGATGGCCATGGGCTTACTGAAGGCTCGATTACCCCCGCCTCCAACATTTTGTCAACCTCCTCTTCCACCATGGCCCTTCGGTGGGGGGCTAAGCGTCTTGGTGGCTGCTTTATAGGGGGTTGATCCCCCGTATCTATTCGGTGTTGGGCCATAGTGGTGTGTCCCTTATCACCCTTATGACACTGGAAGGCCGCCAGGTGTTGATTAAGTAACCCCGCCAGCTCCTTTCTTCTGTCTGGCTCTGTTCCCTCCACCAGCTCTCTTATAAGCCCTCTCTTCTCCTCCGGAGACATAGCCTCCACCCGACGGCACCAGCTTCCGGGGTTCTCCCGGTGTTTCCACCCGTTGAATACCACCCAGAGTCATATCCTTGTAGACGATGATCGGTTCTGGCCCGGGGTTCAGCACCCTGACCCAAGTTTCTCTGTTTATTGGCTGGACCAGGCCTCTGCCCACCAGGAAGTGGGGTTCACCTTTGTGCCCGGCCATACTTTCTATCATGCCATTCCCACCGTCCAACCACCGACCCATCACCGCGCCTTCCAGAAATGCTTCCTCCCCCACTCCGACCACTGCTGAGCGGGTGCTCACCACTGGACACACTGATTCTGGTTGGGTCCAGATTAATCTTCCCCTGGCCACGTCCACCACAAGCTGGTTTTCTCGTAGAAAGGCGGCGCCCAATATTCCTTCCGTCCCTGTGTCCCCCACGATAAACATCGCGTTCGTGCTCCTGCTCCCCAATTGTAATGAAGCCTGCACCTCCCCTTTAAGTTTCAGGGGTCTTCCATCCACCGAAAAGACAACTTCCCCCGTTTCTTGGAGCGGCCGATTACCCCCGTGTCGTTCCCACCACCCGTGGGAGATAAGGTTTAGTGAGGCGCCAGTATCTACCAGCATCTGTATAACGGCTCCCTCCAACTTGCCTTCCACTATTAGTCCTCCGCCGCCCCTCTCTCGCCTTCCTTGCACAATATTCATAGGCCCAATCCCCCCGAACTGTACCTGGCCTTGGGTAGAGGTCGGCTCTAGTTTCCCGATGGAATAACATCCTTTCCAATTTCGGGGGCCCCCCCAGGTTTGTCAGTTCTCCTGTTGGGGCACTCCCGCTTGAAATGCCCTTCCTGGCCGCACCCATAGCAGGCAGTACTCCACCTCTTCTTTTCAGTGGAGAGGGGCTCCTCCATCTTCTTAGCCAGGCGGTCCATTAGTTCCACCATTTTATCCATCCTGTCTGTGTTGGTTTTGAGATGCTCATTTACCGACGCGTCAGCGGTCCTAACCCTCTGTGATGTTTCCTGCTCCACCTTCCGCCCCCACGGCTGTCATGATGGCAGCTTGTAGGTCCTTTGGCTGTGACTGATAGACCCATTGTCTCAGAGGATTATCCAAACATAGCAGGAATCTGTCCAAAACCAAGGTGTCTGTAGTTCGGGCGTCGGCCTCGGGGTAAGCTAGCCGGGTGTACTTCATCAGGTCCTCCCTCAATTCTTGCAACGCCTCCCCCTTCCTCCGTACCCTGGTGCGGAGGACAGCTTTATAGGTCTCCTCTTGATTGGTGGGCTCGAACCCTTCGACCAGCGCCTTCCGGAGTTCGGTGTACCCTTCCGGCGTAGCTGGTTTTCTGCCGTTCAACAGCCTCCGAGCGGCCCCCGCCAAACTCAGCCCTAGGAACATGCCGGCCTCCGCCTCGTCCCACCCATTCACCTTCACACACAGGTCGAAGTGGTTGAGGTAATCGCCTAGATCCCCCGTCCCGTCGTATTTTGTGGGTTTAACCACCGGTTTTCCTTTTGCACTCACTTCACCGTCAGCTCCGCCGGATAGGGACGGCAAAGCAGGTAACCAGGTTTCATCCACTGATGGTTGCTCTCCCCCGGCCACCTCTTTTTTTACAGTCATCCCCTCTCCCTTGTTGTCAGGGCCCTCCGTCCCTCTTCCTTCCTCCCGTCTCTCCGCTGCCGGTTTTATCTTCCTATGCTTTGAGAGAGTCTCTAGGAGCTGGTCCCACTCCTCCTCCGTCCAATCCTCTGACCCTTCCTCCAATCTCCTCCGAGTAATGCTTGAAGTATTTTCCGTCTTGACCCTGGGTTGGCGCCTCCCCCGGCTTGGCCTCCGGGGTATCTCCCTCTCCACCTCCTCCTTCTCCCATGGCCATCTGAAGTCGTTTACGGGACTTGCACGCCCTCCTCCCACCTCTACCTGATTGCCTTCCCCCGTCCAATTCCGATCCATAGGCTCCTCCTGCCTTTCGGGGTATGGTTCCTCAGGTCTGCCTTCGGTGGGTCTTCTGATTGTCACCTCCTCGTCCACTACTTCCAGGAGGGTCCCCCGACCAACTCCCTCTCCTTCCCATTTCAATGAGTCTGTTTCCGTTATTCTTGCCTCCGCCATCTCTAGTCCCGCATGGATCCGTTGAAAACACCGCTGTCACCAATGTAGCGTATTTTAAGCTCCTCCGGATAAGAGAATGACGACCAGTAACTTGGACAAGTATAATTAACATGTACCCTTTATTGCCTGGCTTGCTCTGCCACACCAGCTAAGTATATCTCTATATATGCCGCTTTACCTCCTCTCTGGAGCAAGTGCAGGTGCGTCTTATAGCCACCCCAAACCCAGACTGACTGCCGGGTGGGACACCTCCAGTATTTATACACCTGCAAGTCCACCGGCGCTGGTGTATGTACAACATACACCGCCGCCGGAGACGCTACTCCGAATAACACAATGCTGACGTGACTCTGCCTCCGCCGGCTTCCCCCGCCCCCATGCCAGGATGGTTTCGGGATCCACCGACGTCGGCTCGGTCTACGCCACAATATATATATATATGTGTGTGTGTGTGTGTGTGTGTGTGTGTGTCAAAAATCAGTCATACAATATAATAGTATAAGTAATGGTTGAGATAAGGGATTGATCATATCAGAAACATACCAACAGGTCAGATTTTTGCACTGAAACACTCTGACACATGCCACAAGTAGACATACAGTCGAGATTTATAGAAAAATTATGACATCCCCTATGTAATAATGAAGTGCAATATGAAATAATATGATATGAAGTAGTGTTTTAGGATATATTCTGGCTCATCATCAAAACCAGAAACAATTGACAATCACAATCAATCACCACAATTATTATGTGTAATCATCAATAATTACCTATTGGCTGGTTCATCATCTGTATTAATTGTATCTAATTTTCAATAATGACCTCACATTCCTGAGGCAGGACGTCCCCAGGTACAATACCCCTATAATATGGGGACCTCTTGAAATTTCTGCTCACTGTCCTAGGTAGAGGAAACACAATCTTTGTACTAGCCCTGGTGTTATGGCCAGTTTCAACAGGAGTAACAAATTTTGAACTCTTGTACATCATTGACAGTAGTAATATATCAAACCTTTTTCCAATGATTCAACACCACCAATTTCATGGAGCTGAGACACATGATATTTTCTAATATTACATCTTAAACAAATTCTTAAAGCTCTGTTTTGTAACCGTTGTAATTGATATAAGCCTTCCTCATTACAACTTGTACTTATAAAACAGCAGTATTCAATGTTTGGCCTAATTGTAGTTGTATACACTTGGATACTGTAATCTCTAGTAAGATATTTTCTAATTTTTGCAAACCTAAACGACTTATTACAAACATTTTTCTTCAATAATTTAATTTGTTTGTCAAATGATAACGAACTGTCAAGAGTAACACCAATATATGGGAAAGTATTAACAGTTTTACCACGAATATCATTAAACATAATATCAGTAGGTAAACAGTTCTTTAATTAGTGTTTACTACAGAGCCACATGAACTCCATCTTTCTAAGATTTACAGTTAACCTATTGTTAAATACACATGTCTTAAATAACTCTACTTCCCTGGATAAACGTAAACGCATGAACGTAACAAGTGTTAAATATAACAATACCATACCGACTTGGCATGTTGTGGGTGGCGCTGTCCTGTCTAGCTGAAGCTGGTTATCAGCATGTGCCTTAAACTGGTTGTAGGGTACAGATACATAATACCTGGTGGGAATCCACTCTGTCCCACCCTACACACAAATGTACTATTATGGCTTATTAATGAGCACATAAAGGCTTAATAATATGATAACAAGTTAAAAGGTATTCTTAGTGTAGGCCATCACTTATCACACCTGCAGGTGTGGAGTTCTCACACCTATAGGTGTGGAGAGGCATCCAAGTATAGAGTGTCTTCTGACCCCTGAAGCTGCAAATCTCGCGAGAATGGATGTTAATTAGGCTTGAGCAGGTAGCTGCACTGCCTACACACCTGCATGGACTGCCTGTATGGTACAGGGGCCCACAGAACAACATGCAACCTCGGTATATTCCTACACCTAGCAAATGAGAATTTCTCAAGGGTCGCAGTTCTGTGGCTGCAACACCATGATGCTGCCCCCTTGTGTATTGTCCCTCACTATCTATGTTCTGTGGCTGCCACACCATGGTGCTGCCCCCTTGTGTATTGTCCCCTCACTATCTATGTTCTGTGGCTACCACACCATGGTGCTGCCCCCTTGTGTATTGTCCCCTCACTATCTATGTTCTGTGGATGCCACACCATGATGCTGCCCCCTTGTGTATTGTCCCCTCACTATCTATGTTCTGTGGCTGCCACACCATGATGCTGCCCCCTTGTGTATTGACCCCTCACTATCTATGTACGGTACTGTGGCTGCCACACCATGGTGCTGCCCCCTTGTGTATTGTCCCCTCACTATCTATGTTCTGTGGCTGCCACACCATGGTGCTGCCCCCTTGTGTAATGACCCCTCACTATCTATGTACTGTGGCTGCCACACCATGGTGCTGCCCCCTTGTGTATTGTCCCCTCACTATCTATGTTCTGTGGCTGCCACACCATGGTGCTGCCCCCTTGTGTAATGACCCCTCACTATCTATGTACTGTGGCTGCCACACCATGGTGCTGCCCCCTTGTGTATTGTCCCCTCACTATCTATGTTCTGTGGCTGCCACACCATGGTGCTGCCCCCTTGTGTATTGACCCCTCACTATCTATGTTCTGTGGCTGCCACACCATGGTGCTGCCCCCTTGTGTATTGTCCCCTCACTATCTATGTACGGTACTGTGGCTGCAACACCATGGTGCTGCCCCCTTGTGTAATGACCCCTCACTATCTATGTTCTGTGGATGCCACACCATGGTGCTGCCCCCTTGTGTATTGTTCCCTCACTATCTATGTTCTGTGGCTGCAACACCATGGTGCTGCCCCCTTGTGTATTGACCACTCACTATCTATGTTCTGTGGCTGCCACACCATGGTGCTGCCCCCTTGTGTATTGTCCCCTCACTATCTATGTTCTGTGGCTGCCACACCATGGTGCTGCCCCCTTGTGTATTGACCCCTCACTATCTATGTACGGTACTGTTAGGCGCATTTCGCCAATCTGCGCCGATTGCCAATTTCGCTTTGCGCCATGCACAAATGGTGCGAGTTTTCAATAAAGTTTATAAAGATTTCCTTAAATTCATTTCTCTTGCATATTTGGGAGATGAGTATTTATGTTTGCCAACAGATTGTATGAGCATACACATCTTTATCACTTTATATATATAAAATATCTCAGACATGTCAGACCTGCTCGCTGATACACTGATATTGGTGCTTTGTGCAAAATTGGAGCTTTGTGCGGCGCCGATCTTGCCCAATTTGCAAATTGCGCTGCGCTGTTTGCAAGTTGTGCCAATTGGTGATTTGCGCATGACATGGGTGCCACAGGTTGCACTACACTAATTGATGCTAGGTGGCAGCAAGTCACACAAGCTAGATCCACACTGAAGGGTGTTGTACAAAGATTATTGGTCTAAAATCAACAGTGGAAATGTAAATGAGGCATCAAATTAATCCGTATAGTGTATACTAACAGGTTTGAGTGGTATCTAAGATGGAATTTGATGTTAGATTGGGCCTTTGAGGTGAAAAGGAATTATTGATTTAATGCAAAATATTCACTGCAAAAGTGCATGATTTGGGTATGTCCGCAGGAAATGGCCTGTAAAAAAAGTTAAGTTACAAAGCAACCATGCAAATGGGTCTAATTATTTAGGACAAATGTGTGGCTATAAGAAAATCATAGTAGCTAAGCCCAACGAACAGCAGGGATATTTTATTTCGGCCCAAATCCTATATAGAAATATAGAGAGAAAACAATTAGTGTAGTGCAGCCCACACCATGATGCTGCCCCCTTGTGTATTGACCCCTCAGTAGAATAACAATGTACAACCTACCGTAATACCTTGCGTATAAGGCGCACCTCGCGTATAAGGCACACCCAGACTTTGCAGATGTGAATGAAAAAATATAAAATGTCATAACCTTTTTTCCTATGAACGGATTTTCAAAATTCAAAGACCTATGGCCTTCTTAGGGCCTCCCGTATCCTATTTTACCACAATATTGGGTCAAGGGATTATTGAGGAAATTTTAGAGAAAAATCTCTCCTAAATAATTCTGCTATAAGGCGCACCAGGGGTGCATCCTCGTGTATAAGACGCGCATTATACGCGAGGTATTACAGTATATCAAATATAACCCACATGGTCAAAAGATATTGATAGGGGCTACACTTAAAAATGTCTGTTACCTGTCCAGAGGGTGGGATTTTTCCGACCCATGAGGAAGGAAGGGAAAAATTCTTTATTTGTCATGAGCGTCATAAGTGGGGGTTTTATGAATTTGCCATCACATTCTAAGATTTAATGATTGGAAACATAGATTCTCGTGCTGATGGATTTCAGAACTCAGAAAAGATTTTCCCATTCTCAATAAAACATACACCAGGCCTCTGGACAGGAAACGAGCATACTTTGAAGGGTGGCCTCCAAATTGTTCCAAAATGTGTATGAGAGCATATAGTGCAGTGATGGAGGGGATAGAAACATCCCTATATAGCCCCTTTTAAGTGGGCTAGGGAAGCCCTATATAGTGTAAGAGGGGAAGGATAGAGGAGACTGGCATGGGAGAGACTAGGGAGGAGGGGACAAGGTCAATAACATCCGGGTCCTGATTGATGTATGAGATGGGGGGATGTTAGTGAGGGGCACCGTGAGACTGAGCACATCCATCCTACCGCTCATGACAGGTATTAAACCTTTATGGGCAGCTAAGGGAGTCATCAACAGCTAGACAGGTCGATTTTAATAAGTTACTCACCCAGGTATGTGACAAACTTTTGGGGATTGATTATTATGCAGTTTTTTTTTCCAAGGAATCCACATGATCTTTCTCATTATCAAGTATGGTTCTAAGCATTTTCATTGATCCATTGCTAAATTCTCATATTTGTCAGAATTTACTAAAATAAAGAGTGAAAATACCTTGTTTAATGACATTTCGCATAAATTATGCTAATTAGGCTTAAGTGAAAAATTCCAAAGGAGTGTGATTTTGTTGTTTGGGCCTATTTAGAAAAAGTTCAGTCATGTATTGTATCATTCTTTGATTTAATAGTGTAATTTAAGTGACCTAATTAAATATGCAAATTAGAAGCCTTAATATGCAAATTACAAAATGTCCTCATGCAGATTTGGATTCTATGGAAAAAAACTGAGTAGGAACCACCCCTTGAACATAAGGAACCCCTCATGGTTAGTAGAAGAGAGATTTTGTCCTGTCTATTGCTGGGTCTCTCAGAGAGCTTTGGACTTTTTTCCATTAGGAATTCATTGGTTCCCATTGCGTGGTAGGCTAACAGTGCCTATTTAGCAATATTTTCAGTTTTTGCATAAATTATGCTAATTAGGTATATGGGAAAATAATATATGACAATGCAATCTTGATCTCCACCCATATTAGAAGGTGTGTAGTCATTTTAGAGACATTTGACCAATTCTGCATGACTTTATCATGTGCAATCCAATATTTATCCTACCTAATAAGAATATGCTAATTAAAGACCTTAATATGCAAAATTCGCAATGTCCCCTGGCAAATTTGGATTCATTGCAAAAAACTGCATAAGAATCAATCCTCAAAAAATTGTCACATACCTGGGTGAGTAACTTATTATAATCAACCTGTCTAAGCGGTGAGGGGGGTGGGGGTGATAAATTCCATGAGCACTGCAAATCTTTTTACAGCCCCCCCCATTTATTCTTTGGTAGTGTGAGCATATTGTATAAAAGGGGTGAAGATTTTTTGTTCTGGAGGAGGGGGCTATGTTTGCCTTAAGGCATCATGCTGCCCTTACAGTTTAACAGCATGATGGGAGGAGGGGGTGTAGGAGTGGGCTGTGTGCCTGAAGGCACCATGCTGCCCTTACAGGGTTAACAGCATGATGGGAGGAGGGGGTGTAGGAGTGGGCTATGTGTGCCTGAAGGCACCATGCTGCCCTTACAGGGTTAACAGCATGATGGGAGGGGGTGTAGGAGTGGGCTGTGGGTGCCTGAAGGCACCATGCTGCCCTTACAGGGTTAACAGCATGATGGGAGGAGGGGGTGTAGGAGTGGGCTATGTGTGCCTTAAGGCACCATGCTGCCCTTATAGGGTTAACAGCATGATGGGAGGGGAGGAGTGGGCTGTGTGCCTGAAGGCATCATGCTGCCCTTACAGGGTTAACAGCATGATGGGAGGGGGTGTAGGAGGGGGCTGGGTGTGCCTTAAGGCATCATGCTGCCCTTACAGGGTTAACAGTATGATGGGAGGAGGGGGTGTAGGAGGGGGCTGTGTGCCTAAAGGCACCATGCTGCCCTTACAGGGTTAACAGCATGATGGGAGGAGGGGGTGTAGGAGTGGGTTGTGTGCCTGAAGGCACCATGCTGCCCTTACAGGGTTAACAGCATGATGGGAGGAGGGGGTGTAGGAGTGGGCTGTGTGCCTTAAGGCACCATGCTGCCCTTACAGGGTTAACAGCATGATGGGAGGAGGGGGTGTAGGAGTGGGCTATGTGTGCCTTAAGGCACCATGCTGCCCTTATAGGGTTAACAGCATGATGGGAGGGGGTGAAGGAGGGGGGCTGTGTGTGCCTGAAGGCATCATGCTGCCCTTACAGGGTTAACAGCATGATGGGAGGAGGGGGTGTAGGAGTGGGCTGTGTGCCTGAAGGCACCATGCTGCCCTTACAGGGTCAACAGCATGATGGGATGGGAGGAGTGGGCTGTGTGCCTTAAGGCACCAGGCTGCCCTTACAGGGTTAACAGCATGATGGGAGGAGGGGGTGTAGGAGTGGGCTGTGTGCCTTAAGGCACCATGCTGCCCTTACAGGGTTAACAGTATGATGGGAGGAGGGGGTGTAGGAGTGGGCTGTGTGTGCCTGAAGGCATCATGCTGCCCTTACAGGGTTAACAGCATGATGGGAGGGGGTGTAGGAGGGGGGCTGTGTGCCTGAAGGCACCATGCTGCCCTTACAGGGTTAACAGCATGATGGGAGGAGGGGGTGTAGGAGGGGGCTGTGTGCCTGAAGGTATCATGCTGCCCTTACAGGGTCAACAGCATGATGGGAGGGGGTGTAGAAGGGGTTGTGTGTGCCTTAAGGCATCATGCTGCCCTTACAGGGTTAACAGCATGATGGGAGGGGGTGTAGGAGGGGGCTGGGTGTGCCTTAAGGCACCATGCTGCCCTTACAGGGTTAACAGCATGATGGGAGGAGGGGGTGTAGGAGTGGGCTGTGTGCCTGAAGGCATCATGCTGCCCTTAAAGGGTTAACAGCATGATGGAAGGGGTGTAGGAGTGGGCTGGGTGTGCCTTAAGGCACCATGCTGCCCTTACAGGCTTAACAGCATTATGGGAGGAGGGGGCTGTGTGTGCCTTAAGGCACCATGCTATCCTTACATGGTTAACAGCATGATGGAAGGGGTGTAGGAGTGGGCTGGGTGTGCCTTAAGGCACCATGCTGCCCTTACAGAGTTAACAGCATGATGGGAGGAGGGGGTGTAGGAGGGGGCTGTGTGCCTTAAGGCACCATGCTGCCCTTACAGGGTTAACAGCATGATGGGAGGGGGTGTAGGAGTGGGCTGTGTGCCTGAAGGCATCATGCTGCCCTTACAGGGTTAACAGCATGATGGGAGGGGGTGTAGGAGTGGGCTGTGTGCCTGAAGGCATCATGCTGCCCTTACAGGGTTAACAGCATGATGGGAGGAGGGGGTTGATTGATTGATTGATTTGTGTTTTACAGCACTTTAGCGGCACTAAGTGGCTATCCCGTGCTTCACAGGTTGATAATTTAACAGAGGAATGTGTCAGTGCCCGCACATATGTGCACCACACACATCCTGAGGGGATAGGAAAGAGGAGATATAGACCCTTTTAAGTGGGCTAGGGAAGCCCGGGGAGGAGGGGGTGTAGGAGTGGGCTGTGTGCCTTAAGGCACCATGCTGCCCTTACAGGGTTAGCAGCATGATGGGAGGGGAGGAGGGGGCTGTGTGCCTGAAGGCACCATGCTGCCCTTACAGGCTTAACAGCATGATGGGAGGGGGGAGTGGGCTATGTGTGCCTTAAGGCATCATGCTGCCCTTACAGAGTTAACAGCATGATGGGAGGGGGTGTAGGAGTGGGCTGTGTGTGCCTTAAGGCATCATGCTGCCCTTACAGGGTTAACAGCATGATGGGAGGAGGGGGTGTAGTAGTGGGCTGTGTGCCTGAAGGCACCATGCTGCCCTTACAGGGTTAACAGCATGATGGGAGGAGGGGGTGTAGGAGGGGGCTGTGTGCCTGAAGGCACCATGCTGTCCTTACAGGCTTAACAGCATGATGGGAGGGGGTGTAGGAGGGGGCTGTGTGTGCCTGAAGGCATCATGCTGCCCTTACAGGGTTAACAGCATGATGGGAGGAGGGGGTTGTGTGTGCCTTAAGGCACCATGCTACCCTTACAGGGTTAACAGCATGATGGGAGGGGTGTAGGAGTGGGCTGTGTGCCTGAAGGCACCATGCTGCCCTTACAGGGTTAACAGCATGATGGGAGGAGGGGGTGTAGGAGTGGGCTGTGTGCCTTAAGGCACCATGCTGCCCTTACAGGGTTAACAGTATGATGGGAGGAGGGGGTGTAGGAGTGGGCTGTGTGCCTTAAGGCACCATGCTGCCCTTACAGGGTTAACAGCATGATGGGAGGAGGGGGTGTAGGAGGGGGCTGTGTGCCTGAAGGCACCATGCTGCCCTTACAGGGTCAACATCATGATGGGAGGGGAGGAGGGGGCTGTGTGCCTTAAGGCACCATGCTGCCCTTACAGGCTTAACAGCATGATGGGAGGAGGATGGCTCTAGACCCCTAAAATCGACATGGCGACATGAGCATTTTTTGGCTTAGTGACATGAGACATGGCCAATTCCTTAAAATCGACACAGGGACATGGCCATTCCTTAAAATCGACACAGGGACATGGCCATTTCTTAAAATCGACATGGTGACATGGCCATTTCTTAAAATCGACATGGGACATGGGGACCCCCCATCAAGGGCCCCAGGAGGGGGTGTAGGAGGGGGCTGTGTGCCTGAAGGCACCATGCTGCCCTTACAGGGTCAACATCATGATGGGAGGGGAGGAGGGGGCTGTGTGCCTTAAGGCACCATGCTGCCCTTACAGGCTTAACAGCATGATGGGAGGGGGGAGTGGGCTATGTGTGCCTTAAGGCATCATGCTGCCCTTACAGGGTTAACAGCATGATGGGAGGGGAGGAGGGGGCTGTGTGCCTGAAGGCACCATGCTGCCCTTACAGGGTTAACAGCATGATGGGAGGGGTGTAGGAGTGGGCTGTGTGCCTGAAGGCACCATGCTGCCCTTACAGGGTTAACAGCATGATGGGAGGAGGGGGTGTAGGAGTGGGCTGTGTGCCTGAAGGCACCATGCTGCCCTTACAGGGTCAACAGCATGATGGGATGGGAGGAGGGGGCTGTGTGTGCCTTAAGGCACCATGCTACCCTTACAGGGTTAACAGTATGATGGGAGGAGGGGGTGTAGGAGTGGGCTGTGTGTGCCTGAAGGCATCATGCTGCCCTTACAGGGTTAACAGCATGATGGGAGGAGGGGGTGTAGGAGGGGGCTATGTGTGCCTTAAGGCACCATGCTGCCCTTACAGACTTAACAGCATGATGGGAGGGGGAGTGGGCTATGTGTGCCTTAAGGCATCATGCTGCCCTTACAGGGTTAACAGCATAATGGGAGGGGAGGAGGGGGCTGTGTGCCTTAAGGCACCATGCTGCCCTTATAGGGTTAACAGCATGATGGGAGGAGGGGGTGTAGGAGTGGGCTGTGTGCCTTAAGGCACCATGCTACCCTTACAGGGTTAACAGCATGATGGGAGGGGGTGTAGGAGTGGGCTATGTGTGCCTTAAGGCACCATGCTGCCCTTACAGGGTTAACAGCATGATGGGAGGGGGTGTAGGAGTGGGCTATGTGTGCCTTAAGGCACCATGCTGCCCTTACAGGGTTAACAGCATGATGGGAGGGGAGGAGGGGGTTGTGTGCCTGAAGGCACCATGCAACAACTTGCGGGAAAGGCCCCACATTATCATGTCTAGGACCTTGTATACAGCAGTCCTGTTATATGGGGTACATTTTTTGCCCATTTAAGCCCGCAGTCGTCTCCTTCCCGGGCTTTGTATCATAGCAAGACCTGGTTCTAACCAAGCTTCTCTCGTCAGTCCCTGTGGCGCAATGCATAGGGAGTTGGACTAAGGACCTGAGACTGCAGGTTCGACCCCTACCATGCCAATGAAATAGTCTGTTGGTTTTAACATGTAACATATGACGTGGAAGGACAAAATTGATGTTACAGCCTATAGGGTGTGCAATATCGACAGATATGTGTATGGGAATAGCCACCAAAAAGCACTGAGTAACCCAGAAATCGTGGTATAAGTACTGATAACAGCGAGCTGATGGGTACCAGGTATTAGGGAGGTTTAGCAGTCAATATTAAGAGAGTAATGAATGGGCTATCGGGCACCGAGTTCAGTGTATCGTAGGATATCGTAACGAGTGGCTGTAGGCCACGAGTTACGATATCCTACGATACACTGAAGGAGGTGCCCGATAGCCCATTCATTACTGTCTTTATTACACGATTAATCAATAAAAAATCAATAAATAATCAATAGAATATCAATAAAAACAAGTTGAAAACAAAAATCCTTCCCCGGGACTCGAAGCCAGCCATGACAGTGTGTGTACACAGGTACATACACCTCATCGCCCGGCAGCGGACAGCGACAGCCCCCATCTCGGCTAGGCTTGGCAGCGGCACACGGCGAAAAATAGTGTACATACACCTCCTGAGGCTCCTCGCCCGGCAGCGGACAGCGGCAGGGCACACGGCGAAAAAAGCTTTTCGCGGCTATGTTTGTGTATAACATACACCTCCTCGCCCGGCAGCGGACAGCGACAGCGCACACGGCGAAAAAAGCTTCTCGCGGCTATGTTTGTGTATAACATACACCTCCTCGCCCGGCAGCGGACAGCGGCAGGGCACACGGCGAAAAAAGCTTCTCGCGGCTATGTTTGTGTATAACATACACCTCCTCGCCCGGCAGCGGACAGCGACAGCGCACACGGCGAAAAAATGTACGCCCAGACCGGGACGCGATCCATGTACCTCTGACGGCTGAGCGCAAAGCGCTAACCGCTAGGCCACGGCGTCTCCTCCGTCTCGCTGTTATGTTTGTGTATAATACACCTCATCGCCCGGCAGCAGACAGCGACAGCGCACACGGCTTTGTATCATATCCAGACGTGGTTCGAACAGAGCGTATCTCGTCAGTCCCTGTGGCGCACTGCATAGGGAGTTGGATTTGGGATGTGAGACTGCAGGTTCGATCCCTACCCTGGCCTGGAATATTGCATGGGTTTTAACATGTGACATATGACATGTAAGGTGTGCTGATATCCATGGATATCAGGCACTAGTGCCTGTTATCCATGGATATCAGGCACACCTTACAAAAGTCATGATGCATGCATCATGGTGTGCAATATCGACAGGTATCAGCATGGGGATATCCAGAAAAAGCACCCAAAATCCAAGAAATCCTGTAATAAAACGCAATATAACGCAGACGTGCAGCATACTTACAGCACTGCTACGTCTACGTAAAATCAGGTTTGAGTGACGTACGTCGTGTTTGCTAAACCTCCCTATTAGGTAATGCACCCCGAAAAGTCGGCAGTGAATGAAAGGAATTTTTCATTGGTTAATAATGTATCCCACTAGGTCGGAATACGGTCCTAGGCATGATAATGTGGGGCCTTTCCCGCAAGTTGTTGTACGCACATGGATGCTGGATATCAGCAAGTGGACCCCCGGGCCAATCTGGCCCCAGCTCGACCACTAGCGTGAGTGTCTCTGGCACCTAGCGTTTGTGGGTAAAAGAAGTTCTTTCCTGCTGGTTGCTGTAGTGCTTATTTGTAGGCAGGTACCTCGCGTAGTAATCTTCCCCAGAAAATGGGGACCATCATCCCCATACACAGAGAGGTATTCCCTAGAATCCCGACCGGGCGAGACTGCCCCCGGGCCCATCCCAGTAAACACAGTTACGTTATACATACGTAGTTTGCACGTAGAAATTTCAGTACATTTACGTATTTTCTCAACGTAGAATAACGTATAAACGTGTATGCTGATGTACGTATTTCTGACGTAGATGTAGAATTTACGTACATATACCTCATTATTACCCGAATTAACGAAGAAAAATGATGTTCTTTAAACGTAAATATTCCTATATATTTAGATGTCCAACGTATATTTTCAATACTTTTATACTAATAACTACGATGTATGTAGTTTTGCAGGTTCTAGTTATGCTCCAATATACGTAAAATTACCTCAAAGAGACGTTCATATACCTACCCCTATACCCTCAGTTAAATTTATTCATTTAAGAATGTTATTTCCTTGTCTCATTCTATAATACTGGTATATTCAGGGCCAGTATTTAGCAAGAGACACCAATGCTTTAGCCATCAGTTTCATCATTTGAATTAAGAGTCAAGTATAACTCCTGATTGTATGTTGAAGGTTCTGTGATGCTAGGTGTATAAGTCTATTTCTTAATGCTACAGCATGGGTGTTTACCATACCTGGATCCCAAAATATACATGGTAACATCATCAATCAGTGAATATTTTGCACAAACCTATTCCCAAATGAAAGGTTGATACAATGAGTTATCAATAATGTGTTTTTAATTAGTATAGTTGATTAATATAGATGACAATCATCATGGAGGTCTAAATTAAATACAATGCTCAGCAATAGTGACACCTGTTGAGATAAACTGAAAGTACAGAAATACGTAGATAAACGTAATTTTACGTATTTCAGACCTCTTTTCGTGTAGAAACATTTAGAACAGATTAGGTGAGCACTAAATGGAAATGAATCTGCCTTGTGATTTTTATTTTCTACATTTAGATAGACCCAGACTATGTTTGATAGCTGTAACCATACAGCTTTCATATTTGTACTGGTATTGGATGTGCTGCCATCTAGTGAGATAGGAGTGAAGCACAAAATAACGTATGTGGGACGTAATCTAACGTATTTCCAACCTCTATGACCATGTGCTTTCTATATTCCCTATTATCACCCTCTGCACACCTACATTTCCACTGTTTGTTTGGAATCTAAAATTCATTACTGAATGAGATTTTGACACATGATGCTCTAACCCATATGGTACATATATTTTATATGACCAACAAATACTCTTGCTTAAATAATGCATATTTAAGATGTAATGTCAATACAGTGTTAATCCCCATAGGGATATGAAAATAGGAATTATTATCCATTATTACCTAAAAATGCACATAATTACAACTACTGCATGTAGGTCAGATGCCTGTCCACCAATAGATTTGATTATGATAGAAAACATGGTTTATTCCAGGGTCAATCTGTTATTTATCTTATCTATCTGTACTGGACTCTAAACACCATGATATGTACAGGATTCTTGTAGACCTAGGCCCAGCTGAGTTATCTTTTTTCATGTCAAGTGATTGATTTTCATCATTATTCATCCCTGATCTTTATAATGCAGTTGTTAATGAAATGAAAGTTTGGTTAGATAAATGAAACAATACTATTTATCATTAGAAGTTTTTATCCAAAATCTACATACATGAACCAACGAATATCTACGTCTTACAATCGTTCTACCTACGAACAAAGCCAATCAAAAATATGGATCAAGATTTACGTGGATAAACCTCTTAAAATTGCGAAGCATAAACCTTATTTATCAACATATATCCACCAACCGATATCTACGTTGCTGGAACCTCATATAGAGGTTCAGTAGAAAACCAACCTAGATCTACCAGAAATCTACGTTGAAACACGTAGTGTGTTTACTGGGATGTCACTAAGGCCACCTAAATTTGATAACTTGGATTACGGGAATTTTCACCCTCAACTTTGGTCGGATAGAGGGAAAAAAAATAAAAAATCCGAAATTAGAGCCCAAAAATCCCATAGGCCAGAGGAAAAAAAAAGAAAAAAAAGGGCCCATGTTAAGTCATGTTTTGGGACACCAAATGTACATTTCAGCCAAGAAAAGGTTGATTTTGACAATTGTATGTCACATGTAAAGGTTAAAACTTTATATTTGTTCATCTCCATCGACATTTTATAATTTTTTTACCCCTAAATGTTGAAAAATCTCATCGGCCAGAGGTAAAAAAAAAAAAAAAAATTTTCTTTTGATTTTGCCAAGAATGTCGTCGCCGGATCCGTAATCCAAGTTATTAGAATAAAATGGCCTAAGCCTAGGCCATAATATCATGCCTGATCTAGGCATCATGCTGCCCCCACAGGGCTAGCCTAAACAGCGGCATGTGAGGGTAGGCAGGGATGAAAGGAGGTTGGAGAGAGTGAGCGCCGCTCCCGACACACGATGCATGCAGCAGGCAGCGACCACCTTGCTCCAACCGGAAGTGGTGGAGATAGAGGTCGCCTGTGCTATCTGCGTCCTTGAGGGAGGCAG
This sequence comes from Acholoe squamosa, assembly GCA_949317995.1. NCBI lineage: Eukaryota > Metazoa > Annelida > Polychaeta > Phyllodocida > Polynoidae > Acholoe > Acholoe squamosa. Next base: position 2,972,438 of record OX439052.1, read on the forward strand.
GCAAACAGCGCAGGCTCCCAGTGTGGGTTGTCTTTGTGTGTGCGTGCAGGACTAGTACACTGTACTGTGTCTGTGTGTGTGTGTGTGTTGGGGCAGGGGGTAATGGTGGCGGGGTGGACGCGTCCGCCTCAGCGCCCCAACCCCCGCCCCCGCACCAGCGACGATGGACGGACACGGACGCGCTGCTCCCCCCTCCCCCCCCCCCACACACACATCCGTCACCCACCGGTACCACCAAAAGGAGGTCGGCGCGTCCTGCCCGACCTGCCGCGTCGGCGGCCAACACAAAATTCAAAATGGCGATCATAGAACAGCTAGCTAGCGCCGCTCAGCGGAGGACCGGACGCCATTCCCACTTGTATAGTTGTAGGTCGGCGGTGGTAGCGCTTTGTGTAGGCCGGGTGGACGATAGAGCTGGGTTACTGTGTTGGGGCATTGCGACCACTTTCAGGGTCAACTCCATGACCTCTGGGTGGTCTTAGGTGTAGGAATGAGTTTTAAATGTAAAACTCCCGGGATTATTCTTTTTTAAAAGGATAGATGGCATAATTAAAATAAACCTAGGCGATACCACTAGAACCCACCTACATTTTCTGTCCCCTTCTATATTCCAACACATCTACAATTTTGAATGTTTCAGGTATATCAATTATAGGCCTAGGTCCAGCCTGAAAAAAAGGCCCTTGTATTATAGACTAGTTCTATTCTGCCTTTTCTGGCTTCTGTTACTTCATACATGTATATAATTCATATCTAGGGGAATGGATCAATGTCGGCCACATCCGGTGTCTACGTCTTAACCCTTTAAAGGCTGCTAGCAGCTAGTGCATTGATTTCCATTGGTCGTCGTGATGCATGAATGCAGCCTTGGTGAGTAACTCACCAGAGCTACAGTCCCGGAGGGTCGTCATGATGCTCCACTTGAAATGCTTCTGACCAGTGATGCACTCTGTACTGTGTAAGCGGCCCTTAAAGGATTATAGAGAGAGATGGTCGGGACTGGGGCTGTTCGGGGGCTGTTCCTAAGAAAGAGTCGTGTGTGTTGCCGTGTGACTGAGACCGTCTGTGAGACTGAGAGAGAGAGAGAGTACAGGACTGGAGGTGAGGACGCCGCCTTCTTTCCTACACAATGTGCAGACCTCTCTCCTCCTCCACCCGCCCCGCCTGCATGGCAGCCAGAATGACGACAGCAGCGACCACCACCCGACCCTGCGCCCGCCGATGTCGGCGCCGCGCCGCTACATGGTCGGAGGAAGTAGCAGGGTGTGTGAGTGGTGGATGGGGGATGTGGGGGGAGGGGGGAGGAGGACGCGCTGACCTCAGCCCCGGCCTGCATGGCATGGGCAGTGTCGGTTGGAGGTGGGTTGGCAGGGAGGGGGGGGGGGGCTTCCGTGTGCAGGGCGGGCACTGGCCGCACCAAGCAAGCCCCCCAGTGGCCCCACCCCCTCTCCGCCTTCTGCCACAAGCACACAACACAAGCAGTAGGCCTACAAGTAGTCGCGACACCTCCCCCCCCCCCATCTCTCCTACGACCACTGCGCCGCACCGACCAACGTCGCTGCCGCGGCCGGGCCTGCAGGCTGCGGCGCACGCTACCACCCCCTTCCCCCCCCCCTCTCACACACACGGAATCCCACATCCTGCCCGGCTCCCACCTCCCTCCCGCACGGCGCGCCGGGCGCCGACCCACCCCTGCCCCCCACTTCCTGTTAGAGGCGGAGCGCGGGGCCGGGTGAGCGCGGCAAGCGGCGGGAGGCTCCACTTCCGCAGCGCGTCAGCGGCACGAGACGCAGGGAGGCGACGACAACCACGACTCTCTCAGTCTCAAACAAGCTCTCAATATCATCACCCAACCCGCGCACACACGCGAAACACAACTAGACCCATTCAGGATCACCTCAGGCACAGTTAGGGTGAGTTTTGAGGTGAAATTTAGAGAGAAATTGGCAAAATCGCGACCGCCGCGGTGTCGCCGCCCGACAACCGTCATGGCGGACATGGGCCTTTTCCAAGATGGCGGAGTCGCCCACTTGCCGTCGCGATGTCGGGAATTAAAATCCAACTCGCCCAACGCTGTATCACATCTGTACATATCCAACATGCTTGAACAGCGACTTTCTGACTAAAAGTCATAAAATCTCACAATATTCGTGTGTTGTACTGTACTTGGGAGCGGAGAGCGCTGTTGATTGTTTTGTTGAGAATTAGGTCAGCGTGACCTAGATCCGGGTTTGGTCGCGCAGAATCCACCTCCTGTGTTGTTTTTCTGCCCGGAGGTTTTGAGTCATTTCTAGCGAGCTCTGCCAAAATCGATGAACACGGGCGAAAGTGGGAGTGTGTTGATGTCCACTGTGATGTGTAATGGAGGGTTTGAAACTGTGATTTTGTGTGGGAGAAAATTAATTTGGGCACATCTTCAGACTCAGTGACAGTCACCCATTCACTCAATCATTGAGTCAATGGATGACCAGAGTGGATGGCAGAGAGCTACTGGCACTCATTCAGTGACTGTCACTGTGCGTGTGTTTAGGGAGTGGTCATTACTTATCAACAGGGGTGGCTGGGAGGGGTGTAAAAAAGTTCACTCTCCTGAGGGGGGGGGGGGGTGTAAAAAATTGTGACCCCTCTTGGGGAGGGCGCAAAAAAATTACTGTAAAAGCCAGCATGCTACAATTCTTGGGAGCAGCAGTGACGTCATAGCAACCAGCGTGGCCCTTATCTGCATGCTGATAAGAATCCTCATTAAGGGTTAAATTAATGAGGACATGTATTAGAAAAAGGTGTTAAAACCCTTATCAGAAAAGATCTAGACATCAGACAGCAAAATGAGTTACAAACTCTGAAAGATATTAAAAATTTGCATCGCATATTTGATCCATTATTTTCTAATCCTAATATTCGAAACGAAATCAGCAAAAAGGTTGATTTTTATAGTACATTGCCTATATAATTTGACCCTTTGGGTTGCCAGGTCCCTAGCAACCAGGGTTCTGCTCCCGAGAATTCTCAGGAGCAGAACCTTGGTTGCTAGGGACCAGGCAAAGGGTCAAATTTGAATTAACCCTTCATTTAAAGTAGGCCTTGGAGGGGCTAGTTACGTAGGAGGCTCCTAAAGTGAAAGTGTGGCTTACACTAGCATATTTGGCACATTTAGAATACATGTACGGTAGTAATAGACTGCCGATTCTCAAGCTCAAAGTTCCCCTAATTGCATGAATTCTTTATAATCAATATTTCTTTAAGCATTGTATTTACTTGGGTCAAAACCCGGGTCAAAAGACACAGTGTCCATAGAGCTGCAGACATGTAGGGGTTTTAGAGGAGACTCGGGCGGTGATCCCTCAAACTCCCTCCCCTCCCCAGTATCTTTACAGGGTTTAACTTTTACAGGTGAGAAAATATAATGCCCATTTTTTTGTGTCATGCATTTTGAGGTTTTGAAGATCCGTTCATAAGAGAAAAATAAGATGTGCAATTTAAAACAAAAATCTTGAACCTTCTCAACACAAAGTGCGGCTGACATTTTTTAAAGCAGGTACGCCTTATATACAAGGCCTTCAGGTGATTACTGTTAAAAAGAAATTGCGGATAATGCATTATTGCATCATGCTGACTGGTTGAGTTTCTGACCAGGGCTACATTCATGTATCGTGCCAGTACTTCATTGGAGCATCATGCCAACCCGCTGGAAGTGTATTACCGTAATCTCCCGCCTATAAGACGCGTCTTATACGCCAAACAAAAGGCTGGTGCGTCTTATAGATTAATCTCAACTTGGGGGTGTGTCTTATACGAGGGGTAATTTTTCTATAGAAATGTACTAATCTTACAAATTTCAGCCTTAAAATGTGCGTCTTATACGCGAAAATGCCTGTAGTCTCGGCGTGATGCATGAATTTCTGTGCAGCCCTGCTGAGTTACACGATCCTGCATCAGTAGCCTATAAAGGGTTATTAGGCAACCAAAAAAATTTGTTTCAAGTATTACCTGAAACCTTTATTATTTTTGATCCAACTCCACCCTACCTAGCCAAACAGGGCCGACCCTATTTTCTTTTCTTCATTTTTGGAGGAATTATAGGATTTTGAGCAAATTTTCAGCCAATTTAGTTGTCGCCAAGTCCCCGGGACTCATCCTGGATACACTTTGACTCATCACAAGTCATTGTACTTAGTAACAAAAATATGCAAAATAAAAAAAATAAAAATCCGACCTACCGTAATCTCCCGCGTATAAGACGCGTCCTCTACGCCAAACAAATGCCTTGTGCATCTTATAGGATGTACTGAAATTGGGGGTGCGTCTTATACGAGGGGTACTTTTACTATAGAAATGTACTAAATCAACAAAATTTAGCCCTAAGAGGTGCGTCTTATACGCGAAAATGCTTCTACCAAGAAGGGGGTGCGTCCTATATGCGCAACGCGTCTTCTACGCGGGAGATTACGGTACTGTAAAACACCGGTCATAAGCCAGATTTTTTTTTCTATTTTTGACTAAAATCAGCTTCTAAATTTCTCCCAAAATCTACCCCCGGCTTATGACCAGGGTTTTCCAAAGGTTTTAAAGTTTTTGAACCATATTTTAATAGAAATCAATACAAATTAATAGCCAAGACAGCTTTTTTATTCTGATAGTTCATTTTTAGATCTGTTCTATAATAAATCAATCAAATCTCATAGATAACCATAGCTAACAGAGAGAAATGTCTGTAAAATGCTCACAATTTCCACAAAATTGCCCCAAAAGTGGTGAGATTTTTTTTTTGTTTTAGGGGGGTAAGGGGGGTTCAGGGGCCCATCTAGCCCTCCGGCGTATGAATGGGGTTTTGCAAAAGCTTAATGAATGGGGTTTTGCAAAAGCTTAATGAATGGGGTTTTGCAAAAGCTTAAAATGAACCAAAAACGGCTTATAAATTTGGTCTGAACTCACCCCCTGCCTTATGACCGGGGCCGGCTTATGACCGGGGCCGGCTTATGACTGGGGCCGGCTTATGACCAGGGTTTTACGGTACCCTTCAGCATGTTACCTGGAACATACCGTAATCTCCTGTGTATAAGGCGCGTCATATAGTGGGTTTTTTAGTTCTCATTGGATCCACAAGGGGGACACCAAGACCTTCCTTTTGATATCTTACATGCCCCCTTGGTCATAATAGGACATAAGGTGGCGTCTTATATACGCGGAGAGGACGGTAATTTTTTTTTTGGCCTTTGAACGTGTTGTCCTTAATACAGTCCTTGTTTGAATCAATTCTATACCGATGTTATGGAATATGCAGTGGGCGCAGCCATTGTTTGGGGTGCTTACCATTAAGTTTACACTGATCTTCAAGAGCTATTGGGCACTAGCTGGTCTGGCGCTGGTTCCAGCGACACACACTGATAAGAACTGATAAGATGGGACCAGCATGTCCCTGGAAGTGGGTGTTAACCAGGGACAAGGTACCCATCATGGTATGTGTTATCAGTGGGATTTACCTCAACCAGCAAAATTCAAAATGGCGGCTCCACTAGGCCTCCATACTGAGTCCTATAAGATGGGTACCAGTTTCCGCCTATTAAAGAATTGCATAGTGAATAGGGGGGGATTATTTTTCGTATCAGGCACGACTCTATGCAAACCATACGCCCCTTGCAGCTTACTATACAGGATCGGCAGAAGGGGTATGGCTTATAGGGAGTATCTAACATTATAGAACAGTACTAAAACTTAATTTGTCCAACCTCGTGCGGATTAAAGCATCTTATGTTAAAGTCGGATGCGACTTATACACGGGAATTGACATCCAAAGATAAACTTGAAGTATAAAACTAAGTAAATAACAGAATTACATGTAAACATTTAGTGGGTTAGCCGCACTCTGACTTGAAATATGAAAATCTCCCACAAATTACTACAACAAGATGTAATTGAGCTGTGTAATCTCTATACAAACATTACCGTAAGTTCTCTTGTGTAAGCCGCGGCCAGTACCAGAACTCAAATCAAAATGCTGCTTAGGCCACACCAAAAAAATAAGTTGGTCTACGGATTTCCCTCTCCATATTTTCGGAAATACAGATTTCGCTCGCTTTAATTTCTACAAGTTTTCTCTTTGTGATGTTTGGCATTTTTATTTTTAAAACAAAATTTTCTCACTCGCCTCACTTTTTGAGCAAAGAATAGATTGGACGCCAAAAAATTCTTAAAAAAAAAAAATTGCTCGCTCGCACCATTTTTTCAAAACCAAAATCCGTAGACCAACTTAATTTTTTTGGTGTGGCCTTATATGGAGGTAGCGGATTGTCCAGTGGGCGCGGCCATTACTAAAGCTGATTACCAGCTGTTATCACTGATAACAGTTGGCAGATGGGTACCTGACCCCCAGAGGACTGCAGTGAATAGTTGGGGTTATTTAATTGGCTGATAATTAAAGATGCTAAGTCGGTACAGGGTTGACCCGGGATATTAACCAATCAGATCATTCCCTGTATTCACTGCAAATTCTTTTTGGGTACATTTTATTATGTAATACCTTGTACCCATCATGCTGGTTCTTATCAGTGCTTATCTAGCCAGGTGCCAGATGAAGCAATGGCGACCCCACTAGGCCTTCATACTAAGCCCTATAGGAACAGCCCAAGTGGGGGTGCGGCTTATACATGGGTATTTGATACTATAGAATAGTTAGTACTAAATCTACAATTCAAGAATTGTCAATCCTCGGGGGCATCAAAACATAGTCTCTCTGCTATATTTTGATTATTATTATTGGAGGTAAAATCAACCAAACCAAACCAAACCTCAGGTGCAGCTTATTGCTCAGTCCAAAGTTGGATAATATATGAGAGAATTTACGGTAGAAAATTCAGAATGAAACACCCTGTAATTTTCATTAACTTTAATATCTAAAAATGTGGAATTTAACTGAAGTTAAAAATGTAACAAATAACACAGTGTTGTCCATATTTCAGCCACCACACTGCCCCCTGGCGGCCACCCCTGGATGTTGTCCACCATGGCGTCCTCCATGTGTGTGGGTAAGTAGTTTTATTTTATGTGAATAACTTCTTCCCGTAGAGATAGCATTGCGCGGCCGATCGCCACACCCCCAGTGGCGTAATGTGTGTCAATCCACCACAGCGGCAGATCCACCACTGCAGCCTCGTTCTGGGTGCATGTAAACATTCAAAATGGCAGACCGGCGCTCGTACGGGGAACTACGGTACCGGATTTTGATAATATTTCCTTATTTAAACCCTCTAAAAACATAAAATAAATATAGAACTAAACTCCCCTGGTGTTCTCGGTGGCCTATCCACCCCTCGTGGTGGATCGGCCACCTCGTACACCACGGTCGTTTAGTTCTATCTATGTATTTGACCCTGACCCTTTAAGGGCGGCTGATGCCCATTGGTCGTCATGATGCACCAATGAAGTGTTGGAGAGACGGCTTGCCAGCACTTCATTGGAGCATCATGCCGACCCTCCAGGAACACCTATATTGACCCCATAGAATCGGCATGAAGCATGAATGCACCAATCCATGAGCGGCAGTCAAAGGGTTAATGGTCAATTATGCATTCATGCATCATGCATCATGCCCATTGGTTGTCATGATGCAAGAATGCAGCCTGCCTATTATAGAACTGAAAATTTATTTTGTAATATTTTTTTTTCTATAGAAGGCTATTGATTCAATGTCAGTGGCAACACTAACGCATGAATAACTAAATTTTCTCTTCTAAAGTTTTTAAAATTAAAAAAAAAAAGCTCTTTGTAGGCAAGAACCCCAAATCTCACAATGCTAATATAGGGGTGTTCAGAGAATGTTTTGTATTACCATGTTGATACCTTGTAATTAACGCACACCACACAGTGCAGGGTTCCTGCACCTGCCCTTATATTACAGGGTTCCCACTGGTCAGTTAAAAGTCAGTTAAACCCATTTTTCTTTAAAGGTCAGTTAAAAGTCAGTTAAGAAGATATTTTGGGGAAAAGTCTGTTAAAAATGGTAGTTTGACTATTTTAAGGTGGTGATGGTTAAGATTTCACGCGAATTTGCAAAATTTCTTTAACATCCTCGCTTCAGAGCCGATGAATATTTGGTCAGGTAAAAGTTGATAAATGTCAGTTAAAAGTCAGGTAAAACCATGACCCATAAATGGGGGGAACCCTATATAAGATGCACCTAGAGTCTGTGGATTTGTCATACAAAACTAAAAAGTCAAAAATTACGTTCTACTAAAATGATATAAATTTGCTGGTATTAAACTAATAGCAATTTAATGTTTTGCAGATGATGCCTTGGACATGCCAAAGAACAAGTTTGAACCACCTGACCTAGATTACGAGGGCCCATCCCTACACCCACGACACGAGGAGATGAACGGCAACGAAATCCCGGAGCTTGTGGCTCACACAAGTCCCACCCGGAACCGCAGGAAACGGAGGAAAGGAATCCCGACCCGCATTGAGCCGACCGTGGTCCATAAGGACAATGACTCATCGAGTGACTCTGATGACTTGCCTCCGTTCCTGCTTCCTAACAGCCCTGCCCGTATGCCACTAAAGGAACCTATGGGAAGTGACTTAAGCCTTAGCCTTTCCCGCAATAATACCCCGCCGCTGGAAATGGCCCGGGCTGCATCTCCGGCCCCACAGCCTCTACAGTTAACAGAGCATGAACCATCTCCCGCACCGGTCCCACACAGGAAGTCCTCGTCTGGGAATAGGACGCCTCGCAGTCGTAGGTCATCGGTGAACAATAAATCCCACTCTAAATCCGCTGTAGCATACAAAGGAGGATCAGATGGAGAGTCCTCTGAGGATGTCAGTGGTATGGTGTTCGGTTACACCAAAGTGACATCGAGTATAGCGACCACGAGTCGTGGCGCTAAGCGAGTGAAACTTCTCGTTTACATGTGTAACTTCTGCAACTTTAAATCGACAGACAATGGTGCATTCTGGGAGCACAGTGTGCTGCATCTGTTCACGTGTCCACACTGTCCCTTTAAGGCCTTTACACGACAGAGCCTCGTGTCCCATATGGAGAAGGATCACCCGGGCCAGGTCCCGGAGGAGTATATCAACATCCGTGAGATCTCTGTAATAGACATGAGGGTCACTCGCAACATCACCAGCGACCCTCCTCCACCAGGTCGAGGCGCACGGTTAGATTCCCCGGCCTTTGCCTCACCAGGAGGTGCAGAAGAGGGAGCGGCCTCAGGGACACCGACTCCTTCAAGGTCCACTAATCACAGATCACAGAATCAACGATCTGGACAGAAGGCTAAGATTCCTGATGCCACACCACCACAGGCCCATGGTGGTGCTACACCGACAGATCTGAAATTCCGCTGTGATTTCTGCCCATATATCACAAGTATATTCTCTGCCTTTATGACTCATCAAAAGGAGCACACCACTGAGGTAGAGAAAAGGACTAAAACTGGGGCACCATCTTCTGGCAAGTTGAAATCGTTGCTTGTTGGACGCTCCATCACCCCGCCCCCTCCAACCAAACCCGAGGTCACCTCACCTCCCAAATCAACCCCAGCCAAAACCCAGGCCCAGAAACAAACACCACAGCAGGGGAAAACACCAGCGTCCAAGCCCATTACACCTGTTCTGAAAGTGCCACAAATACCCCCTAAACCGGGTATTGTGACCACCCAGGAGGTCCCAGTGCCAGAAGCTAATCTCTCAGTAGACTCTGTACTACAGAGTGAACTGTCCAAACATGCCAAGTGCCCCATTTGTAACTTTGTGCTGCGAAGTCTGTCAGAACTCGAGGCTCACATCCACCTCTGTCACCAGTCACGGTTGACAGTGTCAGGGAGTACGACAGTTGACAGCTGCAAGAATGGTAGCGACGACTACACATGGTGTTGTATATACTGCACCACCAAGTCTGACACCAAAATGGGTGTCGTCACTCACATCAAGGCCAACCATCCCGGCGAGAAGATCCGCGTCTGGCGGTGGGCAAACAGACCACCGGGTGATGGTACAGCGCCATTACCAGGCCCAGAGCCTTCTCAAGTCTCACCGAAAAAACCTGCCACTGATTCACCAGCACAGCCAAAAGGTGAAAGTGAAGATTCAAGTCTGATTCTGAAGCAGATTGTGTCATCAACGATAGACAATGTTTACGGTTCTACTTTTGGAGATGTTCAGAGTTCCCCGCTTAGTCTTACCAAACCAGTGCTTTCCAACCAGTCCTTACTTAAAATACCCGATGTTACGAACACTTCTGACATCATGGAGGGTAAGTGTGCTATAACAGTACGGAAAATGACCCCGACCAGCAGCACACAGGCACGACCAATGAGGAGCCTGATTACAGGCGGCCTTGTGACCTCTCCAGGTAAACCAATCAGCACGAGTGTAACACCAGTCAGTACAGCCTCCCCACCGCCAAATGCGAAGCAGAGCAAGAATTCAACATCGGAAAGTGGTAATAAAGGCAAGGGATCTTTGTTGTCGCGTAACTCTGAACCCATGCCTGAACTTTGCCTCCAGCCTCCCCTCCTCACTCCATCCTATCTCGGCATGCTTCCAGACTCTTCTGAAACTCAGGAATGTTCAATGGACCTATCTATTAAGAAACACCCCAGAACTGAAGATGTCAAATCCGATTCGATGAAATCTGAACCGATGTCGCCAGCAAGTGATTTCAGCAATGACCTAGAATCATTATTTATAAAGGAAGATGAAGACTTTAGTGACTTAAATAACCTGGATGTCGATGTGGAGGTGAGAAAGGAAAGCCTGATCCCAACGGATCATATCAGTTACGATGAAGATCAGCGTTTACATTGTTGTCGTCACTGCAACTACCAGACTCGCAGCTACGGGCATATAGTGGATCATATATCTACGCACACAGGAATGAAAACATGGAGCTGTGCTTATTGCGCCTACAGGAGCAACCGCCGGCATGACCTGCTCCGACATGTTCAGAAAACGCACCCAGGCTCCAAGCTCAAGATGATCCGCAATGTTCCCTACTCAAGTAAATTCAGCTACCCCCTGAAGATGAGCCAGAGGGTCTCCGCAGCACGAGCGATGGTTGCCAAAAAGAGGACCACCGTTAAACCAGGACACAAAAAGATACCCCAGTTGAGCCCCGGGGTACGCTCACCCTCCAAGTCCAAATCACCAAGTAAGGTTGATAAGTGGCAGCCACCGCCGACTGTTGAATTCTGGGAGTGTCCTATTTGCACGAGGCGAGGCTCGATGGATGTGATGGAGAATCACATCCCGACAGTCCACCCTGAGAAATTCAGGAAGCGAATCAGCAAAAAGGAGATCCTAGAGCCCAGTTTAGACAATCTTATCATGTCCGCCAACTTCAGTGACCGCCGTAATCTGAAGGTCGACATGATCCGACTTCAAAATATGCCACTTCCTAACCAAGACCCGAAAGACATTCCACTCCTTAGTAAACTACTTGAGAAACTTGCACAGATGCCAAAGATCATACAGAAATACAACAAGGTGGAGGGGGTGGATGATGCCTTGTTGGGGAAGGAACTGGAGGAACAGCGTGTAGTTGAGATGAGGGAGGAGATATCCTGGCTTAGCGGGCTGCAGAATGAACAAGAGGATAGTGATGATGATAGTAGCATCACGGTACAAGGTAAGGTTGGGGACGAGGAGTACCGGTGTCAGTACTGCACCTTCTCAGACCAATCCTTATATGTCATCAGGAAACACTTAATCTGGAACCACCCAGATCTACTACTGAAGTGTGTGGACTTAAGGGCCAAGCCGCCGCTCAGTCCGCGGGTGGTCCACATGTGCCACCGCTGCACCTTCCACTCTGTCTCCCCCGTCAGCCTTCTTAGCCACTACTCCAGGAACCCCAAACACAGCCCCGGGAACGAATCAGACAACAATAACTCATCGTCTGATGATGAGCTTCCCGTACTCGAACCTGCCGGTCGTGAAGCAGATACATCTAATGATGACACTTTACCCGCCTTGGAGAGAAATGATGAGAAGAAAATGCCTGGTGTTAAGTTCCTGTCCCGGCCGCTTGGGAAGCCATCGCGGAATGTGGCGTTGAAGCGAGTGACTAAATCATGTAAGAACTCGCTGCGGTTCATGCAGGGCACCCAGTTACAGTGTAGGTACTGTAAGGACTTTAGGATCCATGATTCCACCATTATGAAGGACCATCTCCTCACCGAACACTCTGGGCAGCCCGCCATAGCCATTGATGTACGCTCCCGGGAACTCAGACGGACTTCCCGCGTCTTCTTCTGTCCAATACTCGAGTGCCGATTTACAGAGTACGGACCTGATGCCCTGGTTAAACATCTAAATGGTGCACACCCTGACACAGCCTTTGATGCACTTATCATTCAGATTTGCCCGAAAGATAAGAGTGTTGATAGGAGTAATTCCTCCAGTAAGAATGCCTCTAATAGCAGTAAGATTTCAGGCACCCCTGGTTCCACCAGTAGGAATTCCAGCACCCCTAGTCACTCCAGTAGGAATTCCAGCACCCCTAATCTCTCCAACAGTAATTGTGCTACTGCTACACCCACCAGGAATTCCAGTACCCCTACATCAACTAAGAACTCTGGTACCCCTATATCAAACAAAAACTCAAGCACTCCAAGTTCAACCAAGAACTCCACCACTAATTCATCGAACAAGAAAGACAATTCAAAGTTGGACTCAAAACTTCCAGAATTGGAGTCTCCAACAAAAGCCCCGAAATCAAAATCTGGTTCGAAAAAGGACAAAGAGTCAAAGAATTTGAAGAAAGAGAAGGTGAAAAAAGCGCCCGTGGTGGAGGATGATGATGGGCTTCTGCGAGGTGGCACCATGCCGAAAATCTCGGCTGATTTGACGCTAGAAAAGCGGTATTGGTGCGCCTATTGTGACGCTCATTCCGCGAGTATCGACAAAGTGAAAGCCCACTTCCTGCAGAACCATATGGAGCAAAAGGCGCAGCTTATAGACGCTCGGGCTCGTGTTCTCCGTAAGAAATCCCGCTTGTTCTTCTGCTGGAATGTTACATGCAGTTTCACCACATTCCTGGAGAACCAGTTTACGCTACACGAACAGAGTCAGGCATGTCTCAATAACTTCGCCCCTGACGAATATGAAAACTCCAAGGTTGAGAGTCATTCCTCTGGGTTCTCCACCCCAGCAGGCACCCCCGAGTATAAGCCAAACTCTAGCGGTGGTTCGCGTATGTTCCAGTGCCTCTACTGTTCGCTAATGACGTCAAGTCGGGTTAACATGTTGAGTCATATGGCAGCTGAGCATGCCTGTACCAGCGGAGGGTACTCTGAGATAAGCACCGAATTTAATAACGACGGTGACATCATTATGAACGTGGGGGGTGATGCTGAAGCTAGTATGGCAATGGTAGATGACTAATTTAAGTTTGTCATTTAAAACTTCTACATTGAACCCGTAAAGGGCCATTAATGCATCATGCCCATTGGTCGACATGATGTATGAAAGAAGCCCTGACGAGTTACTCGCAAGAGCTGCATTCATGCATCATGCCGACCCTACAGGGTTGATACAGCCCTGGAGGGTCGGCATGATTCTGGCGAGCAGCACTTCATTGGTGCATCATGATGACCTGTGGGCATGATGCACTCCTGCATTAGGCATTATATCATAAAGGCAGCTGATACACCGTGTGATAATGGTGAATGACTTCTTACCCCCTCTACCCACTGTGTGGGCTGATCTTATGCTACTACTTGTACACATTGTCATATGGAACTGAAACAACTCACATTTCAACACATCACCACTTGTAAATTGGGGAATAACTGGGGGAAAAGCAAAACTACTCAAGCATGGTTCCAATGTTATGATAAATGACTGAAATGATGCCTTTATGGAGTTCACAGATCGAAGTCAGTATTTACATGTCCAAGACAATAAGATATTACTGAGGCCACACCAAAGAATAAGTTTGTCTACGGAATTTGGTTTTGAAAAATTGGTGCGAGTGAACGAGCAAATGAAAAAATTAAAAAGATTTTTGTTGTTGTCCAATGGATTCCTTGCTGGAAAAGTGAGGTACGAACAAAAAAAAAACAAAAACAAATATCACAAAGAGAACTTAATTGAGCGAAATCCAGTCAAGAATTTTTTTTTAAATAAAATGAGAATTGTATTTACGAAAAATATGGAGAGAGTGATCCATAGACCAATTTATTTTTTTGGTGTGGCCTGGTGTGCACAATAGTACTGAGGTGTATGTAATGACATGAAAATGTTGATGTTTAGGCCTTAATGTTGCATACTTTTTAAGATTGAGGTGTTGACAAGCAGTAAAGGTGATCCATGTACACCTACATTGATCATTGATTCTATCTGGCTACAATTAATCACAGGTTCAAAGATTTCACTGTACCTCGCCCTAGAGCTCTGATTGTTCAGGTCCCCCTTATCTCAGATTCCTGGTGGAATAAAAACACAAAGAGGTACTGGTCTTTGATTAATATCATATTGTAACCATGGTTCTAATTGTTAATTGCCCAGGTAAATCCTGCTGCCAAATCGAGACAAAGAAATCCAGTTTATCTGAACTCATACTATTAGATGGTAGCCAAATAGTTTAAACATAAATGTAGGTTTTTTTTATGTAGAATTTTCTTATGAGTAAATGAATTATTTTACTTGTATCATATTTCCTTTTTGATAACACTATAACATTTCAAACAGAAAAAGGTGGTAGGGTCTACATTGTATGACTCATGTCAATGAATAATTCTTTGATATTGAAGATAGTCCCACGTATGATGTAGTTAGGTTTTATACCGGTTTGATGTGCACAAACCCTAAATATTGCACAGCCCTGGGATGCCCGTCTTGTCGCCTTGAAATGACTTTACCCTTTAAGGGCTGCTGATGCATGAATGCATCATGCCCATTGGTCATCATGATGCATGAATGCAGTCCTGGTGAATAACTGGCCAGGGCTGCATTCATGCATCATGCCAACCCCACCGGGTTTATAAGCAAATGTCCATGGGATATTTTTACATCGTATTCCCCTCTGTGGGAATCCAAGATGGCGGACACCCATTGAATACGGACACATTGTATTCAATGCCCCCCATTGAATATGGCGGTTCTAGTACTAATCTATAGTGACGTTCGTATCAGCCATGACATAAAATACAGTCCCGGAGGGTTGGCATGATGCACCAATGAAGTGCGGACGAGCAGTCTCACCAGCACATCATTGGTGCATCATGACAACCAATGGCAATGATGCACGCCTGCATCAGCAGCCCTGAAAGGGTTAGTCCAGAAACATACACTTATATGAGAACAGAGTCACTTTGTACCCGCTACATTTTAATTCACATCTCTGCCACTGCCACTGTAATCATAGCGCTACCTGTTACTTCGGATAGATACAACCAAAGTTCTTGTTACTTACAAAACTGTTAGTAAAGCATGTTATTTCACTCTGCAGCTTGTTAAATGTTTAAAAATGTAAAGTTAGTAGGTTCTCTTGATGTAGCAAATATAGAGACACAGGTACTTCACCAGTTGGATTTAATATATGGAGCAATTTTGATATCAACACGATATAAATGTTTCTTCAATTAAGATAGGTGCTCACAATAAAAGTAAAGACTATTAGTTTCTGATGATGAACCCTGGAGCTACAAATGGATCTTTGACTGAATATTTCTACCTATTGCTACTTGTGTTGGTACATTCCATACTACCTGAACTAATTCTTTAGTTAGCAATTACATCTCTGTCATGCGTTGATTTGATATTGGATACAGATCTATCCATGTGTACATATCCATATCATTGGTTACCCCATCAATGGCCGCTGGTGCAGGAGTGCATCATGTCCATTGATTGTCATGATGCACCTATGAAGTGCTGGCAAGTCGGCTCACCAGCACTTCATCATTGGTGCATCATGACGACCCTCCAGGACAGTCCCATCAATGCGTGTTACTCACCAGGGCTGCATTAATGCATCATGACGACCAATGGGCATGATGCATAAATGCATCATGACGACCAATGGGCATGATGCATTAATACAAGGGTTAGACAAATGGCTTGTTTGAAGCTGGAGTCACTGCCTTGGCTTGGTCATGTATTCATATAATGCCATATGAATCTCAATTTTAACAGAACCACAACCTATAAATGATGACTAAATTGGTTGCCATTATGACAGAGATTGTTTCATTGATATGTCAATCTTTTGTATAAAAATTCCCGCAAGCAGCCATAGAACAATATTTAAGATGTCATTATACTTGCCTATCTTTTGGATTTCCAACGTCACGCTGTGTGCTATAAATATTGCTAAGGCCACATTATTCTGATTATTTTAATTCAGATTTTTTTCAGCCAACAGTTTTTTGGCATCTTGCATTTATGCGTCCCTGGTGAGTAACTCGCCAGTGTTCCATTAATTCATGATGCTGACCCTACAGCGCTGATATTCTACCGGAGGGTCGGCATGATGCTCCAATGAAGTGCTGGCGAGCAGACTCGCCAGCACTTCATTGGTGCATCATGCCGACCGATGGGCATGATGCACTCCTGCATCAGTAGCCCTAGTTAAAGGGTGAACTAACCCATGACAAACAGATCAAACTGCAGCCATGTAAGTGCCTTGTGACGTCACCATCTGTTATGTACATAAAGTCAACTACTTCTCTGTCACTCAAATACAAACATGTTGGTTTCAAATTCACCTTGCGTCTTGTCCTCTTTCATTCTTCCTCCCCTTCTCTTTTAGAAAACCTAACTTGAATTCTCATATTTTAGTTATTGAATAAGGCCCAGTCCTAAAGAAGTGGCAGGGGGAGGGGCACTTTTCAGTCTTTGCGAAAAGTTTTTCACTGAATGTCCTGCAGATTTCTAATTCTGCAGACCCGGTTCAACTTTTGCAGGACCGAAACATACCGAGTACCTAATGAAATTTTCTGGGGAAAAAGAAATATCATAAAGCAAAAATATACATTCTATTTTTATCATAAAATCTATTACCATTCATAAAGTTCTGAGAAAAAATCATATGCTATCGCTTTTTGTTTTACACTGCAAAAACCTTAATAATGGTCCAATTTGAATGCCATAAAAATAGCATGTAGCACAAGGTCTTTATGGCCAGACAATTTCTGTTGGCCTGGGAGCCGTTCAGTCGGCTATAGTCAATGTTCGACGAGTTCTGGCAGAGACTGAAATTTTTGAAACACAGGCAAACCTCAAAAACAGTCGACTGATACATGGACTGACACCAATAAAAAATGTTTCTCCTGACGGGGCTGGTGATTAGAAATAATTGTTGGGCGTAAGCTAAATTTTTATCATTTAGTTCTAAATGAAATCTGAGGGTTGCATTTGGTTGGTAAGATTTGATATCTATTTTGGTTTTGAACCACTACTAGCATCAGACACTATGTCTCGCACATGTCTCCAATAGCCCTGTAAAATAGACAATTCAACGATATCATAGGAAAATATTGTTAGATTTTATTGAGCAAAGAAGTTGCCTACATATTGGCAAGATAAAATGGCAATCGGGCCACACCAAAAAAATAAGTAAGTTGGTCTATGGACCACCCTCTCCATATTTCCGGAAAGACAAATTCTTTTTTTCTTTGAAAAAAATCACATTTTGCTCGCTACACTTTCTACAAGTTTCCTCTTTGTGATGTTTGGCAAATGTTTTTTAAAACAATTTTTTTTCGCTCACTTCACTTTTCCAGCAAGGAATCCATTGGACGCCAAAATAATTCTTAAAAAAAAAAAAAAAAAATTCACTTGCTCGCACCATTTTTTTCAACCAAAATCCATAGACCAACTTATTTTTCTGGTGTGGTCTTACAACTAGGTATCTACAACTCATGACTAAGGTTTACAGATATATCAATTTCAGTTGTATCACGAATCTCAATAATCTCATGCAAAAGCATCACAATACTTTTAGAGTTTTTGACTGTAGGTGTAAAAAATTAACTTATGCTTTCAGTTTTGTAACAAACACGCTCTTGTGGCGGATCCAGGATTTAGAAAAGGAGGGGTCCCGGTCTGAAAAGAGGGGGCACACCCCCTATTTTTGAGCAAATCTTGGGGTGCAAAATATGTAATTAAACTCTTAAGTACTGGGGAAAAAGGGGTGCGTGCCCCCCTCCCTCTAAATTCGCTAAAGGCCCCTGATGCATTCCCGGAGGGTCGTCATGACGCACCAATGAAACGCTGGTGAGCAGACTCGCCTGCACTTCACTGGTGCGTCATGACAACCAATGCATTAGCAGGCCGTAAAGGGTTAAGTCTAACTTGTCTAATCTCTTCACAACAAATGGCAAGATATAGAGAGAACAAACCTCCCAGGCCTACATACTGATCCACCCTGAGGTGTGGAGCAGCTAGGATGTACGCCTGGGAGTTTTAGTTCTCTATTTATGTTATGCTTCTACAAGGTTTAAATGAATTAAAATTAACGGAATTAATTACCAGAACACCCCGTAACAGCCACAGTCCACCATTTTGTTTGTTTACCTGCAACCAGGAGGCTGTAGTAGTGGATCAGCCACAGTAGTGGATTGGCGCATATTACGCCACTGGGGGTGTGTGGCCCTTTAACATTAAAGGTAGTATATCCGAAAATTGGATTTTCTAATTCCTGCTTAAATGTGTTTCAAACACTGTATTGATTTCCTATTTAAAGGATAAGTAATGACAAAATGTGATCCAGGGGCAGAAGAGGGTCAGGCCTTGGGAACCACAATATTCAGCCCCAGGCTTCCTCCAGTACAATTCTAAGGGGTGCAACGTAATTCGTGCCCTCCAAAATGTGCACCTAAGGCTTAAATCTATCAATAACATCAAAATTTTAATGGAATTGTTGAGAATAATAATTTAAGGGCGGATTAAAATGTACAGTTGAGTGATAATATTCTATTTGAACATCCTGTCACATTTAAGGGGGCTTCCCTAGCCCACTTAAAAGGGTCTATTTCTCCTCTTTCCTATCCCCTCGGGATGTGTGTGGTGCACATATGCGTGGGCACTGACACATTCCCCTGTGAAATTGTTCTCGCCATGAATATGACCTTAGCTGTCGAAATGGCGTTAAACATCTATTACTCACTCACCCATTTTAGAGAAGATTTATTTTTGAGACCCAATCATCGGATATACTAACTTTAAGTCTATGGGAGGAAGTTATTAGCATAAAATAAACAACTATACATCATGTAAGGTAACCATGTTACATCATTAGGTATAAAAATAACAAATATAAAGTCTCTACATGCTCTATATATACACATACATCTTAGCAAATAAATTCCTATGGATAGGAATTAACAAGTGAGAAAATGATGAGCTTGATGATACGATGAATTGGAAACATTAGGAATATTTTCCTCACAGAATTGTGGGTTAATTACATGAAACCTGTTTAACCTCTCCAGCATTTTATCCCATTGGTTGTCATGACAATACCTAACTGATGCTGAAGTGTAACATTTTATCCCATTGGTTGTCATGATAATACCTAACTGATGCTGAAGTGTAACATTTTATCCCATTGGTTGTCATGACAATACCTAACTGATGCTGAAGTGTAACATTTTATCCCATTGGTTGTCATGATAATACCTAACTGATGCTGAAGTGTAAAAATGCATTCAAGAAAAAACAGAAATACAATGATCACAATTCTAGTTAAAACACTATCTGCAGGTTGCAAAATGACAATACTTGATTTGGGACTTAAGCAATGTTAACGTTGCTGCGTATACACCGCGTCTAATACAGGGATGTAAGTCAGGCATGGGCAAAAATCAGGAAGCCATATATCTACTTGATATAAAAACCTTCTATTTTTTTCCAAACAACCCTCCTAGCACTCATATAAGAAAAAATGAATGTCATTCAGAATTTTCAGAAATCAGGAAATCCTAATAAAACCTGATGACTTACATCCCTGCTAATAGGTCCCAGTCAACCCAGGGCATGCATACGTGAGTAGTCTTTGATGGGTTAAAATAATACCATAATACCCAGCGTTATAGACCATATCAGGAGTCTACTGCAGCTTGTAGGGTCCCGATAAAGTCAGGGTGTGGCTTATACACGGGGCAGGGGCGTGGGAAGCAGTTTCAGAGTGGGTGGGACCAGGGGGGTTTTCTGCAATTTTTGACCTACCTTTGCTTGATCTTTTAGTTTTGACCTTTTGAGGAGTTGGCCAAAAGTGGGGGGGGGGGACATGTCCCCCTGTGCCCCCTGCTTTCCACGCCCATGCAGGGTTTTCAATACATAGACTATACCGTAATTTCTCTCGTATAAGCTGCGGCTAGTACCAGAACCCAAATCAAAGTGAGGCTCATAGATTTAGCCCAAAGTCTGGGTGTGGCTTACAAGTGCGGTATTTAATTTCATAGAATAGTAAAAAATCTTCAATTTTCAAGCCTTGGGCGCGGCTTATGGCTCCTCCTAATTCGGGCGTGCGGCTGATAGGAGAGAATTTATGGTAGTAAGGAATGTCAACTATTGAACAGTCCTCAGGTGCTGCTTATAGGACCCTTCTCACGTCAGGGTGCGGCTTATATTGGCCACTAGGGGGTCTGGAGCTGGTTCCGGTGACACACACTGAGAAGAACTGATAAGATGGGACCAGCATGTCCCTGGAAGTGGGTGTTAACCAGGGACAAGGTACCCATCATATGTGTTATCAGTAGGTTTTACCTCAACCAGCGAAATTCAAAATGGCGGCTCCACTAGGCCTCCATACTGAGTCCTATACCGGATACTACAGTAATATTCAATTAAATGTTATATCACAACCTTTATACCCGATAAGTGAAAAAAACTCCATTCCTGCTGTAAGTTACATCCGACACATAAATCTGTACATCGTGGCTGGTGATACGTGTCATGTATAATAATCAACCACTAATTCATCGGTCGTCATGATGCATGAATGCAACCCTGGTGAGTTACTTGCCAGGGCTGCATTCATGCATCATGTCGACTCTACGGGGTTGATACAGTACCGCAGGGTCAGCATGATGCACCAATGAAATGGTGGTGAGCTGTCTCTCCAGCACTTCATAGATGCATCATGACGACTAATTGGCTATGATGCACTCCTGTATCAGCGGCCTTATAGGGTTAGAATAATTTCTGCATAGAGATAAGACAAACAGAATACAACTTACATCTCTTTTAGGGCCATTTTATGCATTCATGCATCATGCCCATTGGTTGTCATGATGCATGAATGCAGCCCTGGTGAAAGCTGTTACAATAATGCAGCCCAGGGAAGCTGTTACAATAATGTCTTAATTTGTGGCACATAATTTGAACGTCCTTGATTGTGTAAGTCTTTTAGTTTTGTTCTTAACATTCAAATTTAACAGGCTCCTAATGCAGCAGCCGTCATCATACAGGAATGTGAGTCTTCCCGCCCATCCTGCATCATGCCAACCCTACAGAAGTTTCGGCATGATGCGCGAATGAACATGAAGCGCTAATATATTAGAGGAAAAAATTGACAACATTCGCATGACAGTTGATAAAATCTCATATGGGGCACAATTAACAATAAAAAAACATACTTTAAGTATGAAAGATTCAACCAGTGAAATCATTATTACTAACAGTTCGACAGAAACATTTTGACAAAGGACATAGGCTTGGCCACAAGATCAAGATAGGTACAACTTTGGTACCGGAAAATACTGAGTCTGTGTTTCCAGTGTTACACGGCAAAAAAAAACAACAGGAAAGCCTACACTTCGAGACACTTTTTCTCATGATATTAAAACAATTCAATACAGAAATCTCAACATAATCAAAACACCAGGAATTCCTGGTGAACCAGACAAAGTGGCCCGTGATACTTTCTACACGTGTGTAAAAGGGCTGCTTCCAGGGTCCCCGTACAGATTAGTTTTATCAACCTCATTCATCTTCATGATGCACCCTGGACCCTGACTTACCTGATATTAAATTTATTTTTCTCAATAATTTGATGACTTTTGATACATGATCTGAGAAATAATTATCTATTTCAGACATAATATCAGCGCTTATAATTTTTTTCACACACAATCTGAGCGCACTAGATTCAATAAGAAAAAGTTCTCAACATGCAACTAGGAACTCAAACACGAGATAAAATCTCATATGGCAGGATATTTGATAATCAAAAAAGTTAAGAACAAGTAAGTAAGATTCATCAGCTGTGTAAGGTTATCAATAAAGAACATTAAAATTTATGACAAATCTCTTATGCTTCCTTAACCCTTTAATGCATCGATGCATCATGCCCATTGATTGTCACGATGCACTAACACATTCGTGCATCATGCCGACCAATGGGCGTGATGCACTTATGCATTTGGAGCCCTTAAAGGGTTGAATGTTTAAATAACATGTATTGGTACGTCAGCAGACACCGTCTGTAGTTGCAGTAGTTCCTGCGTTTCTCCGTCACACGTCTAGTCGTCGATGAGACTTTGCTCTGTGCAGTCCCGGGGGTAGGCGACGGTTGAGGTTGTCTGGTCGCTGCCTCGACTGGGGCTGTCTCTATCTCTGGACACTGCAGCCTTAATAGCACCCCGCGACGAACCAAAGAGCGCATACCCAATAACCGACCCTGTGTCAGGACAAATCAAAGAACAATTATAGAATGTAAGAGCGCATACCCAATAACCGACCCTGTGTCAGGACAAATCAAAGAACAATTATAGAATGTAACAGCACCTACCCAATAACCGACCCTGTGTCAGGACAAATCAAAGAACAATTATAAAATGTAAGAGCACCTACCCAATAACCGACCCTGTGTCAGGAAAAGATGCAAGTCAGGGTGTATGGAAAATTGCGAACTGTCCTATAGAAATTCTGAATTCATTGAAAAACCTTGATCTGAATATCGAACTTTGAGTTTTGCCTCTTGGTGAAACTAAGGTACCATAATCTCCCGCGTAGAAGGCGCGTCTTCTACGCCAAACAAAATGCTGCTGGGTCTTATACGCGGGAGGGTAATTGCCTTGAGTTGGGGGTGCGCCTTATACGCGGGTTTTTCCAACATCTCAATTGGGAAAACACCCCAAAAATAGGCCAAAATTAAAAATTCAGTTTTTATTGCCACAATACCCTTATTAATGGACTGAAAAGTCAGTTTTTATTGCCGGTCGGTGTACGCCCACCATGCGCCGATGACAGCTTGAACTCATAGAGCCAGCACCGCGGCAGACCGGGAGGTGTCAACGCGCTTGGCGGGTTCAAGCCGACCGTGTGCCGATGACAGCATCGACTCATAGAGGCCTCACCGCGGCAGCCCGGTCGGTGTACGCCCACCATGCGCCGATGACAGCTTGAACTCATAGAGCCAGCACCGCGGCAGACCGGGAGGTGTACAATAACTATCATAAGGGGGGTTGGGTTGGGAGGGGGGCGCCTTCTATGCGAAACAGCCCCCCTGTGAGTTGGGGGGGGCGCCTTGTACGCAGGTTTTTCCAGAAATCGATCCAGAAGAGGTACGTGCGCCTTCTACGTGAAAAGGCCTTCTCTGAGTTGGGGAGGGGGGCGCGAGCTGCGCCTTCTACACTGGAGATTACGGTACACATACTCTAATGGACACATCCACATTTTCACTACATTTTTGACTACAAATAATCCAACAATTTTAAAACTAAACATGGTATTTACACTTTCATCCACCAGAAATGTGTATAAAATCTCTATTCGATGCATATCACCTTGGTTTGTTAATTTTAAAGGGCGCTGGCGCATTCATGCATCATGCCCATTGGTCATCATGATGCATGAATGCAGCCCTGGTGAGTAACTTCCAAGGGCTATAATTCATGCATCATGCCAACACTCCTGGTCATGATGCACTCCTGGTGTCATGATGCACTCCTGGTGTCATGATGCACTCCATACCTAGAACTGTGGCTAGAAGGAACCAGGCGTTGTACGTCATGATGGCGAGCATCAGGAAGTAGCCGACGACAAACCGCAGCAGGTGGATTAACGTCTGAACACAATGGATGCCAACCCTGGATTTAGAAATTGATTCTTATTCTTTTCATCACACTCTATTATTTCAACAAAAATTATCCTCTCAGAGGTTCTAGTGATACATTTTCAGGTGTCTTGACACTTGATCAATTAAATTGTTTGAGACAAAAATGCCAAAGGCATTGTGTACAATTAGAGATTAATTCAATGCACTCCCAAAGATTTAGACTTTCTAGTGGGATCATAGGCCCTTTTGATAAACGATGAAATGATTGTGATATTTCTTGTTCTAAAATCTATCAAACAAGCATCCGCCAGTTTAAGGACAATTTATTACCTTTTCTTCAATAGATTATGTGACCGCTGACCAGGAGGTGTCTCATGTAATGCCCCAGATGCCTCATCGTCGGGCAGGCTTGGTGTGTGTGGAGCGATGACAGGTGGCGGTAGAGCCTCCGTCAGCTGCAGACTTAACATCTTTGAACCCTCCAAGATGATGGCAAACGCTGCCATGACGACACACGAACCCACCAGACCTGGGCACAAGGGGGATAGTGGGATATCAATTATTAAGTCATTATGAGGTGCATACTACACAAAATTCCATTTCATTTTGCTGTGGTGATTCAATCATTCCTACTCAAACATTTGACATTCGCACAATGTGCTTGAATATATCTAAAATATATGCCTAGAAGGTAATAGTTTAACCCTTTAAAGGCTGCTGATGCATTAATGCATCATGACCATTAGTCGTCATGATGCACCAATGAAGTGCTGGCGAGACTGCTTGCGAGCACTTCATTGGTACATAATGCCGACCCTCCGGACGTATATGTATCAACCCCAAAAAGGTTGGCATGATGCTCCAATGAAGTGCTGGCAAGAATTCTTGCCAGCACTTCATTGGTACATCATGACAACCAATGGGCATGATGCACTCCTGCGGCCCTTAAAGGGTTAATTGAGGACTAAGTAAACAGGCTCTTACCATAGTTAAGTAAAGACAGTTGTGTTAACCCTTTAAGGGCGGCTGATGCATTAATACATCGTGATGCATTAATGCATCATGATGCATCATGCCTGTTGGTTGTCATGATGAGTGAATGCAGCCATGGCGAGTTAGTTGCCAGGGCTGTATTGATGCGTTGTGCCGATCCTACAGGAATGATACTCCCCCAGAGGGTCGGCATGATGCTCCAATGAAGTGCTGGTGAGCAGTCTCACCAGCACTTCATTGGTGCATCATGACGACCAATGGGCATGATGCACGAATGAATCTGCGGTAAGTTACTCACCTCCAGCTGAGTTGCTCGTCCAACCATAGAAGAGCAGGTTCTGGAAGCTCTTGGTGAACTCAAAACTTTGCTGAAACCACAAGAGATTAACACTTTAAAAATGGTCACTTTTGTTAGCAGATCCAAGGCATATATCATCAAGTAAATGCGGTGGATAAAACTCTTGTACATTGTATTCTTGTATAGACAGGAAACTCTCATCTCCATACCTCCAGAGTTATGGAGATGAGAGTTTAATTTTCTAAGTTACCAGTACCAGTATCTTCTAATGGCCCAATCAGTGTCCTATCGATTTGCGCGGAAGGTAACCACAGAACGTAGAAATTCTCCAAGGTAAGGCCCCAAAAAAGAATTGTTTGTTTCTGGTCACCGGACCCTTTGAAGTAATTATAGATGTTTGGCCAAGTTTTCAGTCATTTTTAGTCCTCCCTGAGTCAGCATCACTCACCCCCGAGTTGCCACAACTCGCCGCAATTCTTTGAAGCAATTAAAAAAAAAAATTACAAAATAAAATACTACCTACCCTACCTAGTTTTTTGTTCAGCCCGTTACCGGAAACACATAGCCTTTTTCTTATGGCCTAAGGCCTAAACAAGAAATGCGGTTGTGACCGCGTAAAAAAACGCCTCCCGCTGTTAATGTCGGTATACCAGTGTTTGATGACATGTCTCATAAAAGCAGACATAAAGAAGATTTCACAATTATCAATTTCTCTATTCAGAAATTTTGTATTGTGAGACCTCATCACATGGGGCAATTGCAATCATCATAGCTAGCGAAGTCAGCCAAAAATCTGGACTTCAACAGAATTTGACAAGTCATACAGCATATGAAAGAGATTAAAATGTGCAATTCATAGCTTTTTAAATCAATTTGATACCCATACTAGAAGCGACTCTACACCAATTTATATATTGGAAATATAAACAAGAAATGCGGTTGTGACCGCGTAAAAAAACGCCCACCCCAGTTAATGTCGGTATACCAGTGTTTGATGACATGCCTCATAAAAGCAGACATAAGGCCATGGGAACTCAGGTTACAGTTTACCGTCCGAGCCATTTTGAAAATTGATGAGGCATTTTTTCATTATTCATTATATAGGTAGCACTGCCTTGAAATCTCCAGGTTGTATATGCCACCATGTTATTGACATTCCTGGCACTGTAAGCTTTAATTTGATACCAAATATGCCCTAAAAAAATTTCTGTCATTTCTCTGCCCCACACTCTCGGCAAAATATGTAGATAAGACCGACCATTAAACATGCACTGCGCGTGGGGTATTTAGGCATCATTGCATATAAATACTAATATCTTCTGACTGGAAAGGCTGATCTACTAACCAAAGACACATTCTTAAAGCTGATTAATAGCAGATTAACATATCCAAATTGTATCTAATGAGAGGGATAAGTATTTTAAATATCAAGCTAAATTCAGAGATTTGAATAATTTTTTAATGAATATTTTGGTAATATGCATCCAGCAATTTCAAAATCGCAGAAAATCGCAGCACTATTGCTGTATAAACTGATTTTATTCTGAATAAAATGATGTTGAAGAATAACCCTGTTGGTTCTGTTAGCTTCAGTAACAAATATCTATTTAGGAAAATAGATCCAAAGTTGAATAAGTTTGTAAGACCGCCCTTCTCTTAATAATCATTCAATATCATTCAAAATCACCTCAAAATGTAGGTCTATATGTTGGTGACAAGGTCCCAATAATGGATTATGTCTAGCTATGTTTAGAAAAGACAATACCCATATATTTCTGCAATAAGTGCAGGGCTGTTAAGGTAACTCACACAGGTCAGCTGACAGGATTTACAAACTTGACCATCTATATGCTGTTCTAATCAACAGAAAATCACATGAGAGAAGTGAAAATCTATATCAGTGAGATAGAGGTACATTTTCCCTTTATTTTGATACTAATTTGAAGTAAATCTGTCTAGTGGAACCTGCAGAATTAATGTTTTACCAGCACCTATTTACCACTGACAGATGTGCGGAGTGGGCAGGCAGATTTGGCTGATTTCGCTATCATAGCGCACTCCCGTACCGCTTCGCTGTACCACCGCTACGTGGCATTGGAGGCGCTAAAAAAATGTGACTAGGGACCTAGTAGGGTAGGGCCTATAGAGCGTGCCCACTGCATGTGTATTCCTGCCGACCACGGCCATTTTGGAAATACTAGAATGTAAACAACGCCCTCCTACACATTGCCTTACTGCCGATCTCGCACAGCAAAATGCTCATCTTGAACATAAGGTTTCCAGCACTTATTATCAGCTAATCTTAGCCATTTGGGTCTCTTTTGATAGCTATGATGTATTTCTCTCTACGATTAAGAAGTTTTTTTGTTTTGTCCAGTAATTAGAGACAAAATAGACATTTTGTACAGGGTAATATTGAACCACCGTGGCCACTGCTACTGCCGATCTAGCTCAGCAAAACTTTCCTCTTCTACATTAAGTTTCCACCACTATTCCTCCACCAATCTTGGGGGCTGTGTACAAATGACGTCATGCAGGAGGGGGGGTCCCACTTCCCATGACCAAGCATGACAAGGGGGGGAGGGGGGGGTCATGGGCTGCATGACATCATGTCATCAAGAAATCACAATTTGCTTTGGTTTTGGCAAGAAAAGAAAAATTGTAAAGGTAGGGAAATATAATACCTATAGGCCCTACATGCATGCCTTCCTCAGACATCTCACTCAATGAGTGTCACTGCCATCAATGTCAGTGTAAAGTCAAGTTGATGTCCAGGCCAGGGTGCACTACTCTTACCCCTAATCCAGGCCCCATACCAATTTAACCCTTTTTGAAAAGGACCACTGAATCTCTGCTCAGGGCAGCATCGATAGGTATCCACAGGCTTTTTTTGCTGAAAAGGCATGATTTTTTTTTACCTCTCCCCCTCCCACTCCTTGAGGTATCAAAATTATTTTGCTCCTCTCCCAATCCCACCCCTCCCGTTGTTGAGGAGTAATCCCTTGGAGCTCTCCACCACCCTGTTGCTATTTTCATTGAGGAGATGCTTGGGGAGATGTAAAAGGGACTTCCCCCCTTAGTTTACTCTCCACATCTTTGTCAGGATGGAACTCTATGGGACTCACCTTATTTGCAGGTACTACAGTAAAATCCTGAGGTGACTCAATTGCTTTGTAATATCATGAATTGGAAGTATGATTGCAATTGATGGTCTTCTAAGAATTTGTGATACTTTCTGAGATCTTGTATTGGACTATTGACCTAGCCAGTTTTTAGGACCTTTTGTGACAGGAAATACTTGTATATGATCACTACCATAGTACTCTGTGTATTAGGTATGGGCATAGTGCATCCTGCATATGTGACCCATCCTAACAAAGTGGTACAGAAGTTGCACATTTAGAATTGATTGATTGATTTGTGTTTTACAGCACTTTAGTGGCACTAAGTGGCTATCCCGTGCTTCACAGGTTGATAATTTAACAGAGGAATGTGTCAGTGCCCGCGTATATGTGCACCACACACATCCTGAGGGGA
Source organism: Acholoe squamosa (assembly GCA_949317995.1). Taxonomy (NCBI): domain Eukaryota; kingdom Metazoa; phylum Annelida; class Polychaeta; order Phyllodocida; family Polynoidae; genus Acholoe; species Acholoe squamosa. Next base: position 3,001,273 of record OX439052.1, read on the forward strand.
TAGGAAAGAGGAGATATAGACCCTTTTAAGTGGGCTAGGGAAGCCCGCGCACATTTAGAAGCCTAGATATAACTTTGGTTCTACTGAGTGAATTTCCAAATTTAAAAACCTGTGTGTAGCTTGGGCCCCCTGGACCCCCCTGGGCCCCCTCATGCCCTATTATGACCATTATGGCATGTAACATATCAAAAGAAAGGTCTTGGTGTCCCCCTTGTGGATCCAAGGAGAACTAAAACCCCTCGTATAAGATGCATCTTATACATGGGAGATTACGGTAGTAAGGGTCTACTTTTGAGCAAAATGTCCATAGCAAGGGTTAACATTCAGCAAAATACCCTGATTCACGTTGAAAATTCAGAAATGTTCATGTATATTTTCTCAATTCTCATGAAAATATCATGAACAAAATTCAAATTTTCTCCAAACAAGGTCGATTTAAGATATTTTGAGCAAAATCTAAGATTGTCATGCCACAAGTTCCCTAGCAAGAGTAGAGTTTTGACGAAAAACCCTGTGAACGAGTGCAATAGCAAAGGGTAAATGTAGTTCGGGGTTCAGCCACACATCCGTATCAAAAACAATTGAAGTGCCACCCCCTCCCCTGGCCCATAAGCTGACAGTGTTTGGCATGTTTTTTCTGTTCATTTGTTGATCAGTGCTAGTTCATCTTATCTTTAATTGCCAATTCACCCCCACTATATGTCCCTTTGAACCATTTCAATTAATTTTGTTTTTTGGCTATTCCATGGTAGCAGATCCTTATTGGGGCAACCCCTGCTCAAGCTGGTACCAAGCTGATAAGGACTGATAACAGCCAGGGTGATCAGTACTGGTACAAGGAGTTTTGTAATGCACCCTAAAAAGTCTGCACCGAACGAAGGGAATTTTCTGATTGGTCAATAATGTATCGGTAGGTCGGAATGGGCCTACACTATTCATGAACTTGGAGGGGGGGGGGTAGCTCTCTGCATGACGTCATGCTGAGGGGGGGGTCAAGTGTTGTATGACAAAGCATGACAAGGGGGGGAGGGGGGGGTCAAAAATGGTCCAAAAATGCATGACGTCATTTGTACACAGCCCCTTAACAAATATGGTGTCTTCTGATACGCTAGGCGCTTACCTAGTTTTTCAAAACTATATACTATATATTCTATTTGTATACCATTGGATAGATCACAAGAAAACAAGTGGATTTGCTTTTTGAATGAAGTCTCTATCTTAATTTAAAGTGACATTATGACCGTCCAAAGACTACAAAATGACCCTAATATTCTGCCAAAATAACCCATACTTAAGAGTTTAATCAGGATTCAAATTTTGTGATCATGCTGACTTTGGTCAGAAATGCCTGGAACACTTAAATCACTGTTTCTCAGAAGATATTGACACTAGGAACTTGAAATAAAAAGTAGAGGAAAGGTCCTTAAGGGGTGGTTCTGATGACCTATGGCCTGACCTTGATCAAGGTCACGGTCAATTTAAGGTCAAAGGTCAAATTTATTAATTTTTTGTAAATGGGTTAATATTTGTTGAGATTTAGCGAGATAAATGATTTAATCAATGATTAGTTGACCTTTTTCAATATTTGACCAAGAAGGTCAAGTTGACCTATTAAAGGTCAAGGTCAAAGGGACATTTGTGTCATTCCTTCCAAATTTAAGGGAGTCTACTGATGTCCTCTCAGTCAGATAGGTCTTGGCCTAGGCCCGGGCTAGGGAAATGTCCACCTGACCAGAATGATCTCACCCAGTCCCAAAGAGGAATCCTCTGACTGGACCCCTCCCCCATTCTGTCACTGATGTTCAAACATCAAAGGAAAGCCCTCCTAGTCAGTCAGAGAGAAGTCCTGGTAGTCAGTCCTACAGTAGGGGCCACCTCCAGTGGTGGGCCTACAGGTGTGGTGCAGTGGGGGAGGTGTTAGAGCTAATCTCTCACTCCCCCTCACAGAGCAAATAGGTCATGATTTTGTAGTTGCTTAGAAAACATAGTGCTGCCTATTAGAAAAAAGAAAACTAGACATATTCTAAACCTTATTTAACCAGGGAATATGTGAGTACCATTTTTAAATATGTGAGATGCATATTTCACACAATAAAAAGCTTCTGAAGTTAAGTTTCAACTTCACCTGGGGGAAACATATTTTTTTACTTCCCAAGCTATTGAACAAGTACATGCATATTAAAGCCCTCTTCAAGGCCTTTAAAATGATACCCTAATTGTCCAGATCCACCAGTAAACAGCTTCAGAATCAATAAGTTAAGATGGGTCACCCTGAAGACCCCCCACTTTTGCTTTATCACACTGTGGGTGTCCGCACACGGCAGAGCCGCACACAGGAGTTATGTCAGTGCCTAGATACGCTGGTCATTATCTATCAAAGGTTGAAAGGATATATTACAGTTCCATGTCAATACAGAGAAAATAAGAATTATTTACAGGGTAGTATATCGCCACAGCAGCCACTGGCAATGGTCCACATAGCCCCAGTGCCGATCTCGTGCAGCAAAATTTCCACTTTCACATTAATTTTCTATCACTTATTCTTGGCCAATCTTGGCAAATATAGTCTCTATTGATGCGCCTGGTCTTTATCTATTTATGGTTGAGAGGATTTTTAATTTGTGGCATCAGATTTAGAGAAAATGATGATTTAATAAAGGCTAGTGACTCGCCACAGTGCATTCTCTATGGCAGCGTGGGTAGGGTTTCCAGTGGAGTACTTCCAACACTACCCTGCAGCAAGGGATGATGTCATGTGGGCGCGGACTATGGCCCAGTATGGCCCTACTATGGCAGTATGGGGGGTGAGCCCGTGAGGGCGTTGACTTGTTTTCACTTGGCAAAGATTCGGAATGCTCACCTGCATCATAATTGCTGTTTTCACTATAACTATGTGTTTAGAAGGTATCCTTAATCGTGCATCTGACACAATCGTTGATGATCACCTAAATGTCATTTAGGTTAAGGAGAAAAACAAGAACAAACTTTGTTTTTGGCTTCAAAATGAATACAGGAAACTGTTGGCTCCGCCTTGTGACAAATCTAAAAACTAAATACTTCATGTTCGAATTTCCCGCAAGGTGGCGCGAGTTTCAAGTAACGACGCCTGTAATTGGCGCAGAACAGAAATGTAATCTTACGCTTTCCTCGACTTATTTCTCTAAAATATTCATTCATAAATGGTATACAGTATTTTCAGCGTTAAGGCTTATAAGGGATTCAATGGCTTTTACAAACTATTACATTGAAATTGATTCTTTAACCCTTTTGGCGTCGAGAGTATATTCCGATTTGAATACTCGGCGCTGATTGGCTCCCAGATTTAAACGTACGAAATTTGTTTTGCTTGCCGTCTGCAAGGCTCTGCAAGAAACAGAAAAATTTGCTGATGTTACGGTAAGTTTGACTGAATTGGTTATAAATATTGTGTAAATGGTGTACTGACACAGTAACCATTCCCTGTGGGGTAGATGAAATGCTGACACTGACAAATCTGTGTGCAAGAATGTGGGACCGATGGCCCTAGGGACAGTTGGCCCGGGACCGATGGCCCCAGAAAATGAGACTGATGGCCCAACTTTTGGGACTGATGGCCCCACTTTCAAATTTGATGCCCCTGTGTATATTATGATCAAATAATTCACATATATTGTTATAGAATGAATGTTTACATCTTGTTGACTGCTTATGGAGCATCTTTGGTGTATTTTAGCACAAGTTTGGAGCTACAATGACCAATGCCTACCCACTGAGGCAGTGTGTAGCCCTGTGGGGTGGGTGCCTGGGGATTAGCTATGACACCTTTCAGCTTGCAGCACTGACTGGGCACACTGTAGACATAGTGACTACATAGTGACTAAGAGAAATCAAAGAGAAATGTATTGATAAAAAATGAAATTAAAAAAATAATAATAATGATTAAAAATAAAGGAAATTCTAGTTCGAAATTGAAAAAAAAAAAATGAAATTGAAAAAAAAATGGAATACACAAAATAAATTCACATTCTTCACAACTAGGAAGCTACTACTTTCACACCTGCTTTGAATACACAAGAAATTGATAAGAAAAAAAAATAAAGGAAATTAAATAGAAATTGAAACAAAAATGGAATACACACAAAAAAAGTCACATTCTTCACAACTAGGAAGCTACTACTTTCACACCTGCTTTGAATACACAAGAAATTGAAAAAAAAAAAAATAAATAAAGGAAATTAAATAGAAATTGAAAAAAAGCCCACACATTCACACCTGAATTCTATTATTTTATTAAAATGGCAAATAAATCATAGAAGATATGGTTAAAACATATGTAAGACGTAATTTAATTGTGTTTATGTATGGATTCAATATAAAAAGCACATCTGAAATTTTTTTTTTTTTTCAACATTTTTTCTTAATAATTTTCTTTTTTTTCATATAATTTTCAATCAAGTGTAACATGGAAAGTGTCATAGATATGCATGATTAATGAAGATAGGTGATAGATGTGGGATGGACCCTGGTTTAAAAGTTGGGGCCATCAGTCTCATTTTCTAGGGCCATCGGTCCCACTTGGGGCCATCGGTCCCCGGGGCCATCGGTCTCTAGGGCCATCGGTCCCGGTACCTGTGTGCAAAATGCACCGGATAAAGTTGGCCGTCGGAGCTGAAAATGCTCATCTGGTATAGGTACGTGAATGAAAGGGCTGCTATGAGCGCGGACCATGTCCTAGAAAACTGTGACAGGTTTGGGAGGTGTGGGCAGGGATAGGTCTCAGTGATTAGCTTTGAAATTATAGAAATAGTTGATGAATAAGGTTCCTGATATTTTATCTGCCAAGAAGACAAGATTTCCTTTGATTTAGTGTTTCAATTTTGTATGAACTCTAATTAGTTAATTAATTACCACCTTAATTAGGTCAATGTTTTAGTAATCTCTCATTCATTATATGATAGAACTTAGGAAGTCGAACAAAAACATATAGAACAGGAAGTACATAGTTAGGCACTTCAACAAAAAAATTAAGTTGAATACAGAAAGATCCCTGTGACTGCATTTGATCGAGGCCATTAAGATGTTTTTAAATCTTTTGGAATTTTGTTTATATCTTGTATAGAAACAGAGATACAGGGCAAATAGTACCAAAAATATTGAGGCAAGTACCACTATAGTAATGGTAGAAAAGGTGTTATAATATCTGTGATGTGAGTTCAGCTGCACAGTGGGCCCAGTATGTGGCAGCATGTACTGGTGGTCATTTTCTGTGTTTTCACTTGATATCTAAGGGCCTGGAAAGTAATGTTCTAGTGATCAGATATAAATAAAATTTAGTTTTCTATGATATTTAGAATCGTAGCTTTCAGTTGATATCTTTAATCCATTTCCAAATTGATTCTAAGTAGTAGTAACATGCTAATAAAAAATTGTAACATAGCGGCTCTACACACAGCCATTTCTTTTCTATTGTTTCATATTTTGGTCCTCTCAAAAGTATCATTGGGCAAAGTCATAAATGCATGAAATTATACATGCTGCTAGTTCATTATGCACTTTAACTGTGTCTGATATTAGCTTTTTGGTGTCTCCAGTGGTTAATATGTTTTTCAAAGCTTCAATATTACCTTCATACTAAAGTCATTGTAAAACGATTAATAATTGGAATTTTTTCTCCCAGATTTCGCTGGTGGGTACCTTGACATCTAGACTTTAAGGATAACTATTAAAATACAAGAAAAATACCCTAATAGAACCCTAAATCGGCGATATCGGCAAGGTCGTGATTATAGGCTGCACTCGCACCTGGCAGAAAGTGTCAACCCAGTGTGCCAGCTTTTCTCACCCCCCACAGTGGCTTTATTAAAGTGCCTAACATAGTCTTAACCTCATCTCTACCAAATATGAAGGAATTCTATCGACGAGCACATAGGTTTCTAGGATCAGCCAACTTAAATTTCAGCTAATTTTGATGGTTTTTCTCAACTTTAAGCCTTTATGAATAGCATGTAGCATTGATGCACAGTTAACCCTTTATGGATAGCATGATGCATTGATGCACAGTTAACCCTTTATGGATGTTACAAAGCATTGATGCACATTTCACCCCTCATGGACAGCATGATGCATTGATGCACATTTAACCCTTCATGGATAACATGATGCATTGATGCACTTTAACCCTTTATGAATGGCATGATGCATTGATGTACTTTAACCCTTTATGGATGGTATGATGTATTGATACACAGTTAACCCCTTAGGGATAGCATGATGCATTGATGCACAGTCAACCCTTTATTGATAGACAAGGCATTGATGTGCAGTTAACACTTTTATGGATAGCATGATGCATTGTCAGCAAATATGTCAGTAATAATGTCAGTAATAATGCACTATTTGTCAGCAATTAATGGTAGTAATTACTCACTTTTTGTCAGTAATTACTCACTTTTTGTCAGTAATTAGTCCAAATATGTCAGTAATGCACTATTTGTCAGCAATTAGTCAATTTATGTTAGTAATTACTCACTTTTTGTCAGTAATTACTCTCTTTTTGTCAGAAATTAGTCGAAATATGTCAGTAATAATGCACTATTTGTCAGCAATTAGTCAATATATGTTAGTTATTACTCACTATTTGTCAGTAGTTGTAAAAATATATCAGTAGTCAATATATGTTAGTAATTACTCACCATCTGTTAGCAATTAGTCAAAATATGTCAGTATTTACTTAAAATTTGTCAGCAATTAGTCAATATACAGCAGTACTTAGTCATTCTATACCAGCAATTATCAATACATGTCAGTATTTACTCACAATCACCAATTACTGTAAACTCCTGCATATAAGACGCGTCCTCTAGGCCAAACAAAATGCTGGGGGGTCTTATAGGATGTACTGAAATTGGGGGTGCGTCTTATACGAGGGGTAATTTTACTATAGAAATGTACTAATCTTACAAATTTCAGCCTTAAAATGTGCGTCTTATACGCGAAAATGCATGTGCTAAGTTTGGGGTGCGTCTTATACGCGCAGCGCGTCTTCTACGCGGGAGTTTACGGTAGTAAATATATAACCAAGGAATAGCCATTGATTCAATTGTGCATCCTCCCTTTCTCACAATTTGTCAGATATTAGTCTAAATATGTCAGTATTTATGGACTATTTGTCAGCAATTTGTCAATATATCTCAGTAATTACTCACTATTTGTCAGCAATTAATCAATAAAAGTCAGTATTTACTCACTATTTGTCAGCACTAGTAATTCATCACTATTTGTCAGCAATTCGTCAATATATATCAGTATAATTTTACTCACAATTTGTCAGCAATTAATCAATATATGTCAGTACTAAGTCACTCTATATCAGCAATTGTCAATACATTGTCAACGAGTCCGTAAATGATGAATAAGGATGAATACAGACGAATCAGGAATCCAGTTTGATATCCACTTTATTCATAGAAGTCCACGAGGTATAGATGGTGACACAGTATAAAGGTGCCCAACAGTGTCCAAGCCTAGCCCTTGAGCCAAGGGCCTTGATCTCACGTGAATGTGTGAGGTATGAAGTATGAAGGTGGAAAGATACTATGCTAGTGATGGTGAGCAGCTCTACCTACAAGTATTTATAGTAGGGGCTGCTCACCCAGCTCATCCTAAAAATAGTATCAGGTGAGCTAAATATAGTAACTGGGGAACTCCAGTGCAGGTATGTAGGGGGCATCCCAAACATAGCACTGGGGTTCACAGAGTTCAGTGTGGTTCTAAATATAGCTGCTGGGAACTCCCGGTATGCTGTGAGCTGCTCATGATCAATGGGCATGTCCTCCAGCAGGAGGAGTTGTTTCTAAACATTGTCTGCTAGGAATTTCCAGCATGCAGCGGGCTGCTTGTGATTGACGGCGTATCCTCCAATGGGAGGAGGCGGGGTCACTGAGTGCAGTTGACACCGCCAGCCTTTGGTCTTTGGTATGGCTTGGCTTGTGGGTAGACTCGGACACTGGGTTACATGGTAGAGTCAAGGTGAAAAATAAATATGATAAGTACAATACCTATAACGGTCTACTGACAAATCCCCACATTCCTACTCGATTCCACGCGAGGTTTTAAGGAGGAAGTTTGTGAGAAAAAGGTCTACTGACAAATATCTGATGTGTAATAATAGGTATTACATCTTATCATTTAAGTTGAAAATTTGTAGTGCTAAGGAGCTATTAATGCTGATTTTTGGTTTAACATGAATAGATCATAAACAGTACAAGGAAAAACTGTGCCAAGAAGTGTTGTTTGTAATTTTTGGCAAGGGGAGACGTGAATAATTCAGGTCGTGGTGGGATACAAGAGCTGGATTATTTATCTAGTTCTAAGGTTCACACAAAAATAAAGGAATGAGAACTATCCTAAAGCATGCAGTTGTTGGCTCTAAGGCAGACCTTGAGGTAGACAAGATGATATTGAAGTCTGTTTTAGTACCGGTAGGTACTTTAGTATTTAGGTCTTGAGCCAATATACAATACAATATAATAAATAAAAACAGAGGTAAGGTAATTGATGACTGGCAAGTCGATCAATCATTCCTTATAATACTGGTAAGGCTTAGGGAGTCTGAAGGCTTTTAGGTGATATGTTCAAGGAATTTTCTAAAAAAAAAATTGGATTTTTGGTTCTTTATTTATCTGTAGAAGTTTTCTGTTAATTTTCGTAGAAGGTTTGTTTTAGTCAATGGAAAGTTTAGCATGTTTAGCCTTCAGTCTACCTGGGGTTATGATTGGCTGAAAAAGGACAAGGTCAATACAAAAATAAATGGTGGCTCTGGCTGATATTTGGATTGGATCTCAGTTGATCCTGCAAAAATACTGGTTGCCAGCGCTTCCTTGTAAGATTTTTAGAAAAATATAAACTAGCTAAAACCCATAAATATTTGACATGGTTGGGTTTGAAAAGGTACAGTGTGAAAAGAAAAGAACTTTATGGCATCTTAAGATCACAAAACCTGCTGCCTGGCTTGTGTTCTTCATAATGTTCTTATAAAGGAAAATAAATGTAAAAATGCAGCGTGTTGTTTTGGTTATGTATCGTGGCCTTGTGAAAAACAAGAAAGACTGGTCTCATAATCAGTTGACTAGGCTGACTGGGTCAGTGTTTGTAGTGTCCATGGGTGGTCAGAAAGGAAAGCGTGTCTCTACACTTTTAGTCCATAAGTTTTAACAATAGCTTGAATATTAAAGATTTAGGAATTATTATTGAGATTATTCTCTTTTTCTATGGCGATTGTTGTTCACAAGACCCTTTGGTGGTAAGTTCTGGTGTCTGGTCTACCACTGCTGAGGTTGTTGGATGTTGGCTTGTCGGTGATGTCTTTGCCTCCTCCATCAGGTCGCTGGCCTCCATATAGAGAAACAGAGCAAGAAAAAAAAGGGGGGGGGATTCTTAGTCACAAAATCGGTGATAGTGTATGGTTCACAAGGCGACCAACAAAAATACCAAAATGACAAGTAAGGCGGTGATTAGGCAGTATAAGTTGATGTACAGGTTCTAGAGTTATAAAGGATGTGGAAATCATCCCCACATGAAGGTTCTAGGTGGGGCTGTCCGGTGAACTGGGTGACTGGGAGAGTCCATTATTGAGGGATGTCAGGGGTGGCCGGTGGTTTGTTTTGATCCCCACATGAGGGTCAAAGGAGGGGTTCAAAGGAAACCTACCGCGACTGGATGTAATGGGTGGGGTTTGTTTAAACAGCATTGGCTTAGTCACAAAATATGTTGGAGGTTAGTAAGGTCAAGTATTTACAAGGGGTCGGGGGTTGTGAGTGAGGGGAGAGGTAAAGGTGGGGAGTTTGCTTGGCTGAAGATTTAGTATGTTGGGTTATCAGTGTTAAAAATTATAGGATAGTGGAGAAGTTCTTCCACATTTTACACACACTTTGGGCTCACACCGCCATTGGTTAATAGGGGTACCTGGGCACCATGATAATAAAACTACTATCATGTACAATGCTAGAACGACTGTTAGAAATCCTAAATGCTAAAATAGACCCATGAGATAGTCCTACCTGGGCTGGTTGCACAATGGGTCTGCCATGATCCCTTTCCAGACACTTGTTGCTGTGTTTAAGGTGTGGTGGTATTGGTTGTGGGTTGTGTTGTGATCAGATGGGGGTGGGCAAGCGCTTATAAACCTGAGACTGAGTTTGGCTACTTCCCAGTCTAAGATCTCCCGTTAGGTGGTATGTCTTGCCCTAAAAGGGCGTAGGCCAAATGTTATTGGGTGGATGCAAAAAGGGTTGTCCGGCCCCTTATGCAAATTAGGGTTATCCTGGCCTGGATTGGTTGGTGGTGAGGTATTGTCTTAAAAAAAATAGAATATTGGGGAGCTTGGCGGGGGGTGTTTTATCCCTAGCCAAGGTGATATGGTTACTATGGCAACCCTGTGGTCCTTAAAGACCTTGAGGGTGGCGTGTTATTGATTTGTATATGTGCCACCACAGCACTTAAAGGTTGGCGGAAACAGTGGTGTAAACATGGGGTACGGGTGTCAGAGATCCATCTTCCTACAATAGGCTTATCATTGGAAATAGTGGTCTTGAAGTGGTAACAAGCCGTCGCATGTGTGTTTTGAAGTTTATACACAAACCGAGGATACAGCGCTGCCTTGGGCGGTCGGTATGTGGCGTGGGCAACCTAACCTAATTATCTGATAATCCATTTGCCAGTGTTTGGCGTTCCACTTAGAAAGGGTAGGTAGTTGTATATACAATTAATCAAGATAGTGTTGGTTTTGGGTACATAGGAATCTTTATGGTTGTTAGTATTAATGGGTTGGTCGTTGGGCTGTGACTGTTGCTGTCAGTGTGTTTAAGTGGTTGGTCTATTAATGGTTGATTAATTTGGTTAGGGCGCGTGGCACCTGTAGGGATTAATGGAGGGGGGTTTTTGTGGGTGGGGAGTGTCTTGACACAATGTCTTGTGAAGTATAATGGACGCTTAGGAATTATTTATTTTTTTTTTTTTTTTTTTTTTTTTTTTTATTTTCTGGAGGGCATGGGGCTGAAAGAGATTGTGCCCTTTTTGGCTGCTCTTATGAAGTGTGGTGAACGAGATTTGGTTCCAAAGGAAATTTTGGCCCTATATTTGGTCATAGAGTTTACGCCAAGAATTAGGGGGTGATTTAGCTTTGGGACAGCATGTAGTCTTGTTTTAAACTCTGTGTTATCGATTAAGAAGGTTATGGTGATGGAATTGTTGACCTGAACTGAGGATTTATCAGCTAGTAGGATTACCATACGGGATCTCCTACCATGTCTGAAATTGGGGGTTGATACTATTTTATCTGCGATTTTCTGGCTGATAATGGAAAGGGAGGCTCCAGAGTCTACTAGGGCTCTGTAAGAACTGCCATTGACATCAACATTAACTGCACCTTTAGTCAATTCAGTATTAATGTAAGAGGTCTTACCTTGCTGCCCATACTTACTGGTCTCGACTTTTAATTGGAGGGTGGTTTTCATAGAGGTCCCCACTGTCTGATGAGGAGTCTTCATCACAATTCACAAGGTGGGGGTCGCGGTCCTGTTGTTCTGCTGAATTTAATTCTGCTCCATTGTTCATTTGTGAAATATGGCATGTGGGGGACGTTCCAAGTGTATTGTCCAATGTGGGGGGCGGGGCCGTAAGATGCATGGTGGCCCTCCCCTGGGTCCTATTCAATATTGTCATTGTATTGATCTCCTTGTCCAGAATCAGGAGATTGGTTGTCGGGATGGTTATCTCCGGTCTTTTTATTGTCATTTCTGCCTGGTGTTGGATCCCTAGACTTCTTCTAGATGGCTATCTAGGTGGAGGTGATCAGGTGATTGATTTTCAGGCGTGCTATATGTGGTACCACCTAATCTTAGGGGTGGTGATTCTGAAGGTGAATAACCAGGTAGGGTGAGGTTTAAACCTGGTGGTGGGGCTCCTGCTGGTGTACTGGTAGGTGCACCTGTGTTGGTGTCCACTATGGTGGACGAAAAATGTAGGGTGTTTGAACTCACAGGTGTTTGTTTATGCGTACGTCTATGGACTGGCAGCACTGGGTCCAGCTGGAGCGCGTCTGGCGAGGAGTCTATCGGGGTAGTGTACTGTGTATTGGTGGCTTCTTGCTGATCTCTGTCTTGAGATGTAGGGATACGTTGTGGGGCTGGCTCCTTTGGTAGGGTCTCACTGTTGTCCATGGCTCATGAGAGGTGGTAACTTGTGGGATGATACGTGAGGGTTTTCCACCATTGTCAACGAGTCCGTAAATGATGAATAAGGATGAATACAGACGAATCAGGAATCCAGTTTGATATCCACTTTATTCATAGAAGTCCACGAGGTATAGATGGTGACACAGTATAAAGGTGCCCAACAGTGTCCAAGCCTAGCCCTTGAGCCAAGGGCCTTGATCTCACGTGAATGTGTGAGGTATGAAGTATGAAGGTGGAAAGATACTATGCTAGTGATGGTGAGCAGCTCTACCTACAAGTATTTATAGTAGGGGCTGCTCACCCAGCTCATCCTAAAAATAGTATCAGGTGAGCTAAATATAGTAACTGGGGAACTCCAGTGCAGGTATGTAGGGGGCATCCCAAACATAGCACTGGGGTTCACAGAGTTCAGTGTGGTTCTAAATATAGCTGCTGGGAACTCCCGGTATGCTGTGAGCTGCTCATGATCAATGGGCATGTCCTCCAGCAGGAGGAGTTGTTTCTAAACATTGTCTGCTAGGAATTTCCAGCATGCAGCGGGCTGCTTGTGATTGACGGCGTATCCTCCAATGGGAGGAGGCGGGGTCACTGAGTGCAGTTGACACCGCCAGCCTTTGGTCTTTGGTATGGCTTGGCTTGTGGGTAGACTCGGACACTGGGTTACATGGTAGAGTCAAGGTGAAAAATAAATATGATAAGTACAATACCTATAACGGTCTACTGACAACATGTCAGTATTTACTCACAATCTGTCAGCATTTAGTCAATATATAACAGAAATTGTGCATCCTGCCTTTGACTGGCATGTGTCGAAATATGTCAGTATATATATGGACTATTTGTCAGCAATTAGTTAGTATAATTATGTTAGTAATTATTCACTATTTGTCAGCAATTAATCAATACATGGTAGTAGTTACTTACATTTTATCAGCATTTAGTCAATATATGTTAGTAACTGCCCACTATTTGTCAGCAATTAGTCTATATGTCAGTAATTGCTCACTATTTGTCAGTATTCATTCAATATATATTAGTAATTACTCACTTTTTGTCAGCAATTAGTCGATATATGTCAGTAATTGCTCACAACTTATCAGAAATTAGTCAATATATGTCAGTAATTACTCACTCTTTTTCAGCAATTAGTTAATATATGTCAGTAATTATTCACTAATTATCAGAAATAGTCAATATATGTCAGTAATTACTCACGCTTTGTCAGCAATTATTCAGGATATGTCAGTACTTAGTCACTAGATATCAGAAATTAGTCAACACATGTCAGTATTTACATACAATTTGTCAGCAATTAGTCAATAAATGTCAATATTTTACTCACTTTTTGTCAGCATTCAGTCAATATATGCCAGTACCTCTTCCTATGTCGGTAATAATGCAGTATTTGTGAGCAACTATTCAATATATGTCAGTAAATACTCACTATTTGTCAGCAATTAGTTAAAGCATAGTTTAGCATAGCACATAGAACACAGTTGCCCATAGATCATTTTAGGGCAATGCCCTATCCTTAGACATTTTGGTCATATCAGCTTCATTTAAACTGCATTTTATCCGTAAAGTCATTGGCTTTCAGGAAATATATGGTTTGCTATGATATATCTCTTTTCAAATTATGGCAATAATGTAGCTAAAGGTCACAGACAATTCCTCTTTGTAGAGTTTAATTTCATGACGAAAATTTGGCCAACCTTGTCTCACAAAAACCTCAATAACTCACCCAAAAATGACCTTAAAATTACAATTCAAAAAGCATGTTGCTTCTCACATGTGCGGAAAAGACTGTGCCAAAAACCAAGACCTCTCATGTGTTTAAAATTTTTAGTCACATACCTATCTGGTACCGTACACGGTACAGTGTCAGTGGTAGGCTAGACTAGTCCTAGACATCACCTGTCACTTTTAAATTTAAAGTTGTGTGTGTGATTAGCCTCTCTCGTAGCCCTACCAAAGTGGCAGAACCATTACAGACGATACTCAGTCTAGGGTGTGATTCACTTGTAGCGCCTAGCGGCACAGAGTTCTTTCACGTGACGTCAGTTTGCAGTACATGAATCATCACATGAAAAGATAATGAGTTAGACCTAAACCCCTGTGTCTTAGTTGTGCAGGAGAGTGCAAGGATTTCAAATCTTTTGGAATCATGTTGATATCTCAATTTGTTCTCACAGAATCGCAGAATTAGTATCTTGAAATCCGACATTTTTGTCCTAAGTATTCAGGCAATTTGTTGTGACCTTTTGGATCCCAATAATGGGCCAATTAGCCATAATAAATGAAGAAATGAAAGGGAGGTAAGGCAGTAAAATGTCAATTCAATTGGAATGAACCACAATATTAGCATGAAATAAAAAGCTATCTGACCCAGATGTTTACCTGTACGAAATTTTACCTTGACCTAATTTTCCCATGACCTATATATCTGACCTACATTAGTTCATGACCTAGATTCTGATATGATCAAATATATAGGAACAGACGCTGTAAAATATGAAGAAGTAGACATTCTGATAACCTAACCACTGGTATTTGACCCTAACATTAACATCTAATGGGTTTCCTATTGACCTAGTTTCAGGCCACCCTATATGTTTGACCAACATTAGCTCATGACCTAGATTTTGATGACATGATCAAATAATTTTTTCCTGTGTGGTAGCAAGTTCACATGGTCGGGAAATCGTAAAAAATCAGTTAATTGCTCCCAAAGTCGGGGAGCCTGTGAAACCAGGTATTGTAAGTGTCACACCTGTATGATGTACATGGGTCATGCAGTGACGGTTCTACTTTTTCATTTTGGACAACTTGATTTAGATAACCTTTTCAGTCATCCACTTGAGAAATCTACAAAAATGTCTAGAAATGCACCAATTTCCCTGAACAATTTTCATATAGGTAAAATAAGCCATGAAATACCAAGATAACTTCTTATATGTGTTCATTTATTCTTTGTTCTGTTAGAATATGCCAACTTCAGTGCAGTTTCTAGGCTAGCGCTAACACATAATTTGGGTTAGCCAGTCTGGCGAATTTGCATCAGTTTTCATTAGCCAGATTAGAAATGAATTACCGTAATCTCCCGCGTAGAAGACGCGGTGCGCGCAGAAGACGCTCCCCAAACTCATGGTAGGTTGGTTCGCGTAGAGGACGCATCCAACCCCCCTGAATCGATTTGTAAAAAAAAAACCCGTACAAGACGCGCCCCCAACTCAGCAGGGGGGGGGGGGTTCGCGTATAAGACGCACCCCCCACCCTCCACCCCCCAAAAAATTCAAAGAAATGTTAAGTCTATGCTGTCGTCGGCCCATGCGTCCCTACACCCCGGCAAGCCACACCGCATTGTCAACCTGTTGAGTCTATGCTGTCATCAGCACACGGTCGGCGTCTTCCCCGCCGAGCGACCGGTCTGCCGCGGTGCAGGCTCTATGAGTTCAAGCTGTCATCGGCACACGGTCGGCGTTTTGCCCGCCGAGCAAATCTACAGCGACCGGGCTGCCGCGCTGCTGGCTATATGAGTTCAAGCTGTCATCGGCACATGGTCGGCGTCAAACCCGCCGAGCGCCCGTAGACACCGGCCGGTCTGCCGCGCTGCTGGCTATATGAGTTCAAGCTGTCATCGGCACACGGTCGGCGTATTCCCCGCCGAGCAAATCTACAGCGACCGGGCTGCCGCGCTGCTGGCTATATGAGTTCAAGCTGTCATCGGCACACGGTTGGCTTGAACCCAGCCAAGCGCGTCGACACCTCCCGGTCTGCCGCAGTGCTGGCGCTATGAGTTCAAGCTGTCATCGGCGCATTTTCCCAAATGAGATGTTGGAAAACCCCGCGTATAAGACGCACCCCCAACTTGAAGAAATCCTATAAGACGCACAAGGCATTTGTTTGGCGTAGAGGACGCGTCTTATACGCGGGAGTTTACGGTAGCCAGATTTAAACAAGTCACTGTAAAACCCTATTCCTATGCTGTGGCTAAGGGAGTGGTTATCATTTATCACGGGTGGTCAAAATCTTTGTGTGCCCCCCCTCCATGCTGTTTTACCCCCCCCTTTTGCTATGTCAATTTTTATTATGCACCACCCCCTCAAGAGGGGTCAAAAGTTTTATCCCCCCCCCCCAACCCACCTTCAGCAGGGGAGGTGGTGGTGGGTTTGAGGAGGTGGGACGGGAAGAAGTTTTGACTGAATGTGAAACATTTTTAATAGAATTTGTAAAATATGCAAAAAGCTATCCCGTACAAGGACATTAAAGATGCAGTCTTCAAATGCTGCATTCACTTTCACTTATATTGTGAAAAAATTCTTAATGCAGGGTGTGTTTGGATGAAGTGTGGAGCCACAGAAATCTACAAAAATATAAAATGAGAATATCAGCTTCACTTTGTGCTGAGATAAGACTAACATGCATAATGATTGTTTTTGCCATTTTCTAAGCTTTCCAATGGTATGCTGCACTCTATATTTCATTTCCCTGATGGTCATTAATAGACTCAGGGACTGCCAGCTGGATAAGCCAGTCTGGCGAATCCAATGGGAAAAGGATTCGCCATTCTGTCATTTAATTCGCCAGTGGCGATTTGGCGAGTGGCTAGCGCGAGCCTAGAGTTTAATTTCCACTGCAGCAATTTGTTGGGTCACAAAAAATGCGTAACAAATGATGGACACTCCCAGAGGAGTGGTGCAGGCATTGTTTGATGTAGCTAACCTGATGGTGATAGAGATCTGCCACCAGTGGCACTGGCCACCCTACTCACGCTACCATAGACTGATACTGAATGCACCGCCACTGACACTGTGCCAATCGACTACCTATATAAAATCCAGATTTTCTCCCAATCATGAGGCTTGATCAAAAATTCCTTTGGCTTTGCACCACTTATAGACTACCCTAATCTTCCGCGTATAAGACGCGTCCTCTACGCCAAACAAAATGCTGGGGCGTCTTATAGCATTCTCCCAAGAAGGGGGTGCGTCTTATACAAGGGGTAATTTTACTATAGAACAGTACTGGATTTACAAAATTGAGCCCTAAGAGGTGCGTCTTATACGCGAAAATGCTTCTCCCAAGAAGGGAGGGCGTCCTATATGCGCAACGCGTCTTCTACGGCAGGGGTGTGAAATTTCCGTGGAAACGCGGAAATCCGCGTTTTTTATGCTCAGCAGGATCATTCCTGAGATCTATGCAAATCCACTGAGAAAATTATTTTCCATTTATTGGAGGGGGGGGGGGGGTCTGGCATGGAATTTCCCCAAAGAAAATTTTCTTCTAAAATTGGATAGAGATATTATCCCAATAGTAATTCCAAACCTCTCCCTAAATCAGAAGGTGGTATAATGTGTCCAGTTAACTATTTTCACCACTTTAATGTAATGTAAAGATATTTAGTATAAGGCCCTGCGAGGCGGTATATTGCACTTCAGAGCAAATACGTTTCGGCATTTCACACCCCTGTACGCGGGAGATTACGGTAGTAGAGATACAGGGCATCATGCGAAATTAATTATTAGGCCTAAAAAAAAAGTTGTGTTCAGGTATCCCGACCTACCCTAATTCTTTTGCCCAATCCTAATTTTTTTTTAGAAGTTTTTGGTAAATATGACCCAAAATTCAAGAAAAATGTGAAAAAAGTCAATTATATAGGCATGTTTGGTATCAAATTAAAGCCCACGGTCTCACGAATGCTACAAGCTTGAAATAACCAAAATTTTTTTATAGGTTTTTTAAGTTTTAATCTTTTGAACCATGTTCAATATCATTTTGGCAGTTTTCGGCATCCAGGAACTTAAAAAAAAAGAAAATCTGACCTACCTACCCTATCTTTTTTTGGGCTATGTTACCTGAACACAAGAATTTTTTTTGGGTCTTATGGATGTCCGATTTATATAAATGTTGAAAATGGTATGGGGAAGTGGCAGGGATAGAGCAGTGAGTGTGTGGCTTGCCCCACTCAAGGTACTGGGCCATTTAACTACCCTGTATAAAATCCTGATTTTCTCCCAAACTTGTTGCTTCATCAAAAAATCTTTTTCATCAGTAACAGTAGAGATGTAAGGGGTTATGTGGAACTAATGATTAGTAAGGTTTTATTTATATAAGTTTTAAAAATCTAATGTGGAAATTGAAGTAAGTCAGCATCCCCCTAGACTACAGTGCATTTGTGTGCCTGTTGTTTACACTTGAGATCTCCACCAGGGCTGCCGAGAGTGTGAATACACATTCGCTGTGATCAGTGACAATGTAATGGTTATAGGTGCTCATTTGATCTAGGAAGACGGGTGTGTGTGTGTGTTTTTGTTTTTTTTTTTGCTTTTTTTGGGGGTGGGGCAGATCTAGTCATCCTCTTTTATTTTTTTTTCAGGAAAAGCCAGTGCGTTACTAAAGAATATAAGGGAGTGGTCATTTATCAACAGAGGGGTGGGTTTTTGCCCAAATGTGTGAACATTTTTCATGCCCCCCCCCAACTCGACGATAGGCAAAACATTTTTGTGCACCCCCCTCAATGTGCTTGAGGCACAGAGAATTTTCGCGTCCCTCTTTGATCTATAGATCCAATAGTGCACGGGCTTTTTTTGCTAAAAAGAAGGTAGACTTTATACCCCCCCAAGAGGGGTCAACATTTTTTATGCCAACACAAATAATTGGGTAGGTGCTAAAGCATTAGGCCATATCAAAAAAATAAGTTGCTCTACGGATCGCCCTCTTCACATTTTCGGAAATACAAATTTTTTTTTTTCTTTGAAAAAAATCTTGTCAGTTTCTACAAGTTTTCTCTTTGTGATGTTTGGCAAAATTAAAAAAAAAAAAAAATTGTTCGCTCGCCTCAATTTCCCAGCAAGGAATCCATTGGACACCAAAAAATTCTTAAAAAAAAATCAAAAAAAAATCGCTCGCTCGCACCATTTTTTCAAAACCAAAATCCGTAGACCAACTTATTTTTTTGGTGTGGCCTTACCTGCACAGAATACTTTTTTTTTTCAAGGACTATCCATTGATTCTAAACCGTGTATATCTCCCCCAGGTTTAACGTTACTGGGTAGGCTACCCCCAGACAGGCACAAACATGGCAGCCTGTGAAGAACCCAACACAGAGACTCCTCCGGGCGGCAATACAAGAAAAAGGCGATCATGGTTCACTCCCGGCAAGGCCCCGGTGGCATACCAGCTCGCTGTCCAACCACCGAGCCCAGAGGCACCGAAAGTCGACACCACAGACCTAGAAATACTCACGCTAACTCACTTCACCCGACCTCCAAAAGTCGATTTTGGGACTGTCCGACCAGGGGCGTGTGTTACCCGACATCTGAGGGTGATCAATCCACACGAGTACCCACAGGAGCTGCGAGTGGAGAAGGCGGGACGGGATTTCAGTCTGAGTGACTCAGGGTTAGTGGTAGAGGCAGGGAGCGAGGTGATCCTGAGTGTGGAGTGGATCCCGCTGACCGTCGGAGCGTACAGGGAGACAGTCTTGTTTAAGGTGGACGGGGCTTACAAACTACAGGCCACTTTCATGGGCAAGTTAGAAGAACCTCCAAAACCAAAGAAGGTAAGTGTGGATTTGTCAAGGCTGTTTTTGTCATTACTCCCACCCAGAAATTCTCTCGTATAAGCTTGACCCTAGTAAAAGACACACCCCTGACTTGGGAATGAGCTACAGTATATTCCCTTGTATAAGCCGCATCTCTCATATAAGCCACACCCTGACTTTAGGAGAATGCTATAAGGTGCATATGAGGCCAGAAATTTGGTGGTTTAGTTCTGTTCCATAGTGCTAAATACCCTTGTATAAGCCGCACCCAGTACGGTGGCATCCATTAATTATGTTCTCACATTTTTGCCTAAAATTGACCCCCACCCCCCATGTTGCACCCTGTACGCATTTGGACTACCCCCTCCCCCTATGCGTACATACTCAAACCACATGCACCCCCCCCTTCCCTGTTACGAAAATCTCCTTTATACTCTGGTAAATGTAAAATGGTATGTATATACTACCTAAGTATACCCCTTATCTTTGGAGCTTTATTGAATGCTTCAATTGGGTCGGAGGTTGTGCTCCTACAGTAAGCATGTTTTGTACAAAGAAACCTACCATCAATCCCCACCCTACCCCCAAAAATGCCTCAATTTCTCCTAATTCATTAGGCCCTATGCGTATATACTCAAAGCCTCTGACCCCCCACCCCCCTTGGATGCGTACATAATTAATGGATGCCCCCTTTAAAGTCTAATTTGGATTCTGGTATAAACCGAGGCTTATACAAGATACAAGAGAATTTACGGTACAACCTGGGGCTTGAAAATTGGCAGTTGAAGTACTAGTCTATAGTAGCTTTGGTTCTAGTATAATGTATAAGCCATGCCCCCCTCCCTGTTCTTTTTGCAGGGATGTAAGTCTTCATGATTTATCAGGATTTCCTGATTTCTGAAATTTTTGAATGACATTTATTTTCCTTACATGAGTGGTAAGGAGGGCTGTTTGTGAAAAATAGAAGGCTTTTATATAAAGTGAACTTATGGTTCCTGATTTTTGCCTATTCCTGACTTACATCCCTGAATTTTTATAATATGAAATAGAAAAGCAGTTGTAAAACAGGGATGTGATGTGTCCTACATCTGTAGGATTTCCCACACTTTTAGGCCAAAAAGGCAACCCTTTTCCCCAGATCCAATGAGAAAATTTTGTAGCTTTTTTGGTGGGGGGGGGGGGAGTTTGACTTTGAGAGGATCAAGTACTATTAATGTACTACAATGTCTGATCTTATTTCCTACACATTGGTCAAAAGGAAATCACATCCCTGTAGAACAGATGTTTATTTTGAAATCGTAAATCAGAGCCCTTTGATTTGGTTGAAAGAAAGTCTGAAAGGAGTGAGTCATTTTCTGAAGATGTATGCAGTGTTCTTCTCACTGTGTGTTACATCCTCATGTCTGTATTTAACAGAAGGTGAGGAAGACGTGGGCAGCCAAGCCGTTTGTTCCTGTACGTGGAGTTCTGCGCAACAGCAACAAGTGTAACACCAACACTCAGCAGACGCCTCCACGGACCAAGCCCGTCAAAGCACGCAGCCCAACCGTAAAGCAGCCCAAGTCACGCAGTCCTCAAAACAAGCAGCCCAAGTCACGCACTCCACCCAGGAAGCCAGTGGCTAAACGAGGCACACAAAAGGCAACAACCAAACTGAAAACGCCTCCTCCGAAAAGAATCAGCGATCCTGAAGCAAAACTTCCTGATCCAGCACCGTACTTGAACCCCCAGGTGCCAGTTAACCCCGTCTCGTTTATGTTTGAGAAGCGGACAATGCCACAAGGACCGCTGGACTCACCTGTAGATCCAAGACGGACAACGTTTGAGAAGAGTTCACCTGAGATGTCCAACACTCCGGTTATCTCTGAGAGAACGCCGCCTCTGTCTATGAGGGAGAAGTAAGTGTATACTAGTCTAATGATTGAAAAAAACAACCTATTTCTGTGAATATATTTACTGGGAGTTTTCCACGGATAGGGGGCTTCTGTAAAGGACCAAGAGGGATTTGGGGTGTTTTTTTTTTCTTTTCTTCTTAGAAAATTGAAGATAATTTTCTCATGTATGAAAGAACTTGAGGGTTGGTGGGGGTGGAACTGTTTGTACACATACCGTAATCAACCTGATAAGTGCCCAAGGAGCATAAAAAATTCTTATGGTACCATAATCTCCCGCGTAGAAGACGCGATGCGCGTATAAGACGCACCCCAAACTTAGCAAATGCATTTTCGCGTATAAGACGCACATTTTAAGGCTCAAATTTGTAAATTCAATACATTTCTATAGTAAAATTACCCCTCATATAAGACGCACCCCCAATTTCAATACATCCTATAAGACTCCCCAGCATCGTAGAGGACGCGTCTTATACGCGGGAGATTACGGTAGTTCAACACTTAAGAGTTGATCTGCCTCCAAAATCGCAAATCATGAGTAGCATTAATAAAAACAGGCAAGACCAATAACAAAATCAACACACTGATATGTTTTTTACCCCTGTGTTTATAGGGCGCTACACCCACGTAGGCTCCTGACACAGAAGAGCCCGTCCCCTCTGGCAGCAGTACGGGAGTCTAAGGAGGACTTGGAGAACCTCCCACCCATACCGTACTGTGATGATGCCACGCCTGGACACAAGAACAAACGCACCAAGTCCAAGATGAGGCGCTCCAACACCTACACCAAACTGAACGACAGCAGGTGGGTTGGTGCGAGTACCTCACCAGGGCCACATTCATGCATCATGCCGACCCTATGGGGTTAGAAAAGAAATAAAACATAGGTTAAATCAACCAAACCAAACCCTATGGGGTTAATGCACTCCCAGAGGCACAGCATGATGCACCAATGAAGTGCTGGTGATCAGACTCGCCAGCACTTCATTGGTGCATCATGACAACCAATGGCCAGCCTTTACTTACAAGACCCTTACGGGTATATAAACTTTTTGATGCCCAATTAAACTCTTTAGAGAGGACCGATATTTTGGGTATTTTTTAAGCACACAGTGCCCTAAGTACAATGAATATTGTAATTTACTATTGGCCTTTGTTAATTGCTATCCAGCCATTTTGCACAATATCTAATCTCTTCACAGCATCCAGAGCCCGCCTGATTCAGAGGCAGACATGACAGTTATAGAGAAAACAGAAATAACGGACTACGTGGAGGTAACAGAGTACACGGAGGTACG
Source organism: Acholoe squamosa (assembly GCA_949317995.1). Classification (NCBI taxonomy): domain Eukaryota; kingdom Metazoa; phylum Annelida; class Polychaeta; order Phyllodocida; family Polynoidae; genus Acholoe; species Acholoe squamosa. The sequence goes on from OX439052.1 coordinate 3,024,218, forward strand.
TGAGGAGGTGGTCGAGGTAGAAGAACAGGTGGAGTACCTGGTGGAGGAGGACGGTACTTGCGGGGAGACGCGGACGGAGGTGTCGCGGTCCGTGCGGCCGGTAGGACGTCAAGTGTTCTCACAACACTCAGAGGCTAACATGACGTATCAGGCTCACCACACTCATGCCACGTACCATCAGGACGCTTTTGATGCCACACGGTAAGGGTCGTATACAAAATATCTTCACCTACATAGTACTATTTCTAAGAGTGGATCAATTTATCAAAAAGGCCTGGGATGGGTGCATCAAGAAGCCATCAAAGTTTTGTGGTATCACATGATTACGATGTCGAGTTGTTACTTAGATCTAAAAAATGTTGATATCACAGGGGTGTGAAATCTCCGCCTTTAGGCGGAAATCAGCCTTTTTTAAGTTCACCAGGACCACTCCTGAGATCTGTGTAAATTCACTGAGAAAATAAAATAACATTTATATTGGGGGGGGGGGTGAATGTGACTGAGTGAAACCGACTGGCCTCACAATGTTTGATACCTTCCAAGCTGGTTACTACTACCATCTAAATTATGTTTAAACCCAAAAAGCTGCTATAATGTATCTAATAGGCTATTTTAATAGACTTTTATCCAATGTAAAATTGACTTTTAAATCCTCACAATATACTTCAGCCTAAACCGGTCTCAGCATTTCACACCCCTGTTATCAGATAAAGGGTCGAGTGCTAAGGTAAATAGGAAAAGAATGTTTTTAAGGCTGTAAGATAATGTCTTGAGAATTTACCAAAACATTAGGGTAGCATTACCTGAATACATTTTCTATTCAGGTCTTCAAACATACATTGATGGCAGTATTCAAAAGGGCACAATAGAGTATTGTATATAAGCATGTCACATTACAGGGTGCTGAGTCGGTGTAGTGATGCCTCATTGATTAACTCCAGTCGTATGTCGATGGCTGCGCCGCAGCACGCCACGTTTGTCAGGACTCCACGTGGTGCCCAACCCAACCTGCTGTCTGAGACGAGGGTTATAACGCCACAGGTGTCAAGTAATAATAACACTACACAAGCAGCCATACCCAATCTTTCTGAGACAAGGGTTTTAACTCCTCAGATTGGTAGTGTGAACAATGCCACGGCAGCTAATGGCACCACACCTAACCTGTCTGAGACTCAGGTCTTAGGTCGTATCTCCAGTATAGCTAATAATACCATACGGGAATCACTGCCAATCTCACAACACCACGAGCTTTCACACGCCCGTGTCCACACCCCTACTCCTGCCAGTCCACGCCGCTTCTTCTCCGACCTACTTGCACTGCACGAAGGGAACAGTAGCAAGGAAGACTCAGAGACATTTGAAAAAACTCCACCCCAGAACAGCTTTCCCCAGCCCCTACCAAGTCCAGATCAGCGCCGTGTCAGCTCGCTGACGGTAACTAAGGAAAGACCAGATGTCAGTTGTGAGGAATTTGTACCACAGAAGGCACTGTTTGAGACTGAGGAATGTGCTATGAATCCAAGACGTTTTAGTACGCTGACAGTCACCAAAAACAGACCCAGTGAGTGCTTTCCACCTGTCGTCAATCAGGTTGATCCCCGCAGAGCGAGTAGCCTAACTGTAACAAAGGAGCATTCTACCATGCCAAGCCCACTTAGCGCAGGGATAGAAGGACGCTGCTTGTTCCAGTCTGACTCACCCAGGAGGAGTCGACAGTCACCGTCGACTCCCGACTCACCAGGAGTCGCTCCCCTCATTGACTCCCCCTCTCCGAGATGCAGCCAGACACTTTCAGTACCTTCTTCACCTGCAGTGATGCCACACAACCGATCACCCTCACCTTCTCGACAAACACCAAACAAAATCAACCTCTATGGCACCAACTACCCCGGCTCCCGGTCACCTAGAAAACTGGACGAGGAGGAAAGTATATCAAGAGAAGTATCACCAAGAAAGAAGACTCCACGGGAGAGAACGCGGAGACGCACAAGTGGACAGTTCCGCCGCCGATCAGCCACATACCAAGCAGGGAATGGGTCACTGAATGGTTCCCTGGTGGCACGAGGGTTGGTGCAAGGTGATAAAGATAGCGACGACCAGGCAGACGACTCCCCGCTAAGTATGTCAGACCTGGGTACCTCTGCAGACTACAGACCCCAACCCTTGGCTCCCACTACCCAACACGCCAAACCACATGGAACCCAACCCCCCAACATAACGCATCTAAAACCTGAGATCTGCGGACCACTGCGAACCTCGGGTCCAACCCACCAACCAAGGCCACTGACTAAACCACCACCACCCAGAGCCCCAGCGGCACCATCCGTGGTTAAAACAGCAGCACCCGCGGGGGTTAAGAAAGCTCCGGTTGTCGCTAACTACCTCCGACCCACATCAGCCGTACAGAACAGACGGCAGGCTGTGGCAGACAGTAAGAAACGGGAACTTAGTACAGACAGGAGGAAGGTCCCGGTAAAAGCTGGCACAGCTGTAACCGTGAAGGCACCAGAGGAACCGGCGTCTAAACGTGTGAGACGGGAGGTGCAGGTAGCACCACAGTCTGTAGTAGGAGGTCTAACCAAGGCACAAGCCCTGAGGAGGCAAGGTTAGTAACCCTCTGCTGTACATAGGTAACCATATGAGATAACTAGATGCTCTAAAGCTCTGTGAAGGAGCCAGAGCTTCAGATATTAAAGCCGCACCCACACTTTGTATGTAAGCTATACAGGGTTCTCCTCACACTGTAATGACGCCGGTGGGCCGCCGGCGTGATATTTACTGCCGCCGGTGTGATTTCATCTCAGAATCACCGCCGGTGTCATTTTAGCTTCCTATAGTTTTTTGAATTTTGCAAATCGGCCAATTAGAACAGTAGTTATGGCCATATTTATAAAAATACTTTTAATTCCTTTGTTAAATTCCCATCTGTAATCCCTACACTGTATGAATGAGACTACACAACCAAATTTAGCATAAGGCTTAGGAAGTTACCAAATGAAATTTTACACCAGCATGCTGCTTTTTACGGTGTGATTTTACATTCTGTGGAGAACCCTGTATACTATAGGCCACACTTTGGGCTTCAGAAATGTTAATGTGGTACACATTATTTGACTGTTCTATAGACAACGTCCAAATTCCTTTGAGAAGCTGCACACTGACTTTGGGAGCCTGCTAGCTGCAACAGACCTCACTCTGATTTGTATATGCATGTTCACTGCTGCTTATAATGCTGTATTTTTCTGTAAAAATTGCCGAAACCTTTTTCCTTTTGAGGGATTGAATTAACTAGTGGGTTTCAGTTTCCTAGAAAGCTATCAAGCTGCTGCACAATCTTAAGAGTTTTGTATAGTTTATCAAAGAAGAAAAAGATATAGAAATAATTGTAATTGTGTCAGTCTTACTTACCAAGATAGTCAGTGTAATGTTCTTTAATACAAAGAATTAAAATGTGATTGATGGTTAGGATGTCTATACATGTACCTATATTAAGCCACTAAAATTGGTTTCAGCGGCCCTTGCTGGGATGAACAAGGAGAAGAAGCCTGTCGCACCACGGCCCAAACCCAAAGTGGCACAACAAACACTGCGTCTACTAGCAGGTTCCAACAAAACTGGTGAGTTGTCTGTTTTGAGTAAGGAAAGGAGTATATTTTGCAAAGATAAAATCTCATTCGCTAATACTTCCCCATGTTAAAATTATGAATATCCAGTGGCTTCTTAACATACTTTTGAATTCCGTTGTTTTTTTCGTTCATACACAACAGCAAAAAATGTGCACTATAATTTAAAGCACTATAGGTCTAAAAGGATAAACCCTTTGAAGGCTACCGCAAATCCTTGCGTAAAGAACACCCTCGCGTATCGGACGTACCATGACTTAAGCAAAATCACTTAAGATGGATCTGGGGTCACGTTTTGGTCAATTTGGTACTGTTCTATAGTGTAAAATCCTCACATATAGGACGCACCTTGACTTGCGCTACATCCTACAGCACGCAGAGGGTGTAATTTAGGTGTATACGTAGCGTCTTATAGGCGAGGATTTACGGTAGTATTGTATTTGTGCCCAAAGGACATGATGATGCATTGATACCTTAATCATAATGGTCCTTACTTGATGAATTTTTGTTCAATGAATTCTGTATTTCATAATGGGCAATGCATTAGAGCTTCTTTTACCCTATAAAACGGGCTTCCCTAGCCCACTTAAAAGGGTCTATATCTCCTCTTTCCTATCCCCTCGGATGTGTGTGGTACACAAATGTGCGGGCACCGACACACTCCCCTGTGAAATTGTGTAATGTCGTTCTCGCCATGAATATGACCTTAGCTGTCGAAATGGCGTTCATCTATTACTCACTCACTCACCCTATGAAACAGTTTTCTGTATTAATCTTCAACGTTTTACTCCTGTGTCCTTAAAATTTCAGCTCTACCAAAACACCCCATGGCGTTTGCTGCAAAGAATAAATATTATGATGAGCGTTGGAAGGAGAAGCAGGAGCGTGGCTTTGTGCGCTGGTTGAACTTTGTACTCACACCACCCGAGGAGGAATCAAGTGTCGCCGACAAAAAACAGAAAGGTGGGGGTTTTGGTATATTTGTAATTTGTCATAAGATATAATGAAGAAAATTGGATGGGGGGGGGATGTGTCTCATGTGTTTTCAAGAAAATATTTAACAACTGACCTGTAGGTCCTAAGCCATTACTACCGTAAACTCCCGCGTAGAAGATGCGCTGCACGTATAAGACGCACCCCAAACTCAGCACATGCATTTTCGCATATAAGACGCACATTTTAAGACTGAAATTTGTAAGATTAGTACATTTCTATAGTAAAATTACCCCTCGTATAAGACGCACCCCAAACTTGAAAAAATCCCATAAGACCCCCCAGGCATTTGTTTGGCGTAGAGGACGCGTCTTATACGCGGGAGTTTACGGTAATAGAAATGGTTGGGTTAAAAAGAAAAGTACAGACCCACGGACAAGAAACTACTTTCAATAAGTTTCTCAGTGTACTCAAAATGGTTTTACCATTTACCACCAGTTGATGCGGGAGCCCTGTCCCTGACCACGTTATCTGGCCCCCAACCAGCCCCGACCAAGGAGACCCTGTCCTTCCGTGTGTACTCTGCGCGCCGCCGCCTGAACCGTCTACGACGTGGTGCTTGTAAACTGTATACATCGGAGGCCTTCACACGATTTGAGCAGAAACTGGAGGTGGAGGCAGAGTGTGGACGTATCATGGTACGACCTGACCGTATGATACACGCTGATGTGGGTGAGTATCAAGCCTTGAAGGGCTTCTAATGCAGGACTGCATCGTGCCAAATGCAGGACTGCATCGTGCCAAATGCAGGACTGCATCATGCCAAATGCAGGACTGCATCATGCCAAATGCAGGACTGCATCGTGCCAAATGCCGCACTGCATCATGCCAAATGCAGGACTGCATCGTGCCAAATGCCGGACTGCATCGTGCCAAATGCAGGACTGCATCGTGCCAAATGCAGGACTGCATCGTGCCAAATGCCGGACTGCATCGTGCCAAATGCAGGACTGCATCGTGCCAAATGCAGGACTGCATCGTGCCAAATGCAGGACTGCATCATGCCAAATGCAGGACTGCATCATGCCAAATGGTTATCTTGATGCATCAATAAAATGCTGGCAAGTCTGCTTGTGAGCACTTCATTGGAGTGTAACTACCCTAATGAACGACTGATGTTATTGAAGACTTTTTGTCAATGCAGGCCAAAATGTCTCAACATCTCATGCAGGCCATTTTGCTCTCATGCAGGTCATATGACTTAATTGTAACTAAGGGAAAATGGAAAATATTTGTATATAAAACATATTCTCACCTCTGTCTCACCTTGTGATGTGTGTACACCCAGGTATCAAACAGTGTATCCTGGACCTGTTACTCTCCTACAACCCCCTGTGGCTACGCATCGGTTTAGAGGTATGTGTACTATTTCACACAGGCTTCCCTAACCCACTTAAAAGGGTCCATATCTCCTCTTTCCTATCCCCTCAGGATGTGTGTGGTGCACATATGCGCGGGCACTGACATATTTCTCTGTGAAGTTGTGTAATATAGTTCTCGCCATGAATATGACCTTAGGTGTCGAAATGGCGTTAAACATCTATTACTCACTCACTATTTCACAATGTTCTTTGAGGGTTTTTGTGTAGCTTATGAAACTGTGAGTGGCTCTGCTGCTTTCTATACTCCATGCACCTAGGTTATCATAATGCATGAATGGCATGTACGCACCAGGGCTACATTGACAAAATGCATTGATCTCAACTGAAATTCGCCTATTTCATAGTCACCGGGACCATTCCTGAGATCTGTGTAAATCAACTGAGAAAATAAAAAGTAGGGAATCTGATCTTGCAATGCATAACACCATCCCTAAGTGACATATCTTACTATCCCAAAACTACACTTTGGCCTTCTTGGAGATCAAAAGGTGGCATAATCTATCAAAGTCAAAAGTTTTTGAGCAATGACAGAAAACGCATTTTAAATGTGAGTTGACACAAGAGGCTTATTTGTTAACTCGAAAAGCGAGCTATAAGGAGACACCCTAGGGCCCTGCACTTTCAGTCATTTTGGTGTTGCGAATAAGTTTTAAAAAAAAGATGGAAATTTTGTATATAAGAGGCAGAATTACTTAATGAATTTGTAGTGCCATTAAACAGGGATGAAAGTCTTCAGGGATTTCCCTGATTTCAGGGATTTTGAAATTCCAGGAACCTATATATTTATATAAAAACTCAGGTTTTTGGGCCGATATTGGACCATTTCAGGGATTTTCGTGCTCTGTGACTTTCATCCCTGCATTAAAGGAGGAGATGTAGGGGTCTTGCAGGAAAAGGTATTTCATTACATAGTTTTGTAAATTTTGAGAAATTGTCAATATTGTACAGACTCAGTTGAAGGTGAAGGTATACAGGGATGCAAGTCTTCAGGGAATTCCCTGATTTCAGGGATTTTGAAGTTCCAGGGCCCTATACATTCACATAGAAACCCATGTTTTTTGGGCGAATATTGGACCATTTCAGGGATTTTCATGCTCCGTGACTTTCATCCCTGGGTATATGATGTTGATCCATGTGTCAACTTTCCCGCCTTTTTTGGCAATGTGGTGCAAATAATGCAGTTTTGGCGGGAGTTATGCGAATAGTTGATTGGTGGTGCAAATAACCTGGGTAAGGGAGTGTTGATGCAACAGGATGAGAGCCAATCACAGAATTTTCATTTTTCGAGTTATCAGCAATTCACATTGCTGCATTGTATTTGTATACCAATCATGGTTAATAATGGTGTCCCTTGTTTTACAGACTGTGTATGGAGAGATGTTACCAATCACATCAAATGCTGATGTGGTGGGGATGTCACGCTTTATCCTGACACGCCTGTTATCAAACCCGTACATAGCGGAGGAGTATGCACACCCCTCGGTGCCACATCTGTACAGAGATGGTAAGGACTTTTTCAGAATGAGATGTGTGGTTTCTACTACACTGCTACATATACACCACGACTTTGTGAATTTGCTCAAGTTGAAAAACAAAGATCTCAAATCTGGATTTTTAGAATTCCAATATATATGGTTTCCTAGGGAGGCTCTGTTGCTGTTAGTTTGGGTGATATTTGGTATGTCACAGTTAACCCTGGTTCCTAAAGCGGGCGTGACATACATAGAGACTCTCAGTGGGCCCAGTTACTGACAAAAAGTTTATCTGGGTTTGTAAGAAATACAATGTGTTTCAATAATAGATAGTTTCATTAACCGACTTTTTAATTGTTACACAGGATATGACAAGCGTATCGCCCAGTTCTCACTGAAGCAGTTCCTTCTCCTCGTCACATTCCTTGACCTGGCCAAGACGTCGCGCCTCATCGACCACGACCCCTGCCTCTTCTGTAGGAACTCAGAATACAAGGTGAGGTGTTTGAGGCGGCCCCCTTTCTTACACAAAAGATCTTGTTATTTTAATTTATAGATGAACCCGCGTCCTTTGTTTACAGTATACTCAGATCTAATAAAAATGTCAGCTGAAAATTTTCGCACCTGTTGACAGGAATAGAATCAGTACAGACTCTGATTTTCTCCTGAAAATGTCCATTTTCAGATTTTCACCCTAAATTTACATTCAAGTAAAAGGGGAGCTTTTGAATTAAAGTCTGAAAGCACAACCTCAAAAAAAGGATTTCATGAAAATTTTCAAATTTTTAACACTTGATAAAGGTAATCTCAACACGTTTGTGTTTTCCAGGCCAGTCGTGATGTTCTGCTGGTGTTCTCCCGGGACTACCTGAGTGGTGAGGGTGACCTGTGTAAACATCTTAGCTACATGGGCTACACAGTGAAACATGTACAGACTCCACTCGATGAACTCGACTATGCTGTCAATAACCTGGCCGTGGACCTCCGCGATGGTACACGACTCACGTAAGTCATCACCTCTGTGTTCTACTCCTGTATTTACACCATAACTGTCCCAACTGACTCGCCCTAGCACTTTTAACATCCCTGTTGTTCTCAGGGGTTTCAGGTTCAACAATTGAAATTTACCTTGACATTGTTACCCAGCTAGCCTAAATACGAAGGCACTATTGGATTGTAGGCATGTGGTCCCTCCCTGTTGTTCTCTTCGTCAGCATTATGGAATTCTTGTAAATTCTAAGTCAAATTTCACCTTTTACCAACGTTAGCCTTTTTAAATTACTGCATTATCCGACCCTACAGGCGTGTAATGGCCATGTTAACACAGAGGTGGACTCTGACCAATGAGCTTCGTGTCCCGGCCATCAGTCGTCTACAGAAGGTACATAACATCGGGGTCGCCTTCAAGACGCTCAACAACATGGGACTGGACCTCACCACCATCAAGGGTAGGTTTTAGCACCCAGACTCTCTCAGGGCACAATAAATGTTTGCCCTTGTGTCCAGTCAGAGTGGACATGTCTCTGGAGAACAAATGAATCGAACCCTTTCACGAATGCAATCCTTACGAGTTACTCACCATTCATTACGAGTTACTCACCATTCATTAGGAGTTACTCACCATTCATTACAAGTTACTCACCATTCATTACGAGTTACTCGCCATTCATTACGAGTTACTCACCATTCATTACGAGTTACTCACCATTCATTACGAGTTACTCACCATTCATTATGAGTTACTCACCATTCATTATGAGTTACTCACCATTCATTACGAATTAGTCACCATTCAGAGTTACTCGCCATTCATTACGAGTTACTCACCATTCATTACGAGTTACTCACCATTCATTATGAGTTACTCACCATTCATTACGAGTTACTCGCCATTCATTACGAGTTACTCACCATTCATTACGAGTTACTCACCATTCATTACGAATTAGTCACCATTCAGAGTTACTCGCCATTCATTACGAGTTACTCACCATTCATTACGAATTAGTCACCATTCAGAGTTACTCACCATTCATTACGAGTTACGCACCATTCATTACGAGTTACTCACCTTTCATTACGAGTTACTCACCATTCATTACGAATTAGTCACCATTCAGAGTTACTCGCCATTCATTACGAGTTACTCACCATTCATTACGAGTTACTCACCATTCATTACGAGTTACTCACCATTCATCCATTATTAATTAACTTTTTATGCTCTATGCCATATCAGAATGAACTAGTCTTTTGTCGTCCCGAGCCCATTCTTATTTCTTTACAAGTTATGAGTTAAAAACTGATGAGCCTCATTATGTTCATCCTCTAGGTGGTAAGATTGACACCCGTGACATCTGTGACGGTCATCGTGAGAAAACCCTCAGTCTACTCTGGCAGATCATCTTTAAGTTCCAGGTATGTACATTAAGCTGTTCCCTCATCACTTTATTCTCTGATATCTGAAATGTATCAGAATTTTGTAATTTTTTTCCTCAGGATGACAAGTTGGCCATTTACAGGCCACTAAAGCATTAAAGACAAATGCTACCACATGTCTGGAATGGGTTCTACTGCTGATAATCTCAAATAACTGGATTATATTAGTTTGATGTACTAACAATAAGAAAACGCAAAAAAAATCCCTTACTTTTATAGTATGACAATTTAAATGCTTTAACTATAGAAACGAATGGTAAAAACTATTTTTTTCATATCATGTCTCATACATACTGACCCTCTGCTGATTTTTCTACAAGACTCTCTGGATTGAAAGAAAATATTAATTTTCCCTTAACTATAATGCACTATGGGGAATCAAATGGCATATAGATATCTCTAATGCATCTATAGTGATAAAAATGAACTGAAAAAAATATGTACAGGTTAAGTGGCCAGTTAGGGTGAGAAATACCATTACAATTGTATAACTATTGGGTTTTGATTTCTGCCACCAGGTGGCTTCTGTGTACCTGGTAGCATTTGTCTTTAATGCCCATTGGTCAGCATGATGCATGAATGTCCTTGCGAGGCGTGACGCATCAATCAAGTGCTGGTGAGCAGACTCATTAGCACTTGATTGGTGCCTCGTGACAACCAATGGGCATGATGCATTAATGCATCAGCTGCCCCTAAAGGGTGAACGTAAAGTCAGGAGACAGCCTTTTCAAGAGCCTCAATTGGATTTAAACTCCACTAGAAAAAATGAGTCAATAAAGATAAAAAGAGACAGTCACTGATACTGTAGACCTCATACTTAGTTCCTGAATCTGTCACTAGGTGGAGACACTACTTAGTGAGGAGCAACTGCGGGACGAGATCCACTTCCTGCGGACAAACCTCAACATTCAGACGCGCTTGGATGCCGCCCTTAATGACGATATAGAGGCTTTAGGTATGTGGTTTTTCTACAACTTTACATGGTAAGGATACTGTGATGAAAGTAATACTCTCACTATAGAAAAATACTAAACCTTCAAAAATCAAGTGCCAGCAGTGCCTTATAGCGAGGTTTCGTGTAAATGTGTGTATACGGATGGGTACGGGGCTTCCAAAGTTCATGGCACATCAGGAACAAGCAAGGTTATGAGATCAGAGCCAGAAGTCGCTGATGTCAGTGTGCAGGTGGTGAGCTCGGGATCTGGTCCACTCTGATTCAGTGCTATAGTATTTCTCTCAGCTCAAGATGCGCCTTATGTGCAGAGTGCTTCATATATGCAGTCCTGAGATACATAAATGTATAACAGCAAGGCCTAAGCTGCGGTTGATACTACTATTGTTTTTCCTGTGTCCAGGTATCCCCGAGGAGCGTCGTGAGTCGATAGACACAGACCTGTACTTTAAATCTCCACGACTCAGTCTACTTTTAACCTGGTGTAGGGCCGTGTGTGCCTACTATGGTGTCAAGGTACGTATAATGTAACCTGGTGTAGGGCCGTGTGTGCCTACTATGGTGTCAAGGTACGTATGATGTAACCTGGTGTAGGGCCGTGTGTGCCTACTATGGTGTCAAGGTACGTATGATGTAACCTGGTGTAGGGCCGTGTGTGCCTACTATGGTGTCAAGGTACGTATAATGTAACCTGGTGTAGGGCCGTGTGTGCCTACTATGGTGTCAAGGTACGTATGATGTAACCTGGTGTAGGGTCGTGTGTGCCTACTATGGTGTCAAGGTACATATACGTGTAATTACTCTCATACACAGCAGAACAATGCTTGAACCAAGAGAAATTTATAGGGGGTGGTATTCTGATACCCTAAGACCTCAAATAAAAACGACAGCTTATAGACAAACTGAGCTCAGAAGCCTGTTGTTGCTCATATCATTGTTCTGAAACTCAGGGTGCTGCATATAAGCAGGGATTTAGACTAGTACCAAACTGGTATAGCTAATTGAGTATGATGCATTCTTAAAAGTTTGACAGTTGACATAAAAAATACATATATATTTTGATTCTCCATACAATAACTATTACACCTTACAGGTGGAGAACTTCATGGTGTCGTTCATTGATTATAATATGTATTATAAACTACAGGTGGAGAACTTTATGGTGTCGTTCATTGATTATAATATGTATTATAAACTACAGGTGGAGAACTTTATGGTGTCGTTCATTGATTATAATATGTATTATAAACTACAGGTGGAGAACTTCACGGTGTCGTTCAGTGATGGTCGGGCACTCTGCCTCCTGGTACATCACTACCATCCCGGTCTCCTGACTCGTGAGGAAATCAACAACGAGACGACCCAGACGGTGGGCCCGGGGGCACACATGTCTATAGACTCAGAGGGAGACGATAGTTTTAATGAGACCTGGTACACTTCATTCAGCCCCAGTAAGTAGACTATGGGCGCTTTTTCGTTATTTTCCTATAATCTCTGAGTCTCATAACGGGCACCTTTTGTTGTATTCCTGTTCTCCTTTATTTTTGTGTTGGTGTTTTGAGTACCAGCCTTGATTGAGCTACTCTGTTTTATTGTTTTTGGCATGAAATAAATGTTTAATGTGTTCTATCATAAATCAATATCTCGATCATTTCAAGACAGCATGATACATTATACACCCTTCTTTTCATATGACGCATTTCCACCTGCCAGGGCTGTATGAATGCTTCATGCCTGGATCGACTGGATCGTGCTGCATTAATGAACTATGTCGCCTTAAAATGTTAAATCACTTTTCCCTCATTCCACAGGCACAGGAAAACCTGACTTCTGGGACAGCCTGTTGGCTAATGAGCGAGAAAACTTCCGCCTGCTGTACGACCGTGTCAACGAGCTGGGTAATATCCCCGTCATGGTTAGGTCTGGTGATATGTCCAACACCATCCCAGACGAGAAGGTCAGTTTACACGTTTGTATGACTATCTACTGTCATGTTAGCCAAAGTAGGAGAAAATGATTACTATTAAGTGGGATTTTTTATGGGAACCATGAAAATGATAAATACACAACGTACGTAGCCTATACATTGGTTTTACCAGGTTGATACACTAGATGGCGCTCCAGTAGCCCTGCTGTTTACATGGGCATGTCCAGCATCCACTCCCAGGGCTCCATAGGCTTACCATTGGTGCACAGACACCCTTCACCAAAGTGCCTATTTGCAATGTACAATAGAGCTCCACATCTTGGAAATCAAAGCTTCACATGGATAAATAGTGTGGCTATACTGACTATCAATATCTAAAGTAAATGGTGAGCCAAACATAAGGCAGACCGTTACAAACATGTGGGCCTATTTCAGGTACTGGAGTCAAACCCAGCCATGCCCCTGTAGGAGTGGCAAAGTAGCATGGCTGCCACTAGCGCCATCTGTTGTATCAGAGCTGATAAAAGGGTCGTATAGAAAAGCTTTTAAGGAACATTGATTTGTACGTTTGTATCAACTGACTTCTAGTGTCACACATTAATTTAATAGGAAATTGGATGGAACACAAGTTTAAGGATTAGAAGATACAAATGTCATAGTAGTAAATCTCACTAATGCAGGTTGTCATCACATACGTGTCATACCTATGTGCACGGTTATTGGATATCAGACACGAGACGCGTGCAGCCAGGGTGATCCAGGTCTGGTGGAGGCGGCACCAACTACACAGACACAAGGAGGCGCTTAAGGTAGGGAACTTCACTCTTTGAATGACGCCAAAACAGCAGTGCATCATGCCCATTGGTCGTCATGATGCACCAATGAAGTGCTGGTGAGACTGTTCGCCAGCGCTTCATTGGAGCATTTTTGGTTCTGAATCTTTAACGTTATGTAACTCATAAAAGCATAATGATGTGATTTCACCTTCATCTGTAGAATTACTTACACCTTTGATCAAAAAGAGTTTATGAGTGTCCCTTTAAGAAAACCTTATAACATTGAGGGGGGGGGCTTGGCTGCCTTTGAGTTTTTGAAGCTGATTAAGAAGCAAATGACCTGTCATCATTCAATGGGCTCTAGCTTCCTTACCAATATCTAAGAAATATAAAAACTTGTACTCCAGGTGCGACAAGAGGCTGCAGTGAAGATCCAGCGTGTGGTGCGTAGGTTCCTCACCAGAAGGCGCAGTGAGCGGCAGGTAGCAGCTGCAGTGGTCATACAGACTGCAGTCAGGGGGTACCTGGCACGAAAGAAGGCAGCACGACGCAGGCTGGAACGGGAGATGGCCAACAAGACAACTGCCGTCCTCACCATACAGGTATAGTTTTTTTTTTTTCTTAACCTAATGTCCCTCTTCTTCTTTCTTAACCTTTAAGGGGCCGCTGATACATTCATGCATCATGCCCATTGGTCGTCATGATGTATGAATGTAGCGCTGGCTACATTCAAGCATCATGACAGAGATGCCACTTTTCCTAATTTTTTAGGAATTCCTAATTTTTTATTTTCATTCCTGTAGGTATTTCCTATTGTAAATTGAGTAAATTAGTAGGATTTCCGAATTTTTGGGGATCAGTTAGTGGCATCTCTGTCATGATAACCCTACAGGGATGATCAGGGATGTAAGTTTTCAGAATTTTGTCTGATTTCAGAATTTTCAGAGTTAGAGATACCTATAGATTTACACAGATTTCTTTTCTCAGATCAATTTCTTGCAATATCTACAATAAATGAAGAATTTTTCAGACACCCTGTCTTACATCCCTGGGTGATACACTCTCAGTGTTGGCATGATTCTCCAATGAGTGAGCAGACTCGCCAGCACTTCATTGGAGCATGATGCTGTAGGGGCACGGTTTACTGGTTTCTGAGTGGGGCGTCCTTTCGGGTTGAGGCTGGTTACACATGGCGGGTGGTGGCAGCACTGTCCTCCAGGCTTCCCAGCTAAAAACACGAGGGGTCGCCACCCAACCCCTGTGGCTATATATTAGTTGGGTTGGAAGCTAGTGGGGCAGAATCCTTCCGGATTCTGTATGAACACCTTAAGACCTCCCTGACTCCGAAACCTTACCTGGTAGTCATTAGTAAGAACTATACGAACAGTGATACAACTACTCGGAATACCTTTAGCTCCCTGTATGTTGGGATATTGAATAAACCCGTTGCCTTCTGAACCGGACATCCCGGGGGGGGGGCACTGAGCCATGGGTTGGGTACCAACTGTGGTACCGACCCCGCGGAGCAGTGGCTGTCGACACGTCAGTGAGCGAAAAAAAGGGGCGCTGTTGACTTAATTACATCTTGAGATTAGAGGGATGTTCCAGAGCGCAACGATAGATGTCGTTGCGGTCTAATAGGAGATGCGCATGCGCAGATCCGTAGATGTCAGACTGCTGTGTATTTCCATAGGAGGAGGACGTCTCGCAATTTGGCTTACAATTTCGAGTGAGTCTTGGCAATTTTTAGTACTTCCATTTTTCATATCTGATTTTATTATGTTTTAGGGGGGTCAACTCGCCTGAAAAGTTAAGATTAGGCCTCTTTAGGCTAATTTTCTCAAATTTTGCAACGATCTCTGTTTTCCCGCCGATCACGGAGAAGAAGTTGGGTTCCTATCCCGATCGTTCTACTTTGGGCGAGTTTTCCCACCTTTTTTGATGTTTTAAAGAGTAATCCTTCAATATTTTGTTAATATCTACTGTTTTTGGGCATTTTCCGTCTTATTTTGATCGAAATTACGATTTCGTATACTTTTACTACACCAACAATACGTAGAACCGGTTGGCGGCAAAATCCTCGGCTATTTCCGGTATTTTCCGTCAATTTCCGGTCGGCGCCGAACTTTTCGTCTCGGCTCGCCGTTTTCTCTTTTATATTGTTATTTGGTGCAATTAAGACGGATTTTCTTCCAAAAACTGTGAGATTACTCTGTTTTTCCATCGTTTTCACCTTTTTCTTGTCCTTTTTTACTTGGTTTGCTTTGTATGTTATGTTTTTGTTTGTTTGTTTTTGGGCGATAATAGAGGTAGTTCCCATAGACCAAGGCCTGTACTGTCACTCTAGTGTCAGTCTGCCTGCTGGGGTGGTGGTTGAGGTTATCTACCTCCACACTCCTGCTAAGGGTAACTTAGGAGGATTTCTGCTTCCTTTTACCTGTCAGTTTACCTCTTTTATCTCCAAAACTAACCAAGTTTGTCAATTTTAGGCTTGTGTTCTGAAGCCTTGATTGACACTTGATGTTTGTCAATCTACCCATAGGTTCATGATCTGGAACCTGAGTTGACATCATCAAACGAAATAATTTTAGTAGACCTTTGCACTGGTTAGATAGTCACAGATATGCCTCTTGATGGAGTTCAGTCTGTTGACCCACCTGGCTATGTTCTGAGCTGGTGGACTTAACCTATGGTATATTAAAATTATTTTGTGCCTGATACACTCAAAGTCGGACCGCTGCAGGTCTCCACATTAATTTCTGATGAAATGAAGTGGCACGAGCCATCCCGTACTCACAGACTGACTTGTGATGAAATGGCTGTGTATCAGGGAGGTTATCTACACCATTAAGACGCTGGACTCTGTGCTCGCTGTACAGATAGGCCACTGTTTTTAGAATTTGGGTACAATTCTTAAACAGTAACTCCTTCGTAACTGTCCGGACCTGTGGTGGGACTTGCTACTGGAGTTTGGGTGTAAGAGGACCTTGACACCACCAGAGTTGTGGCCCCCTGGCACAACACTGGCTAGCTGATTCAATCAGTGGTTCGATTTTCTACCATTTTCGCTGATTATGATAGAAAATTTTGACCTGTCTCCCTGGGGAGGGCAGAAGTCTTAAGAACGGTGTCTAAACACGGCTGTATAGGTTGATACTTGTAAAACTGCTTTTACCTATACCTTATGCCGAAAAATTTCTCATTTAGAGAAATTTGAAAGACTAGCCTCCTCGCGGAGGGCTGATTGTCTATGACTGTCTTTTGGCTGTCTAGGTTTTGAATTGCTAATTCAGCTTACCTATACCTTATGCCGAAAAAATTTCTCAGTTGGAGAAATTTATGACCTGCCTCCCCGGGGAGGGCTAAAGCTAGGCTTTTCAGAGCTTTAGTTTGTGACTGCCTTTGCAAGGGCGTAAAAGGTGGTGATTTAGAAAATCACTTGTCTACACCTTATGCCCAAAAGATTAACAAGCCTGTTAATTCTTAATTAAAGTGAGTCAGAGAATCACTTGAGACCCTTACCTTATGCCGAAAAATTTCAAAAATTTTTCCAGAGGGTCCGCTTACAGTCACAAGCCTTACAAGCTTACTTGGGGTTGAGTGAGATTGTGATATCACAATTTCCTTTACCTTTGCCTTATTTCTCTGACTGTACAGAGGCACAGGCTAAGTTGATCACCCCTCCTTGGTTGACTTCAAACTGATACACTATAAATGCAGATAAAGTTATTTAATCTGCTGAACACTCCTACTCATGTTCTTCACCTAAGATTGGTGATAGGAGTTGTGTTTTCAGTTTACACCAATAAATGTCTTTTGGTAGCTGTTAGCTTAGACTAACTACTGCTATAGAATCTGGTAAAGATTCGTTACAAAAATTTTTCACTGTGGTGGAAAAATTTCCAGACATTTTAAGATTGGTTCTTAGATAGGGTCTATGGCCTTATCATGTCACCAAGATAAGCAGGTTAGCTATACCTAAAATACAGCTCTTTCTGTGCCTGCTCTACAGTTAGACCACTGTGTTTAGAATTTGGGTAAAATTCTAAACAGTGACTCCAGTGTAACTGTCCAGACCTGCGATGGGACTTGTTACCGGAGTAAGGTGTAAGATGATTGACACCACCAGATTTGTGACCTTCTGGCACAACACTGGCAAGCTGATCTTTAATCAGCATGTCAAATTTCTCTATGCTACCTTTGTGGTGAGAATGATAGAGAAAAAATTTGACCTGTCTCTCTGGTGAGGGCAGATTCTTAATAAGGTGTCAAAATCAAGTGGTTAGGTTGTGATTTAAACAATCAAATTACCTATACCTTATGCCAAAAAATTTCTGTGGAGAAATTTATGACCTGCATCACCTGGGAAGGCAGCTTTACCATTTTTCTGGGCATGTTGCCAATAACCGATAAGCTGCCTTGTAGTGATTTCAAAAATCACTGAGACCCTTACCTGTGAAAACTCCTCAGAACTTTCTTAAAAGGTCAATGGGTAGCCACAGGCTTATTAGCTTGTGTCAGGTCTTTCGGGCACTAAAGTTTCCAATACCTATACCTTTTGCCATAATTTCCCTGAAATTATGCTAGCACAGGATTAGGTTGTCCAACCTGGTGTTGAAACTATATACTGATACACTGAAGTATTACCTAGAGCCATAGCGGCACCCTAGTGTACTTATTTAGTAATCACCTAGACTGGTGACCAAATGAGTTGAGTATCAGATAGCCAGTTACACAATAATTGTTTTATTTTAAAACTGTAACAGGCAGGTTACTTACACCCTTAAAGAATACAGAGATTTCTGTATTTGCTTTACCTTTAGGCCACTGTCTAGAATTTGGTAAAATTCTTAACAGTAACTCCTGAGTAACAGTCCAGACCTGCGGTGGGACTTGTTAATAGAATTGGGTGTAAAATGACCATGACACCGCCACAGTTGTGGCCCATTGGCACAACATTAACTAGCTGATTTAATCAGCATTCCGAAATTCTCTGTTCTACCATTTATGGTGAGAAAGATAGAGAATTTGATCTGCCTCCCTTGGAAGGGCAGAATGGTGTCTAAATTCTGGCGTAAAAACTTTTTGTATAGGTTGTGAATTGAGAATTCAAATATACCTATAATTTATGCCCAATAGATTCACAAGTATGGTAAAAATCTTTAAGCCTGTATTTAACAGCTTAAGAGCCATACTTAATGTCATAGAATTCTATGAGAATTGCAGTTGACTCACCAATAACCACAAAGCTGCTTGGTAGTGATATATAAATCACTGAGACCTAGTTTTTACATTAGAATATTTCTTCAGAAATATCATAGAGGTCAATGTGCAGCCACAAGTATCCTAGCTTGTGTTTGGGTTATTTGAGTGCTCAAGTTACTGATAACCTATACCTCATGTCATAAATTCTCTGAATTTATTTATCTTAGGTTAGGATGTCTTTCTTGGTGTTCAGTTTACTTTGACAAACTAAAGTCTACCGGTGGCCAAAGTGGTAAGGTGGTTAACTGAGGTAGTGTGCTCATCTTAATTCACCTAAAGATTGGTGATAAAAATGAGTTACGTATCAGGTTACACCAACAAAATCTTTTCTGTTTACTCAGAAGAGGACAGAAGGACAAAATCTTACCTATTAAACAAGAAGTACTGAGGTAGCCATTGCTGAAACCCAGCAATTTCACTGATATTAGATATCAGATGGCTACCAACTGCTCCTCGAAAGGACCGCAGTAAATAGTTGTCGTTATGTCATTAACCCTGATAAACTCTGTTTTTGGAATTATGAGTAAAATTCTTAACAGCTACTCCTATGTAACTGTCCGAACCTGTGGGAGGACTTGTTACTGGAGTTTGTGCAAAGATGACTTTGACACCACCAGGGCTGTAGAGTGAGGTGACTGTTTTAGAATTATTGGTAAATTCTAAACAGGGACTCCTGTAAAACTGTCCGTACTACGATGGGACTGTTACTGGAGCTGGAGACTAAGATGAACTTGACACCACCAGAACTGTGGCTTTTGGCACAGCACTAGTATTGCTGGTCTAATAGACCCGCAGTTGAATCTATCTCCTCTACCATTTGCCTAAAAATGATTTCTTGATTTGCTCCTCTAATGAGGGCAGAAGGCCCAAGAAACGGTGTCTAGATTCAAGGTTATAGGTAGTGTTTTGCAAAATCAAAATATCCTTACCTTATGGCCAAAAAATTCCACAACTGGTGAAGTTTATTTCAATGTAAGAGCTAAGACTCTCGTTTATAGTCTTGGTTGACCTTGTTAATGAAATTAAATCTAAATACTGAGTTTGTCACTGATGTAGTTTCATAATGGAGACTATCAGTTGATCCACCTTGCTATTTCAAAGGTGGTGGACATAACTTTTGGTATTTTAACTAATTAATTTCTTACATGAGCCACCAATAAAGCAGACCCACTGCAATATCTCTGAGTCAATTGAAGATGGGTCAGGCTAATCATTCATACCAAATAAAGAAGTTTGGTATAAGTCTCAATCTCATTTTTGTAACTGTCCAGACCTGTGGTAGGACTTGTTACTAGAGTTTGTGGGTAAGATGAACTCAGCACCACCAGAGATGTGGCTCCCTGGCACAACACTGGCAAGCTGATCTTCCAATCAGCATTTAGGACATGTATGGTGTACTTGGTGTAAAATACTGTATGCAGTATCATTGTTACTGCTTGTGCTTGTATAAACAGCATAACGGTTTATTCTTGTACAACATACACATAATTGTGTGGTACTAGTTAGGGTAGCTGATTATGCTAGATAACATAGGTAGTCTATTTACAATAAGTAAATATGTCAAGCTGCTGATAAGGTACAATATGTCCAGATTCTAGGACAAAATTGTACAAATGTATGGTTCCAATAAACTAGCTTCTTAGCTATTTAATTTGGCAGCTTATATGTCTTACCATATCAGCTGAACCTATCTATGCAGTAAAACATGTGTACACTTTACAGTATTAGCAACATTGACTGTTTACACTATACCGTTGCAGCAGTAGCTAGCCAAGTACTGTCACTTTACCATGTCTAGTGGTTCTGGCTTGTACAATAAGTCATAGTTGCTTATTTGTACAAGTATAGGTAATAGCTTCATTTGAAGCTATCAAGACACTAGACAAACAGACTGTTTTTTGTGTGCTACAAAAGGTCAATATACTATACCATACTGGTATTTAGTATTAGTAATTATATTGTACATCATGTAAAGACTGTAAGTTGTTTTACTTTACACTATGAATGTAGAAACCACACTCTACATAGTAAATGTGGTCGCTGTTTTGCCTGCACCAGCTGAAGCTCACATTATATATGTAGATGGTTTATATATACATTACAAGTGTACTAAATTGTACAACATATGGATTAAAATACTTGTCCAGCAGTCATAGCTGCTTATGTTGTACAATATGTGTAGGTACCATATTTTACACCTATATGTATGTACCAGCTGCTTATGATTTACAACATACCTTTATGGTGAGCTGTTCAAATCTACATTATAAATGTAGAAATCTTTTTCTACATTGTGAATATGGGTGTTAACAGATTAAGCTGTTTAAATGGTACAACAAGTTGTACATATTCCCCTTTTTCATTTAAGCAGTATCTTCTTACGCAGGAATGATATGTATCATACCATAACTGACCAAGCAAGCCTTAGCTGCTTATATGGTACATATGCATGCCACTAGGGTGTACAACTAATAGCTGTTTGTGTGCCTACTGTTTTAGTAAAAACAGTCATAACTACTTGTCTGTACATAAATTGTGCAGCAGTCTTACCTGCTTAATTTGCACAAAATATGACTGTTATATACATACCAGCAAGATTGTACACTCTCTGCATGTTATGTCTGCTAGAGAATTTTAACATGCTTATTTATCTCAAATTATGTAGTATTAGAACTACATAGATTGTACAACATCAGGAGGTACAATACTGTTAAGCAGCTGTTAACCTTTGAGAAACTCAAACCTGAGGTAATCTAATTAATGAATTTCCCAAATGGAAAATTCCTCTTTCTAGCACATGACTAATGTGCTATTTACAACTAAAATCAATTGGGATTTTGTTGTTTGGCTTCTTTGAATCTAAAAAGAAGGGTGTTGTTTACCTTCATTGAATCTAAAAGAAGGGTAAATGAAAGTAAGCTTTCTTTTGGTTTGACCAAACAAGACTTTTTCTTGAAACCTGACTGCCTCTTTAGTCAGGATGAATAAAGTTATTCACTTATTTTCCTAAAAAGTCCTGCGTTACAGTTTCTACCAGTTTGTGAGAACTAGTAACATTAGATAATAGGACTATGGAAATGGGCAGTGAATCAGCTGAACTTTAAAGTCTCCTATTAGACCGCAACGACATCTATCGTTGCGCTCTGGAATATAAAATTAATCGATACTTACATGTAAGTTGATGATTAATTGTTGTTCCAGGAGCAACGATAGATCGTTGCGGGGTACATAGGCCCACCCATCCTCCCTAGGATGAACAGATTAGTGACAGTCAGGCATAATCATTAATCTACAATATTCAAGCTTTCTTGAATATAATATCTATATATAGATCTTATTCGACGATACGAATTCATCTATATAACTACGACAAATTGAATAGTATAGATATTGATTTCCTATGTACCATAAACGAAATTTCTTTCAGCGATTGATTCACTGCCAGCGGACGTCTGACATCTACGGATCTGCGCATGCGCATCTCCTATGTACCCCGCAACGATCTATCGTTGCTCCTGGAACAACAATTAATCATCAACTTACATGTAAGTATCGATTAATTTTATATTAATGCCCATTATACCTTACATGGAAAGGGAATAATTTGAATATTTCATATGGGCACGCCAGTGATGTGAAATCCCAGAATACTATTGTCAGAGAACAGCAGCTTACATGGAAGAGGCCCAAAAATGGGGGCTGTTGTCAGACTTCTTCAAAAAAGGGGGGCTGTAAAAATTGGACTCAATTTTAAGGGGCTGTGAAATGGCCAAAAAGGAGGGGCTGTAGTTTCGCAGTTGGGACCTACAATCCGAGAGTCAGTGGCTCCCCCAGGCGGACACCCTTGTATTCGTGATCCTTTCCGAACACTAGCAAGCCAATCTAAGATGGAACCATTACAATGCGAATTGGAATGATACACTCCTACATTAACCGTTTTGAAGGTAATAGGTTTGTCTCAAAGTCGGCCTATATTATTTCTTGGTCTCGTCTTAGCTGCATTTATTGTACAAAGTTGTCTATAAATTACCAATATATATTGTAAGCACATAAATAAATACAGAAACCGAAAACATTCCTTATGCACATTAAATACTGATGTAACCACATCAAAAGATATGATGAGGGGGAAACATTTTAATCTTTAAAATTACAAATATTGACTTGATGTGTTACAGGCCTACCTCAGGACGTGGTTGGTGTGCAGACGTATAAAGCAACAAGCTGAGGCAGCAGTACACATCCAGTCATGGTGGAGAATGACCAGATCTCGCAACCAATTCCACCGTCAGCTCTCAGCCGCTGTCACCATCCAGCGCTGCTACCAGGCACACACGGCCATGCTGAATGAGCGCCGGCAGTACCAAACCCTGAAGTCTGCCGCAGTGTGCATCCAGGCTCATATCAGGAGTTGGCTGGTCCGCAGAGCGCTCCTCCAGAACCATCTCGCCACTATCCGCATCCAGAGCTGGTGGCGCATGGTGCAGTGTGAGCGCAGGTACCTGATTCAGCGCGAGGCAGCTATGATCATACAGAGACAATACCGGGCATGTGTCCAGGGACGGCTGCAGAGGGAGAAGTATGTAGAGATGAAATCAGCCGTCATTGTGCTAGAACGAGCCTTCATGGCCCGCAAGTTGAGGATGCTGCGGGTGCAGCATGCAGCAGCAGTTACTATACAGAAACATTGGAGGTGTTTGATTGCAGTGAGAAGGCACAAGACGGTGTGTCAAGCCGCAGTGTGTATACAAGCATGGGTCAGGGCCCAACAACAAAGACAACGCTTCTGTCAACTGAAACGAGCAGCAATCTGCATCCAAGCCTACACTCGGTCATGGAGTGTCAGACAGAACCAGAAACATCAGAATTCTGCAGCAGTTGTTGTGCAATCCTGGTGGCGAATGGTCCAGGGTAAGAAAGCTTTCCTCAGACAAAAGCGTTCTGCTGTGACCATCCAGAGAGTCTACAGAGCACTCAAGTTGTCCCAACGAGTACGTTCAGAGTACTTGGAGATGAAAACAGCTGCAGTGATTCTACAGCGGGCGTTCAGACTAAGGAAATCCAGGATTGCGGTGAAGCAGCAAACTGCAGCTACAAACATACAGAAACACTGGCGGGCTCTCACTACACGCACACAGTACAAGAGACAACGCAGTGCAGCCATAACGATCCAGAGCTATTTCCGCGCTACCAAACAGCGGAGGGAATATATCCAGATACAGAGGGCAGCTTTGTGCATCCAGGCACACGTCCGGTCATGGCGGGTCAGGACCACACTCCGCCATCAATCCCACACAGCATTGAAGATGCAGTCCTGGTGGAGGATGGTTAAAGTACAGAGAATCTATGTCATCCAAAAAGCCGCCGCTATCACCCTACAGGAACATTATCGCGCCTACATGGCAGGAAAATCACAGCGGACCGAATTCAACAGACAGAAAGTGGCAGCCATTTCAATCCAGGCACAGTGGAGATGCTGTGTCGCTACACTGAGGTACCGGGACATGAGGGCAGCAGTGGTGTTGATACAGAGGTGGTATCGTGCGAGGTGTGAACGAGTTCTGTACTGTAGACAGAAGAAGGCTGCCGTGTGTATAAAGAGTTACATCAGAGGGTGGGCTGTAAGGCGAACATTGAGACAACAAGCAGCGGCCACACTCAGAATCCAAGCCTGGTGGCGAATGGTACAGGCCAGGCGAGTGTATAATACTAAACGCTGTGCAGCTATAGCTATCCAGACAAGATTACGTGCCACCCTCGCAAAAAGAAAACAACAGATGAATTACGCCACAATAAAATCAGCAATAATTACTCTACAGAGAGGATTTGTAGCATGGAAGGTAAGAATTGTCCTCAAACAAAATCAAGCAGCTACAACGATCCAATCCCATTGGCGTACATACCTCGCAGTCCAACACTATAACAGGACCAAGGCTGCCGTGGTTGTACTGCAGAGATGGCTCTGTGCCAAGCAGCAGCGATGCCACTATTTGGAGCTCCGACAGGCCGCTGTGTGTATCCAAGCCCATGTTAGGTGTTGGCTGGTACAACGTAGACTACAGAGGCAGACTGCTGCAGCCGTAACGGCCCAAGCGTGGTGGCGCATGGTGTGTGCACAGAAATCTTACTGTCAGCAACGACAAGCTGCTATTGTTATCCAGCAGCACTTCCGTGCCCACAGACTTGGTAAACTACAACAGGTGCAATACGGGGCCGTACAGAAAGCTGTCATCACTATTCAGAAGACCTGGCGCTCACATTGTATCTGTGCAAGGTACCAGAGGCAGCGAGAGGCAGCAATAGTCCTTCAGACATGGTACCGGGCTTGGACACAGAGACAGACGTATTGCAGAGTGAAGCAAGCCACCATGTGTGTTCAATCTCATGTACGTGCCTGGATTGTAGGTCGCCGGGAGAGAAAGCATTATCTTGCTGTCCATAAAGCTGTGATAACATTACAAGCAGTTGTACGGGGACACCAGCAGAGAGCTCAGTATGTCACACAGAAGCAGGCTGCTGTTAAAATCCAAGCTCTATGGAGAGGACATTCACAAAAGGCTGAGTTTATGAGGTTAAAGAGTGCAGTTTGTGTTATCCAGACTCGCTACATGGCTCGGCTGTTAAGTAGGAAGGTACAGAATGAATATGTAACAAAGAAGAGATCAGTTGTCACATTACAAGCAACATGGAGAGGGTATACTGAGAGGAGGCACTATCTACACATGAAGCAGGCCTCTATAGTCATACAATCAAACTGGAGATGTTACAACCAGCAGAAGCAGTTTCAAGCTAAGAAGACTGCCGCTGTCTACATCCAAAGGTGGTACTGTGCTGAGAGGCTGCGGCAACGTGACCAGCGTGAGTTTTACGTCAAATTGGGTGCTGTAATAACCTTACAGGCAGCAGTACGAGGGTGGAAGGTCCGCCGCTGGGCACGGGTTTTACGCCGCTTACAACACGCAGCCATCACCATCCAGACCCACGTGAGGCAATACCAAGCAGAGAAAAGTTACACCCGACAGCGCCAGGCTGCACGGACCATACAGCGCCGGTACAGGGCCTGGGTAGTCGGGAGCCGTCAGTATTGTCACTACCATATAACACGGGGGGCTTCGCTTATCATCCAGGCCCAGGTCCGTGGGTGGCTGAAACGCTGCGAGTATAGAAAGTTACGGACTGCTACCATTGCAGTACAGTCGTATTACAGAGGGTGGGTGGCCAGAAGGCAGTACCACCGTATGAAGACAGAACATGCAGCAGCCACACTGATACAGGCACACTACAGGCGGCACCAGCAGCAGCGGAAACTATTGAGGCTCAGAGCTGCTGTTGTCATAACCCAACATTACTACCGTGCACGGCTAGCAATGCGGTATCACCGCTATCACTTCATCCTGAAGAAGAAAGCAGCAGTAACAATTCAGACTGCTGTCCGAGGTTACCTCGCTAAACGAGAGCTGCAGAGGCGTCAGGACCAACGGGTTCTGGAAATAAAGACCACGGCAGCCACATGTATCCAATCCTACTTTAGACGCTACAGACAACAACGGCAGTTACTGCGACTTAAGGCTGCGGTCGTAGTGACTCAGCATTATTACCGAGTAAAGCTGGACATGAGACGCCAGCGCTCTGAATACCTGCAAATGAAGACTGCTGCTGTTACTATACAAACAGCATTCCGTGGATACCAAGCATGTCAAGAACTCAGAAGGCGCCAGGAGGCTAAAGAACTAGAGAGAAGGAATTCAGCTGCTACTCGCATTCAAGCATATTACCGGAGGTATCAAGAACAGCGACGGTTACTCAGATTGAAAGCTGCTGTTGTTATAACCCAACATTATTACCGAGCCAGGCTCAGTATGAGGCACCATCGCCATCAGTATGTACAGAAAAAGCAGGCAGTGGTTACAATCCAAACTGCCATCCGCCGCTTCCTTGCCAGGAAAGAACTCAAGAAGCGCCAGGAGGAAAAGATTGTATTTATTAAGACCACAGCAGCAACCTGTATCCAGTCACACTTCAGACGTTACAGACAACAGCGACAGATTCTCAGACTGAGGGCAGCAGTGGTTGTCACACAGCACTACTATAGAGCCAAACTCACCATGAGGCAGCAACGTTGTGTCTTCCTACAGCAGAAACAAGCAGCTGTTACTATCCAGACTGCACTCCGCCAGTACTTAGCAAGACGCGAGCTGAAGAGCCGAAAGGAAGAGAGACAGGTTCAGATCCGTAACGTGGCAGCCACACGTATCCAGTCCTACTTTAAGAGATACCTACAGCAGAGGCAGTTACTGAGGCTCAGGGCTGCAGTCGTTATCACCCAACAGTACTACCGTGCCAGGCTCGCCATGAAGTACCACCGCCACCACTTCTTGTTGAAGAGGACCGCTGCTGTAAAAATCCAGGCTGCTCTCCGTGGGTGTCTAGTAAGGAGGGAACTAAAGCGGAAACATGAGGCATCAATCAGAATCCAGGCTGCATACAGGTGCTATGTTCAACACCGAGAGTTTGTTAAACAACGGACGGCCGTGAGAACAATACAGGGTGTGTACCGAGCTCATGTGCTGCGGAAACAAGCAGTGAGACACTTCCATATCTGTAGGGGCTCTGCTATCACCATCCAGTCAGCCTACCGCGGATATGTCACAAGGAAACAATTGGCATCAAGACAAAAGTCAGCCACATTGATACAAGCAGCCTTCCGTGGCTACCGTGCATGGACACGATTCAACCAGATGAAATCTGCAGTAAGCGTACTACAAATCCACTACCGCAGTCAGCAGTTGATGAAACAGGAGCGCTATCATTACATCATACAGAGAACGGCAGCCACCAAACTCCAGGCGGCAATCCGAGGGTTCATGGCACGGAGAGAGCTGAGGAGGAGGAAGGCTGCAGTGACTGTGATCCAGTCAGTGTACAGGAGATACAGGTGTCAGAAGAGGTACATCACGATGAGGACGAAGCACAGACAGCGCACGCAGGCCGTGACGGTCATACAGAGGTGCTTTAGGCGCTACCACCACAGAAAGGTGGTACGGGTAAGTGTGCTGCTTCTATATATAGCATTGAGAGTTCATGCATACAAATTCAATATCTACTATAGTAAGCATACACATAATCTGTTGCTAAAAACAAAAAAGAAAAGAAGAAAAATCGAGTATTATAACTGTATAATCTTTATAATTTCAGTGTCAATCTATCAATAGTTTAATTGGTTTTAACATTTAATTGGAGTAATTCATTGTTGAACATTACCATTTAAAATATATATAAAAAAAAAAAAAAAAAAATTACAGATAGCGGCAGAGAAGCGCGCTGTGTATCTACAGAAGGTGTCCTCCGTAACACGACGTTACATCTCTGTTGTACGCATACAGCACACATTCAGAAAGTACAGAGCACTCAAAGAGGCCAAGCGTCAAATCAAGTCTGTCATCATCCTACAGGTAAGGGGTAATTCTTCTAACCCTCAAGGGCCGCTAATGCATTCATGCATCGCGCCCGTTGGTCGTCATGGTGCATGAATGTAGCCCTGGTGAGTAACTCACCAGGGCTACATTCATGCACCATGATTTAGGAAAGGTAAACAATTTTATAGTTGTAAAGATAAATGTATGCATTCAAGAAGGAATGAACATTAGAGGTTTGCTGTTCCTTAAAATGTGATCTAGGGGAATACAAACACAGGATTGTGTCACAAGAGGAACATAAAAATGTTTAAGAGATGCCACATTTCCAGGTCTGCCAGAGATTTTTGTGTTGTAGATTCTCAATCTGTGTTGAATTTCCTGGGAAAGGTGCCCAACATCCCTCAAATACCATGTACAATGTATTATTCCCTATACAAAATAAGTTCCACTTCAAGTTTCCTACAATAAGTTTCCTAAAATTCTAATACTTTTATCGCCGAGAGAGTGGCATTGCTAAAGTTACCCAGATCCCCATGGTAACATGAATCGGGAATGATTTTGGGTGGTCCTTCTCTGGAAAAGACCCATATATTTCATCCGAAATACCACCCAGAGAAGGGATTCAGTCATTTCTCCAATGTTTTCTCAAAGTCCTATGCATATTCCTCCAATTATCTTTTGGGCTTTCCTAGCCCACTGAAAAAGGGTCTATACTTGTATATTCCCTCAATGGGTCTGAAGCATTCATCTGTGAAATTGTGTAGTTTTCTCGCCATGGATATGACTAGCTGTCAAAATGGCATTAAGCATCTATAAATGACTCCAATTGTACCACACTTTCAGCACTGGATGCGGGGACGTTTAGACAGAATTAGATATCTCAGACTACGACAGAAGGTGATCACTATACAGCGAATGGCACGGGTATATCTGTCCCGCCGTGAGACTTCCGTCGTCAAGATCCAGACCTATGTCAGAAACTGGTTAGCACATAGACGTATGGCGCGGGTGCTGAGAGGTGTGAGACACATACAGGTAGGACCTTTTCATATTTTAAAACACTTTGTATAAGCTGCACTTGGCGTATAAGACACCTCCAAATCAAGTCGATCCATAAGACATTTCTTAGCTCAAATTTTGGTCACTATAGGTCTGTTCTATGGTTAGATGAAGGTATTATGGTAATTTTGTTTATTGACACAAATCCAATGCTACACTCCCAAATTTCTCATTGCTGTAAATAATGAAATTGAATAACCTGATCCTTGGGCCTGACTTTAGTTGCTACACTAGATCCCTAGCATCATGGTTTACTGTCCACTGAAACGAGAGCCATGTTTCTTTACAAGACCTGTGTTAAAACAAGGTAGAAAAGTACAGGTGAATGCCTACAATGAGTGTATTATATTACAGGCCTTGTGGCGAGGGTACAGAGTACGTCGTGATGTGAAGAGCAGCAAGTTACGAGCCGCCCGGCGCCGTGTAGAAGCAGCTAACGCTAACGTGACAGCCGAGAAGAAACTAGGTCACATGACGTGTGGTGCCCTGGACTTCCTGCTGCGCTGTAAACAGTTGTCTACCATCATGGAGGCACTCATGATGTTAGGTTAGTGCCATTTTAGATTACAATTTGATATATTTAAAAAACAAATAAAAAAATCAGTGGGGAAATGTATATTCAAAAATCAATAATAATCATTATAAACAAATTGCATTTCACCTGATGCCAGCACTACATTGAAGTACCGTGTAAGGCCTGACGGATGTGTGTGGTGCACATATGTGCGGGCACCGACACATTCTCTGTGAAATTGTGTATTGTAGTTCTCGCCATGAATATGACTTAAGTTGTCGAAATGGCGTTAAATATCTATTACTCACTCACTGACACCCACATAAACCCATTAAAGGGGCCACTAATGTATCTTGGAGGCTGAGCATGACGCTCCATGGAAGTGCTGGTAAGCAGTCTCGCCACCACTTCCCATTGGTGCATTATGCCGACCAATGGGTATGATGCACTCCTGCGTCAGTGGCCTTTGAAGGGTTAATGAGATAAAATCCAGTCATTAATGGTCCTTGTGATCCATGAATGCAGCCTAGGCGAGTTATCCCATAGAATTATCAATGAGGTGTTAATGCACCATGAAAACCCTACACAGTTCACTAATGCATCAATGGCATTAAGGGTAAGTTAATGCTATATAATTTGTTATTAACCGAGAAGCATACATGCCTCCTCGGCTACATTACAACTCCCCACACACTACCCCTGGTCGGCATGAATGTCGTCACAAAAACCACTACCTTTTCTCTACTATAGATCAGCTACTAAAATCCATGAATTGGACTGAGCGCGGTCACTGTGGCAATTCTTTTTTTGGGCCGAGAGACTAGGTTGTATAGCAATAGGACTAAGTCGTCATAAGTAAATAGTCAATAACAAATATATAAGACCTATGCAAGTCTATGTTTGTGACACCTACATCATGGCATTAGACCCCACCCGTGGTACTGCCCGCATAGCATTATGTAATACCTGTAGTGAATTGTTTTTGTCCTAGGTCATTCTGGGCAGGCTGATAGCTTCTTCAGCATAGGCCGAAATACCTGCCTGCTCACAGGCAGGATCCAAGATGTATACAAGTCTATAGTGGCACAAACACATGGCTAGTCTGAACTAAGTACTCACTGTCAGTTCCTGGAAATTGTCCCTCCTATTCACAAACATGTAGTTTTCATGTACATCAGCTTATATTGACTGAAACATGAGATATATCCAATAAATCTGACATGTTTATCTTGAGCTTAGATATCACTACCTCAATGGCCTCCATTGTCAACATGCTAGGTGTTAGCTTCCTTTTGAAACATAGGGCTAACCAACCAAGAATAGTATAGTCTTTTTGGCACTAGGTGGCTACACCTGGCTTCAAGATGGCTGACAATGATTTGGAGTTAGGGAGAGAGATTTGAAAATCACCTGGATTATTAATTATCACAAGTATTTCAAGTGCTTTGTGTATTGTGAATCTTTGGATATACATTGAGGGAAGTGTTGGTGGAAGCATTGGACCTGACAGTAAGTACTTCTGTGAGAAATGGCCACTCTGCCAGATTGGCTGACCAAACAGACTACAACAGACACACTTGGTCTCTGAGGTTCCCTCAGAGTGTCTACGGAGTACTTCAGCAGACCTAGGCGCCTCCAAGTACCTGTAGTGAATTGTTTTTGTCCTAGGTCGTTCTGTGGCGGGCTGATAGCTTCTTCAGCAGTCTATAACAAGCTTTGAAAGCTGTCCTGCCACTCCATACCGACTTTCAATTGGCATTGTCTTATTTGAAGGTCTGGTACCTAAAACTAGCATGCCATTGCAATATTAGGATTCTTAAAAAACATTCATCACAGTTAACCGATCGGCTATTACACCTTTAGTGTACTTCAAAGTCACAATATAAATCATCGTTATACCAAAAGTTGGGCAAAATTAGACATATTCTAAATCAATCTCATAAATACAATTCTCGCCGTGCGAGATCTCGTATATTACATAGCCGTCTACACGGTGGTCGTCGGTGTGTTGTGAACAATTGGCGGGGAGTAAAGCGGCGGGGCTACTGTTTGCACTGATACGTAGCTGTATAATTTGTTATATACAGTAAAATTCCTTTATAACAAAGTGCTTGGGACAAGCAAAATAATTCGTTATAAACGAATTTCGTTATAAGCAAATCAATCAATTAGTCGAGAATTAATGGCCACCTAGCACTTCCTACACCCCCTATACCCCTCCCACCGCCCATAGCTCAAAGGAGACGGGTGTAGTGGCCCTACCACTCACCCTAAAACCCCCAACCTCTCAGGTCTTCCCCACCCTGCCCAGGTAGGAAGGGAGGCGGCTGTAGATGTCCCAACACATCCCCTAACACATCTCAGATCTTTCCCACCCTGCCCAGGTGAGAAGGCAGGCGGCTGTAGAAGCCCTGTCACACCTATCAGATCTCCCTACTTCTATAGCCTGTTATTCTGTACATTGAAAGGCTGTTTTTATGACAGAATTACTTCGTTATATCCAAATTATAATGGCAAAACTTCATTATAAAGGGATTATTTTACTATAGAAATGTATGGTGATGATTTGGTAACAAGCATTTTGTTTGTTGTAACCGAAAATTCGTTCTAACAGGATTCGTAGTAAAGAGATTTTACTGTATTACAGAGCCGGCTACACGGTGGTCCTCCGTGTGTTGTGAACAGATGGCGGGGAGTAACGCGGCGGGCGTACTGTTTGCACTGATACGTAGCTGTAACCGTTCCGTGCCACACATGGACATCATCACATACTCCTTAGACATTCTACTTAACCTGACGAAGGTGGGTACTCGGATAATCTACAGGGATGGAAATCTTAAGGGATTTCCCTGATTTTAGGGATTTCCAAAAGCCTCATACGTTCTTATACAAAATCAATATTTACGTGGGTTCTTATCGACCACCGATTGTATATATATGGAGATATAAGCCGCATTTAGAAATGAAGGTGTAATACTTTTCTAAAGTATAATAGTGCTAAGTGCCCCTGTAGAAGCCGCACCAGCATTAATGCAATATTGGCCTTTAAAGGGTTAAAGCTTACCTCATATTAAGACTAATTGAATAAGACAATTTCTCTTCCCTATGCTTTACTATAGACGTTCTTGTTCTCTTCATGTGATGAATGTTTCTCTCTGTCTGCAGTATGATAAGACGTCATCGTCGGTGTACGAGGCGGAGGGATCCATCAGTACGTTAATAAGACTACTCACGATATATCGTGACAAGGGGGTCATCTTTAACAAGGCCTGTACACTACTGGGACTACTTACATACCCTGAACACAGGCGCCTTGTAAGTCTACCGGATATTTACTTTTGATGCTGGGTTTCCCTAGCCTACTTAAAAGGGTCTATATCTCCTCTTTCCCACCCCTTTGCATGTGTGGTGCACTTATGTGCTGGCACCAACCCATTCTACTGTGAAATTTTGTAATGTAGTTCTCACCATGAATATGGCCTTAGCTGTCAAAATGGTGTTAAACATCTATTACTCACTCACTCCCTTTCGATGCTAAATGCAGATGTGAACCAGATATTCAGAGGGGAACAGAAAGAAGGGATAAAGACTTTTTAGATGAGATATGGAAGATCATGGAATCAAGAGGGATGGAAGTCTTGAGGGTTTTCCCTGGTTTCAGGGATTTTCAAGTCACAAAGATGTATATACATTTCTATACCAAACCTATAATTGGTAGGTTCTAGAATTTCAGGGATTTCTCTATCCCAGAATAAAGAAGAAATACTTTATGATATTTTCAGCCATCAAACTGAATTTTGAAATAGTTTTATCGCCATTGTCAACTGTCAACATAATGACAACAAACAACTAAAGTATCACTCACTTTTTTTTCCACACAGGAGGTCTTAGCTGTGCCCCAACTGATCCAGCAGGTTCGTAGTATCCACGCCCTTACACTCCGCAAATACAAAATGGAGGAGGAACGGAACCTCATTAAAACCAAGATGGCCGCTGCTAACAGTCTCTCGGGGTGCTCGTTCCTTGTGTCGATGCCAAACAGACCAAACTTGCCACGTATAGAGCCAGCGTGGCTGTTACGACGCCAGAGCGTGAGGCAAATGGAGACGCCACTGCAGGCCGCAAAGTTTGTAATGACGGCGCTACAGATAACACCCAAAAAGTAGGGTTAACCCTTTATAGGCCGCTAGTGTAGGAGTGTATCCATCATACTCATGACGACCAGCCGGGAGTGTATCAACTCTGTAGGTGCTGGAATGCATCATGCCCATTGGTTGTCATGATGCACCAATAAAGTGCTGATGAGACTGCTGGCGAGACCGCTCACCAGCACTTGATTGGAGCATCATGCCAACCCTGTGGATTATATCGTTTCCGTTGGGTCATCATTATGTTTGAATGTAGCCCTGGTGAGTTACTCTCCGGCATGATGCGTAAATGCATTATCGGTCTTTAAATGGTTAGTTATGTTGTGGAGTGTTGAATGCATCTTACTCGAAAGAGTAAGTCTGTTTGGTATAATTTTACACACATTGTGTATTATGTATATATTTGTGACTGTATAGTATTAATGAGATAGCATAGAAGTACTTGGGGTTGCAATAGAAATGAAAATCATAATGCTATTGAAATTTTAGAATGTTTTGTCTACTTTCGCCTTCCCCATTTGCATATATATCATCACATGTTATGCATGATTGTTATTAATAGAATATTTGGCTTGACTTGAGAAAGTATAACAAAATGAATATTGTCACATTTGTGAATCTGAGTGACAACTAAAAGCTTCCATGCCTATATATTCCAATTTTCTTGTGCATAAAAGTTGATGAATATGGTACATTGTATGTCTGCACAAAACCATTCTTTGATGAGAAAACTATATTTGGTATAACTACTATAAATTAATCTTTTTCAGCTTTTGACTGTGCCATAATAATAGCTATGTATAGATTTATATATCTATGTAGTCCACACATGTATACGCAATCATACTTAAACTTCCACCGCAGTGTGAACTACCGTAATATCCCATGTATAAGACAGGGATGTAAGTCTTCAGGATTTATCAGGATTTCCTGATTTCTGAAATTTTTGAATGACATTTATTTACCTTACATGAGTGGTAAGGAGGGCTGTTTGTGAAAAATAGAGGGCTTTTATATCAAGTAAATGTATGGCTTCCTGATTTTTGCCTATTCCTGACTTACATCCCTGAAATTAAGATGCGCCTTATACACGTGGTTGGACCCCTCGTGCACCTTACAGAAGCAGCAAAAGTTGGGGGGAGGGGATTTTCTCCAAAATCTCTACTATATTCCCCCCTCACCATACAGTGGTGAAAGTGTGTGAGGGAGGCTTCAAGATGACAAAAGGTCACAATAGTCTGCATAAGTCAGTGTAAATCAAAGTACTCTGCACCAGTTTATAAACATTTAGATAACATTGAAGGGCATTACCCCGCAGGGTGCGAAACGAGGCGACGTGCTTGTAATATAACCAACGCTGTATATTTGCTGTCTGCTTGAAGCTGATTTTAACTCAAGGTTCCTAAATGTACATTGTAAATAACTTTACTAGGCTGCATTAAGAGATGGATGGTTGTGTATGTGAGATAGATGTGACCGGTGCGTGGAGGTGTGTTTGTGACTAGTCTAACCCTTTGAGGCCATTGTTCGGCATGATGCACCAATGAAGTGCGGACGAGTCTGCTCGCCAGCACTTCATTGGAGCATCATGAGTGCATCAACCCCACAGGGTCGGCATGATGCATGAATGCAGCCCTTGCGAGTTACTCACCAGGGCTGCATTGATGCATCATGAAGACCAATGGACATGATGCGTTAATGCGTCAGCGGTCCTCACCATGCCTGCAGCCCTTGCGAGTTACTCACCACAGGGGTGTGAAATCTCCGCGGAAACGTGGAAATCCGCGTTTTTGATGCTCAGAAAGACCATTTTTGAGATCTATGCAAATCCACTGAGAAAAGAATTTACCATTTGTGGGGGGGGGGGGGGTCTGACTTAAAATATTTGCCAATACCATTCCAGATTGAAAAATGTTAGCATCCCACTGGTAGTTCCAAACATACCTGTATAACAGAGTGTGTTATATTCTGTCCAAAGAACACTTAGATCACTTTTATACTACATTAAAACATTAACTAGCAAGCCGTATATTACGCTTCAGAGGTAATGGGTTTCGGGATTTCACACCCCTGTCACCAGGGCTGCATTGATGCATCATGATGACCAATGGGCATGTTGCATTAATGCGTCAGCGGTCCCTGAAGGATTTAGTGTACAAAGTGTTTGTATAATATTGTGTAGCATACATGAAGGCTTGTCTATATATATTCAAATTCAAATAATCTATGTTTTGTTAACAGTTTTGCTCACACTAGATCAAAATTAGTGCATAAATTTGTGCGAGGCGGTGGGAAACTCTTTAACTGCAATAAAACATGACAACAGAATTAAATTTCTGTCTACTTGGTGTATGATTATATCAGGATTATTATATTGTTTGTTACTGTATATGTTATTTTTATGTGCTGTAGCATTAGCGACCCTCGTTTGACAATTCTTTACCGTTCATGAAGTTTGTTAGCGTCTGCTGTTTATAATCATGTTAGTGAGAATCATGAAAAACCAGGTGAGAGTATGCTTTATTTTCGCTATATATGTATGATATTAAATTGAGCACCTCTTGATGAACTGGTAATCTTGAAATATGTCGTAACTAATCCGCTGCCGCCAGCTTCAACATGTCAAGGTACAACTTAACCCCTTACAGCCCATTACTGCGTAAATGCATCAGGCCTATGAGGCATCATGATGCATCATGCTGACCGTGCAGGGTTGATACTCCCACAGACATGTCAGAGTTTCAGATGCCTGCAACATTTC
Source organism: Acholoe squamosa (assembly GCA_949317995.1). Taxonomy (NCBI): domain Eukaryota; kingdom Metazoa; phylum Annelida; class Polychaeta; order Phyllodocida; family Polynoidae; genus Acholoe; species Acholoe squamosa. The sequence goes on from OX439052.1 coordinate 3,060,945, forward strand.
AGATGTTTGAGGTTGATATTATAGTATAGAAAAAAAATGTATAAAGAATTTTAGATGATTATTTCATAGTTTTTCTTATGATTAAAGGTGTGCCCTATCCCAAAGCATCCATTTTTAGGTGTTTTGTTGAAATACATATGGTATAAACCCCATTTATGAGGTCCCCCCCCCCCAAAAAAAAAAAAATAAAAAAATCTTCAGATGTTTGGCCAATACTGAACTGACATGTCTGGACTCCCAGAGTGTCAGCATGATGCACCAAAGAATTGCTGACAAGTATATTGTCAGCATTTTATTGGTGCATCATGATGAAGAATGGGTATTAGTCCTTAAAGGTTGACTTTGTATCGAGTCATTTAAAGAGAAAGGGAAAAAAATCAATTCCAGTGTATTATATACATATCGAATATGATATTTCATAACATTTGTAGCTTTGAGATTCTTAAGACATGTATTAAAGCTAAAATGATTGACTTGTCTAAAAAAAAGTACCTGCCATAGTAATGCTTTAATCCTTTCCGTACTGTCATTCTATCAATGACATGATAGCCTGCCAATTGTTTGTGCCAAAACTGCCTTATGGAAATAAAATTATGCTCATATCAATGTAAATTTGTACATGTCCTTGCTGTTTATTGATTTATTGTATGATGATAATCACCTTATACTTAACTTGACAGTGAAGGTCAACGACCAATCTTTGAAGACATTTTTTTCTTTAACCCTTTAATGGCCACTGATACAGGAGTGTATCATTCCCCTTGTTTGGCATGATGCACCAATGAAGTGCTGGCAAGTCTGCTAGCCAGCACTTCATTGGAGCATCATGCTGACAGGAACTCTTGTATCGGCAATAGCGTCTGTATGTAAAAGTGTATCAGTGGCTCTTAAAGGGTCAAATAAGACATGAACAGCAGGCGATACAAAGCAAATTACAAAAAAAAAAAAAAATTAGTTTATTGATTAAACATTTAGTCACTAAAATAATGAGAAACACATTGTGATTAAAAATACAACATATTTCAAATAAATAGTTTTCCTAAAAAAAAAAAGCATACATGAATAAAACAATGGCATGTACCGTAAACTCTTGTATAAGCCGCACCCTGAGTTAGGAAGTTAAGGGCTGAAAATTGATGCTTTAGTACTGTTATGTAGGGTAAAATACCCCCTATAAGCCGCACCCTGACTATGGTCAGATCCTATAAGCCCCATTTTGATATGGGTTCTGGTATCAGCCGCGGCTTATACGGGAGAATTTACGGTAACTTTCCACCTCACTCATCAAGATTGTATCCAATTCATGTCAGACTATGCTACAACGGGTGAATAAAATCACATGCCACACTTCTATATCAGCTGTAAGGGATGCATCTTGCCCATTGGTCTTCATGAATGATGATGCACCAATGGTTACAGGTTTCTATGGTTTATTGATAAAGGTCATGTCCATGGTTACAGGTTTCTATGGCTTATTGTTAGAGGTTGTGTCCATGGTTACAGGTTTCTATGGCTTATTGATAGAGGTCATGTCCATGGTTACAGGTTTCTATGGCTTATTGATAGAGGTCATGTCCATGGTTACAGGTTTCTATGGCTTATTGATAGAGGTTGTGTCCATGGTTACAGGTTTCTATGGCTTATTGATAGAGGTTGTGTCCATGGTTACAGGTTTCTATGGCTTATTGATAGAGGTTGTGTCCATGGTTACAGGTTTCTATGGCTTATTGTTAGAGGTTGTGTCCATGGTTACAGGTTTCTATGGCTTATTGATAGAGGTCATGTCCATGGTTACAGGTTTCTATGGCTTATTGATAGAAGTCATGTCCATGATTACAGGTTTGTTTGGCTTATTGATAGATTTTGTATCCATGGTTACAGGTTTCTATGGCTTATTGAAAGAGGTCATGTCCATGGTTACAGATTTCTATGGCTTATTGATAGAGGTCATGTCCATGGTTACAGGTTTCTATGGCTTATTAATAGAGGTCATGTCCATGGTTACAGGTTTCTATGGCTTATTGATAGAGGTCATGTCCATGGTTACAGGTTTCTATGGCTTATTGTTAGAGGTTGTGTCCATGGATACAGGTTTCTATGGCTTATTGATAGAGGTGCCCATGGTTACAGGTTTCTATGGGTTATTGATAGAGGTTGTGTCCATGGTTACAGGTTTCTATGTTTTATTGATAGAGGTAATATCCATGGTTACAGATGTCCATGGTTACATGTTTCCATGGCTTAATGATATGTGTTACATAACTATAGGTTGTCCTGGCTTAATGAAAGGCTTGTATCCATGGTTAGACTAAATTCTGGGAATCAACTATGGCTTGATGTTATCAGTTGCTATGCTTGCTCATCCTTAATGTTGCGTGGCATACTCCTGGTTGTTAGAGAAGGATCTCCCAGACTGCTGGCTGTACTGACTCGTCTTCCTAAAACTCCGGCTGTTAGGGTCACGATAGGTTTTCTGTTTACGGTAGCCATTGTTGTACTCAGTCCTGTGGCCAGAGGCTTTACCCCGGCCTCCGTCATATCTGCAACAAGTTTGAAAGGCGTTAGCATAGAGAATCAATTCATTATAGGAATGCATTGAGGACTTAATAAGTCTTAATGCACTACATGCCCTAAATAATGCATTCTATGCATCATCAGGACATAATATATTAATGGATATATACTTGTGCTCCAGTCAATGAAGCACCTGCCTTCAGTGAATTCTAGGCATTTTAATAGCAGGAGAAACTTGAATAACTTTAAAATTTACAAGTTGGGGGCCCTTTTCTGGCACTGCATTTATGCATAACAATGGCATAAGTTCACATGTAAAATTTGAAGTGTCTCCTAAGTTAAAATAGATATAGATAGCACTTTACCCAAAGTTGTAGCTGCTTCTGTGGTCATATGGGTTAGGGTGTTGCTGATAAGTGCTCGACACTCGTCCAGTGCTGTGGTGGCCACTACCAGACCCGCCATGTTCGCTATGACTACTGCTACCACTATGTACAGGGTGACCGCTCTTACTGCCATAACCAGTACCTTTGGTACTGCTGTAACTACCATGGGAACCATACCCTCCATTGCCTGTTTGGCTCCTGGGGTAGTTATGGCTGCCTGCTCCGCCTGTATAACTCCCACCGTCTCCACCATATCCGCCACTATTGCCGTAACCACCTGGACTATGGTAGCCACCATGGTCACCTCCGTAACCATGGTCACCATAACCACTGTGGTCTGGAAAGCCGCCATGCATGTCGCCATAGCCTCCATGGTCACCCATTGTGCTGTGGTCGGGGAAGGAGTCCTGATGACCAAAACCACTGTGTCCCCCTCCTCCAAAATGGGGGTTGAAGCTGGAAGTCAAAGGTCAATATGCAGATCTATGTCAGCATAGGTCAAGGTTATACAATGGATATTTGTCAAGGTCAACATTCAGACCAAGGTCAGCATAGTGTATACATGTTAAGATTAGCACAAGAATCATAAATCTCGACTGAAAGAGTGAATGTTCATGTCAGTGTCATCTGTGCAAGGTCAACACAGGTTATGTGGGTCAAAGTTAGTCCATAGTGTAGAACTCAAGGTCAAAATATGTGCAAAGTTCCAGGTCGATATGTATCTGGTATTAATCGATAGTTTATGGAGGATATACAGATGAAGTGACCTGAAAGGGATCAAGGTCATTATGAGAATACAGGTCAAAGTTTGCATGGTGAATACATCTCAAGGTCAAATGAATATATACTGGTCAAGGTCAGTGTTAGGTCACAGGTGTAGGAACAGACAAGCAGGTCAAGGTCAATCATGGTATATAGGTCAAGGTCAGTACATGAATCAGGAAGAAAGGTCAAGACTGACTTGGTGCGTAAAAGTCAAGGTCAATATAGCATGCCTAGAGTTGAAGGTCAGCATTAGGCATACAAATCATGAATTATTCTTAAGTAAGCTACATAAAGCAGTAATCAAGTTTCAGTTGATTTACAATTACTCAATTAAAACTAATTCCATACAATGAATATATTAACTAGCGCCAGTGCTTACTTGTACTGGTAGCCTGAGCTGTAGCTGGAGAAGAAGGGTTTATTGAAAGGGTTGTAGCGAGAGGACCATGTCCAGCGCCCCGAGTTGGAGTTGTGCGAATAGCTGTCATGTGGCAGAAATAAATAGATAATAAATGGTATGAAACTAAATAAATGAAAAAGGTCGTATGTGCATTATGCCTAATCTAATAATATATCATTTTGCATTCTACATACTTTTAGAAATTACAAATCAATTGTGACTATTTTTTTTTCGGTCAAGATTGTTGTAATTTAAAAGGTTACTTAAAGGACTACTGCCACTTACAGGATGTAGTTAAAGGCCTACTGCCACTTACAGGATGTAGTTAAAGGGCTACTGCCACTTACATGTTGTAGTTAAAGGCCTACTGCCACTTACAGGTTGTAGTTAAAGGCCTACTTCCACTTACAGGTTGTAGTTAAAGGACTACTGCCACTTACAGGTTGTAGTTAAAGGACTACTGCCACTTACAGGTTGTAGTTAAAGGACTACTGCCACTTACAGGTTGTAGTTAAAGGACTACTGCCACTTACAGGTTGTAGTTAAAGGACTACTGCCACTTACAGGTTGTAGTTAAAGGACTACTGCCACTTACAGGTTGTAGTTAAAGGCCTACTGCCACTTACAGGTTGTAGTTAAAGGCCTACTGCCACTTACAGGTTGTAGTTAAAGGCCTACTTCCACTTACAGGTTGTAGTTAAAGGACTACTGCCACTTACAGGTTGTAGTTAAAGGACTACTGCCACTTACAGGTTGTAGTTAAAGGACTACTGCCACTTACAGGTTGTAGTTAAAGGCCTACTGCCACTTACAGGTTGTAGTTAAAGGACTACTGCCACTTACAGGTTGTAGTTAAAGGACTACTGCCACTTACAGGTTGTAGTTAAAGGACTACTGCCACTTACAGGTTGTAGTTAAAGGCCTTCTGCCACTTACAGGTTGTAGTTAAAGGACTACTGCCACTTACAGGTTGTAGTTAAAGGCCTACTTCCACTTACAGGTTGTAGTTCTACTGCCACTTACAGGTTATAGTTAAAGGACTACTGCCACTTACAGGTTGTAGTTCTACTGCCACTTACAGGTTGTAGGTAAAGGGCTACTGCCACTTACAGGTTGTAGTTAAAGGCCTACTGCCACTTACAGGTTGTAGTTAAAGGACTACTGCCACTTACAGGTTGTAGTTAAAGGGCTACTGCCACCTACAGGTTGTAGTTCTACTGCCACTTACAGGTTGTAGTTAAAGGACTACTGCCACTTACAGGTTGTAGTTAAAGGACTACTGCCACTTACAGGTTGTAGTTAAAGGCCTACTGCCACTTACAGGTTGTAGTTAAAGGACTACTGCCACTTACAGGTTGTAGTTAAAGGCCTACTGCCACTTACAGGTTGTAGTTAAAGGCCTATTTCCACTTACAGGTTGTAGTTAAAGGCCTATTTCCGATTACAGGTTGAAGTTAAAGGACTACTGCCACTTACAGGTTGTAGTTAAAGGCCTACTGCCACTTACAGGTTGTAGTTAAAGGCCTACTGCCACTTACAGGTTGTAGTTAAAGGACTACTGCCACTTACAGGTTGTAGTTAAAGGACTACTGCCACTTACAGGTTGTAGTTAAAGGACTACTGCCACTTACAGGTTGTAGTTAAAGGGCTACTGGCACTTACAGGTTGTAGTTAAAGGCCTACTTCCACTTACAGGTTGTAGTTAAAGGCCTATTTCCACTTACAGGTTGTAGTTAAAGGCCTACTGCCACTTACAGGCTGTAGTTAAAGGCCTACTGCCACTTACAGGATGTATGAGCTAAGAGCTGTGCCTGGTTCCCTTCCCTACTGTAGTCTATATTATGCTGCATATTATCAAAACCCTGCATGTATGCCGCACCCTGACATCCTGGAGGTCCTGAAAGCCACACAAAGTGTCTAAAATGGTCCCTAGGCAATGGTTTATATGCAGGAATATATATTATTCAATGGACTTATGCCACACTTACGGGTTGTAGTGGTTGTAGTTGCAGACCTCCTTAGTGCAGCGCACAGTTCCCCGCTCACATCTACAGGTGGCACCACAGGAGTAATGGACGCGCCGATTGTTACTGTAAAAGTAACCCTCATAGTACCGGTGCGACTCTAACAATGAATGAATAAATGATTCATTAGTATCCTGCAAGGTGAAACAGCTATGGTATTGAGCTCTGCAATTTAAAAAAAAATGCCTCTCCCACTCCAGGGACAAAATACAATTTATCCCCCCCTCCTCCCCGAGTCTCTGAAAATCGGGCGCAAACGTGTAGTTCTAACCTATAGTAGAACATGGGCTCTTTTTTGTTAACAGGTGAAATGATTTTACCCAACATGGTTTAATAAGGGATAAAAAAAAAACAACTTTGCCCACCCTTCAAACCCACTGCCTCCCCCCTTTTGTTTAAAAAAATAGATCACTTCCCTAGGGGTTAAACCCAGGGACTGCCTTGTTCAGCTTGAGACAAACACACTCTTCTATCAGGCTTTAGGTCACATGGTATCATGGTGGATTATGGACAGAGCTCAGACAGATTAACAAACCAAAATGTCGACCATGTGCATCTAGTGCCTCCCCCTGTAGGGAAGGTTCTTAACTCTTTAAGGGCTGCTGATGCATTACTGCATCATGCCCATTGGTCATCATGATGCATTAATGCATCATGCCCTTTGGTCATCATGATGCATAAGTGAAGTGCTGGTGAGCAGACTCACCAGCACTTCACTGGTGCATCATGCCAACCCTACGGGGTTGATACATAAACTCCCGGAAGGTTGGCATGATAGTCCAATGAACTGCTGGCGAGCAGTCTCTCCAGCACTTCATTGGTGCATCATACCAATGGGCATGATGCATTGATGCATCATAATGACCAATGGGCATGATGCATTGATGCATCATGATGACCAATGGGCATGATGCATTGATGCATCATGATGACCAATGGGCATGATGCATTGATGCATCTTGATGATCAATGGGCATGATGCATTGATGCATGAGCGGCCTTTAAAGGGTTAACGGAGTAAACTATAGACAGAACACAGATCCAGATGAAGAAGTCTAAGCTGCATGGGTAAGACAAATCCTGATAGGCCCAAAACCAACAGGCACCAGTAGACTGGCACCAGTAGAAGCCAGTTAAAGTCTGACAAGATCGGATTGAAATTAAGCCCTTAGTCACAGTATAGATCAGCTTCGGGCTTTTGAGCCCTTTAGGGACAAAGACTGAGTGAGTGAGTAATAGATGTTTAACATCTTGACAGCTGACGTCATATTCATGGCAAGAAATACATTACACAATTTCACAAAGAATGTGTCAGTGCCCGCACACATGTGCACCACACATATCAGAGAGGGATAGGAAAGAGGGGATATAAATGCATTTAAGGTGGGTCGCTCCCATTGAAATTGAACCCACTAAGCATGTTCCTGTGCATACAAGCTATCTTCATGAGAATGAGATAATATTTGGTAGGGGAATTCATATATAAGCCCACAATATCCACAAGAGATTTTGGATATTTTCGTTCAAAATTGTACATTTTATGACACTTTGACATATATATTGACATCTGGATTTTTTTTCATCATTCTCTGGTATTCGTTTCTGCCTAGTGATTATAACCCTCACCTTATCTAGATAATGCTGTAAATGTGATAGGCTTCGCAAAAATGACCAAGGGTTTTTAATAGAATAATTTTGTGCCAAGGATTTATACATTTTTCCCATAATGCAGTGCTTTGAATATGGATTTTTGTTAATTTTATGGATTATTTAATCATTTTTTTTTACATATAATGCCAAAAAACTGCAAAAATATGCACGGGACCCCATATCAAAATTATTTTTATTTAAATGCAAATATTCTAAACAATATCTGAATAATATATATATATATATATATATATATATATATATATATATATATATATATATATATATATATATATATATATATACTCTTTGTCTTTCTGGCTGCCCTATTAAGGTGGGTCACAGCCATTGAATCAAAGTCCCCAGAATTCCTTTATTTCTTTGTCAGATGTACTTTAAATCATATGGAATGAGATTCTGAATAGAAAAAAAGAGGTCCCGAGCTACTTTCTGGCTGTTAGCGGGTTAATTGGGAAAAAAAAGAATTTCAATGTCTGTCTTTTCAATGTTGTAAAAACGTTTGTGGTAAGGAAGAAAAATGCACTAAAAAGATGTAGGTGAAAACAAATGCAAGAAAAGTAAACAAAAAGGTAGACAAGGAGGCAAACAAACACTTCAAAGATGTTAGCCAAGTACGTTACATTGAGCACGGGGTGGGGGGGGGGTAACCTTTGAATAACGTTCATTCATGCATGGCACCTATTCACACCGACTCTGTACACTGAGATGGTCACCACAGCTCTCAGTGTTGTGGTTATACAGCCTCCATATTCCGTGCTATATGAGACTGAACACGACCTGCTCTATATATAGACGGTATAAGGCATTCCCCAAACAATAGACAGTATGGACATGTAGTGTGTGCATTATGGATCAAACTCTAACCCCTTCTAGGCTGTATGGGGCTTTAAAATCTTAAGGTGGCTAACCCTCTAAGGATTCAATACCTGATGTATCTGCTTCTGGAGGAATGATCCAATGATAACATTCCGCATGATGGGGACATTTATGTCTTTAAGATTACATCTTCACCCTTTAAAGGCCGCTGATACAGGAGTGCATCATGCCCATTGGTCGTCACGATGCACCAATGAGGTCTGCTCACCAGCACATCATTGGTGCATCATGCTGACCCTCTCGGCATGTGTTAACCCAGTAGGGTCGGCATGATGCATGAATGAGTTACTCTCCAGGGCTGCATTCATGCATCATGAATAATCAATCTCACAAAATTCGACTTTTAAGAACACTGTTTGAAGAGACGCCTGTACAGATGATGCCAGAGATGTTATCTTTATGTCTCTGATGATGCAATCCCACCTAGCAGAAAAAATCCTTTTAGATTCTGAAGTTTTCCAAACGTTTGTTAAACTTATACTAAAAACGTGAAAGATGTTCTCAGAAACAGCTTTTTTAGCATTCTATAAAACGGTTTTATTTCTAGGTTACAAAAACGCAATTCTGACGTGAAAAAAATATAACAAACGTTTTCTCACATATGTTAAAACAAGAAAGATTTTATCACGTTGAAAACGTTTTTGAATGCAATAAAAACATTTTTTTACAAACATTTTCCCCCAACCTTTCCAAAAGTTAATTCTTAAACGTTAAAACACGTTTTCCCCTTGCCAGGTGGGAAGGGATGCATCAGTAGGTACTGTTAAAATACATACCATAATGTTGACAACCCTGACCATACCCTCCATAGTCCTGGTGACCATCAGAGCTATGTAGAACTTGTTTAAGAAAACCTGATCCAAGTTTGGCTTTTCCTGCCTCTGCTGCTGCTACATCCGCCGAATGGTCGTGAAGGTAGTCCGCCTCCGCCGCTAAACATAGTCCTGAAAGTAGTCCAGATAATGACGATTATCATCTTTTATGAACAATGTCACATTCAAATACCCAGTTGGAGGTTCCGTGAAATAAGTTGGATTTAAAAGTTTAAGGATACTCCATACCCCCCTCCATCTTTACAGTTTCTGAATATTTAATTGTGTATAATTTACATACCAAACCTCATTTGGACCGCACATTTTGTTTCTTTCAATTTTGCATATATCCTGATGATTTGAATGTAATCTAGAGATGCTGCACTAGGGAACCACCTCTCATGTAGTGGATATTCCAATCATTAAGGTCTCTAGAGGTTGCTAAATGAAAAAAATGCCAGTTTTTTCAAGGTTTTGTGATTTATTTTTTTATTTTTTACCTATTCTCCAACTTAAACAAGCTCTGTAGACCTTAATAATTGGAATATCCACTAAATGAGGGAAAATATATGCAATTGAATATTCAGAAACTGTATAAAAAAGAGGGGAGTATATAGAGTAACCTTTAATTTTAAATTCTGCCTCATTTATTTTGGGGACTGAAACTATTTCATCCATCTATAGTGATCTTACTGTAGTAGACATGTCATCAAGATGTCCAGAATTGCAAAGGCGCCTCTTTCACTGAGAAAAACAATTCTTACTCACTTGACTCTGGATCTAGACTCAAGCAATGTCGCCAAATGAGTATGATTTGAGACTCAGCCTGATCCTTGGATGATCCTCGGGCATAGCCAGAGTATTAACCCAGAATTAGCCTCAGGATCTGCCAGAGTATCACCCCAGGATCAGGCTGAGTCTCAAAACATACTCATGTTGGCGACATTGCATGAGTCTCGATCTAAACTCAAGTGAGTAAGAATATTTCTTAGTGTTGTTTCAACAAACTTTCTCGATAAAAATCACCTTTGATATGTGCTGTGTAAATATGCTTTTGATCTTTGCATTAAAGATACTAGGTGTGGTAAAACAAGACTGTTTTAAAAATATGTTTTATTGACCCAGTGTTTGGTAAAAAGACCTCAAACAAATGGAGAAGGTGTTTAATTAGAGTTTGATTTAGCGATGAATATTGAAAATGTCAAATAAGGTGACAATGTTCTTCATAAAAAGCCCAGGGCAGTATTCAGAATCCAAGCACATAACCAACATAAAACCACAGTTGTCAAAGGACACCAGATTCCCTACACTTGAGGTGCTATTGTGAGAAAAAGCACAAACAAACACTAAACAGTCCAGATCTCATGCCTAAAGTATATCTCACATCGACCATTGTCACTTTATAAAAATTAAAGAGAATAACAAAATAAAAGTTTAACCCAGCCACCGCCCTTTTCCATGGTGACACAGAGAGGCGTGACCAGATTAAGGGTAATCCTTAACCCTTTAAAGGCCGCTGATGCATTAATGCATCATGCCCATTGGCCATCATGATGCATGGATGCAGCCCTGGTGAGTAACTCACCAGGGCTGCATCCATGCATCATGATGACCCTATGTGGTTGATGTACCACCGGATGGTTGGCATGATGCTCCAATGAAGTGCATCATGCCAATCACTCAGGGGCAAGGATGCAGGAGTACATCATGCCCATTGGTTATCATGATGCACTGGTGAAATGCTTGTGAAAGAGCACACCATCACTTCATTGGAGCACTATGCTTACTCTAGGACTCATTTTTTTGGGGGTCCAGACATATTCAGGCCCCACCTCCTCTGTGATTGGGGGGGGCCCGGGCCCCCCTGGCCCCCCCTTTTCCTACGCCCCTGCAATCATATAGACTCCTATGAACTATCCTTTATAGGCCATATTAAATTAAGGTCCCCTGGTGCATGAGTGTATCATGCCCATTGGTTGGCATGATACTCAGATGAAGTGCTGGGAGTGCATGAACCCCGTAGGGGCATGATGCATGAATGCAGCCCTGGTTAGTTACCCTGCCAGGGCTGCATTCATGCATCATGGCAACCGATAGGCATGATGCATTAATGAATTATCAGGCTCTGAACTATTTACAACAGCAAAAATGCATCTGAAAGAACAAAGCATGAACTTTTCATAGGAAACATGATACAATAATTCAAACCTTGATAATCAGCCCGACTGACCACTGCTGGATTGACTGCCTTCCACCGGTGATACCAGTGACTGTTTATGAACCCCATAGAGACAGCATGGTGCATGAATGCAACTCTCAGGTACAATTGTTGAGTACTGCATTCATACATAGTGACTGGTATTGGCGGCACATAGGGGATGGGGGGGGGGGTAAGCTGTGTAGATTATAGTAAATTTTACTTTTTTGATTTCATATTGAAAAGTGTAGGTGCATCACCCACATCCCCATGTGTCTGCCACCACACACTGTGGTCGAAGGGCATGATGCATTTGAGCCTTATTCTGCTCTTGTGCACCAGTGAAGTGCTCACGTCGTGTCTGCTTATTAGCACTTCATTTGAGCATCATGCCGACCCGCTGAGAATGTATCATGCCTGTAGGTTCAGCATGATGTATGGCAAGTAACTCATCTTTGCACATTCATGCATCATGACCACCAATGGGCATGATGCATGAATGCACTGTGTGGCCTTTACAGGGTTAACCCTTTCTATCACTGTGTTTCCCAAATACAGTACTATAGTACTGCATATATGCAGTACAGGGAGTTAAAGGGGTAAGCTGTATTCCTAAAACAAATATGGCTGCCACATAAAAACAAACAAGACCTAGTCCAACAGTGAAGGTCGTTGCCTTAGAATGCTGCATACCTCAGAGTCACCTAGTGGCACGAACCAGAACTAGACCCATACCACAGAGAGGGCTCCATGGGGCTGAGACAGTACATAGAATGTATATATAACCAGAACTAGACCCGTACCACAGAGAGGGCTCCATGGGGCTGAGACAGTATATAGAATGTATATATAACCAGAACTAGACCCGTACCACAGAGAGGGCATCATGGGACTAAGACAGTATATAGAATGTATACATAACCAGAACTAGACCCGTACCACAGAGAGGGCTTCATGGGGCTGAGACAGTATACAGAATGTATACATAACCAGAACTACACCTGTACCACAGAGAGGGCTTCATGGGGCTGAGACAGTATATAGAATGTGTATATAACCAGAACTAGACCCGTACCACAGAGAGGGCTTCATGGGGCTTAGACAGTATATAGAATGTATACATAACCAGAACTAGACCCGTACCACAGAGAGGGCTCCATAGGGCTGAGACAGTATATAGAATGTACATATAACTAGAACTAGACCTGTACCACAGAGAGGCTGAGACAGTATATAGAATGTGTATATAACCAGAACTAGACCCGTGCCACAGAGAGGCTGAGACAGTATATAGAATGTACACATAACCAGAACTAGACCCGTACCACAGAGAGGGCTTCATGGGGCTGAGACAGTATATAGAATGTCTATATAACCAGAACTAGACCTGTACCACAGAGAGGCTGAGACAGTATATAGAATGTATACATAACCAGAACTAGACCTGTACCACAGAGAGGCTGAGACAGTATATAGAATGTATATATAACCAGAACTAGACCTGTACCACAGAGAGGCTGAGACAGTATATAGAATGTGTATATAACCAGAACTAGACCCGTACCACAGAGAGGCTGAGACAGTATATAGAATGTATATATAACCAGAACTAGACCCGTACCACAGAGAGGGCTCCATGGGGCTGAGACAGTATGTAGAATGTATACATAACCAGAACTAGACCTGTACCACAGCGCGGGCTTCATGGGGCTGAGACAGTATATAGAATGTGTATATAACCAGAACTAGACCTGTACCACAGAGGGCATCATAGGGCTGAGACAGTATATAGAATGTATATATAACCAGAACTAGACCTGTACCACAGAGAGGGCTTCATGGGGCTGAGACAGTATATAGACTGTATACATAACCAGAACTAGACCCGTACCACAGAGAGGGCTCCATGGGGCTGAGACAGTATATAGAATGTACATATAACCAGAACTAGACCCGTACCACAGAGAGGGCTCCATGGGGCTGAGACAGTATATAGAATGTATACATAACCAGAACTAGACCTGTACCACAGAGAGGCTGAGACAGTATATAGAATGTATATATAACCAGAACTAGACCTGTACCACAGAGAGGGCTTCATGGGGCTGAGACAGTATATAGAATGTATACATAACCAGAACTAGACTCGTACCACAGAGAGGGCATCATGGGGCTGAGACAGTATATAGAATGTATACATAACCAGAACTAGACCTGTACCACAGAGAGGGCATCATGGGGCTGAGACAGTATATAGAATGTATACATAACCAGAACTAGACCTGTACCACAGAGAGGCTGAGACAGTATATAGAATGTGTATATAACCAGAACTAGACCTGTACCACAGAGAGGCTGAGCCAGTATATAGAATGTATACATAACCAGAACTAGACCTGTACCACAGAGAGGCTGAGACAGTATATAGAATGTGTATATAACCAGAACTAGACCTGTACCACAGAGAGGCTGAGACAGTATATAGAATGTATATATAACCAGAACTAGACCTGTACCACAGAGAGGCTGAGACAGTATATAGAATGTATATATAACCAGAACTAGACCTGTACCACAGAGAGGGCATCATGGGGCTGAGACAGTATATAGAATGTATACATAACCAGAACTAGACCTGTACCACAGAGAGGCTGAGACAGTATATAGAATGTGTATATAACCAGAACTAAACCTGTACCACAGAGAGGGCATCATGGGGCTGAGACAGTATATAGAATGTGTATATAACCAGAACTAGACCCGTACCACAGAGAGGCTGAGACAGTATATAGAATGTGTATATAACCAGAACTAGACCCGTAACACAGAGAGGGCTCCATGGGGCTGAGACAGTATATAGAATGTATACATAACCAGAACTAGACCTGTACCACAGAGAGGCTGAGACAGTATATAGACTGTATATATAACCAGAACTAGACCTGTACCACAGAGAGGCTGAGACAGTATATAGAATGTGTATATAACCAGAACTAGACCTGTACCACAGAGAGGGCTCCATGGGGCTGAGACAGTATATAGAATGTGTATATAACCAGAACTAGACCTGTACCACAGAGAGGGCTTCACGGGGCTGAGACAGTATATAGAATGTGTATATAACCAGAACTAGACCCGTACCACAGAGAGGCTGAGACAGTATATAGAATGTGTATATAACCAGAACTAGACCCGTAACACAGAGAGGGCTCCATGGGGCTGAGACAGTATATAGAATGTATACATAACCAGAACTAGACCTGTACCACAGAGAGGCTGAGACAGTATATAGACTGTATATATAACCAGAACTAGACCTGTACCACAGAGAGGCTGAGACAGTATATAGAATGTGTATATAACCAGAACTAGACCTGTACCACAGAGAGGGCTCCATGGGGCTGAGACAGTATATAGAATGTGTACATAACCAGAACTAGACCTGTACCACAGAGAGGGCTTCATGGGGCTGAGACAGTATATAGAATGTATATATAACCAGAACTAGACCTGTACCACAGAGAGGGCTTCATGGGGCTGAGACAGTATATAGAATGTGTATATAACCAGAACTAGACCCGTACCACAGAGAGGGCTCTATGGGGCTGAGACAGTATATAGAATGTATATATAACCAGAACTAGACCCGTAGCACAGAGAGGGCTCCATAGGGCTGAGACAGTATATAGAATGTATATATAACCAGAACTAGACATGTACCACAGAGAGGGCATCATGGGGCTGAGACTGTATATAGAATGTATATATAACCAGAACTAGACCTGTACCACAGAGAGGGCATCATGGGGCTGAGACAGTATATAGAATGTATATATAACCAGAACTAGACCCCTACCACAGAGAGGGCTTCATGGGGCTGAGACAGTATACAGAATGTATACATAACCAGAACTACACCTGTACCACAGAGAGGGCATCATAGGGCTGAGACAGTATATAGAATGTATATATAACCAGAACTAGACCCGTACCACAGAGAGGGCTTCATGGGGCTGAGACAGTATACAGAATGTATACATAACCAGAACTACACCTGTACCACAGAGAGGCTGAGACAGTATCCATAGAATGTATACATACCAGAACTAGACCTGTACCACAGAGAGGGCTTCATGGGGCTGAGACAGTATATAGAATGTATATATAACCAGAACTAGACCTGTATCACAGAGAGGCTGAGACAGTATATAGAATGTATATATAACCAGAACTAGACATGTACCACAGAGAGGGCATCATGGGGCTGAGACAGTATATAGAATGTATACATAACCAGAACTAGACCCGTGCCACAGAGAGGGCTCCATGGGGCTGAGACTGTATATAGAATGTATATAACCAGAACTAAACCTGTACCACAGAGAGGGCTCCATGGGGCTGAGACAGTTTATAGAATGTATATATAACCATAACTAGACCCGTACCACAGAGAGGGCTCCATGGGGCTGAGACAGTATATAGAATGTACATATAACCAGAACTAGACCCGTACCACAGAGAGGGCTCCATGGGGCTGAGACAGTATATAGAATGTGTGTATAACCAGAACTAGACCTGTACCACAGAGAGGCTGAGACAGTATATAGAATGTATATATAACCAGAACTAGACCCGTACCACAGAGAGGGCTTCATGGGGCTGAGACAGTATGTAGAATGTATATATAACCAGAACTAGACCCCTACCACAGAGAGGGCATCATGGGGCTGAGACAGTATATAGAATGTGTATATAACCAGAACTAGACCTGTACCACAGAGAGGGCTTCATGGGGCTGAGACAGTATATAGAATGTGTATATAACCAGAACTAGACCTGTACCACAGAGAGGCTGAGACAGTATATAGAATATGTATATAACCAGAACTAGACCCGTACCACAGAGAGGGCATCATGGGGCTTAGACAGTATATAGAATGTATATATAACGAGAAATAGACCCGTACCACAGAGAGGGCTTCATGGGGCTGAGACAGTATGTAGAATGTATACATAACCAGAACTAGACCCGTGCCACAGAGAGGGCTTCATAGGGCTGTGACAGTATATAGAATGTACATATAACCAGAACTAGACCTGTACCACAGAGAGGGCTTCATGGGGCTGAGACAGTATATAGAATGTGTATATAACCAGAACTAGACCTGTACCACAGAGAGGCTGAGACAGTATATAGAATATGTATATAACCAGAACTAGACCCGTACCACAGAGAGGGCTTCATGGGGCTGAGACAGTATATAGAATGTATATATAACGAGAACTAGACCCGTACCACAGAGAGGGCTTCATGGGGCTGAGACAGTATGTAGAATGTATACATAACCAGAACTAGACCCGTGCCACAGAGAGGGCTTCATAGGGCTGTGACAGTATATAGAATGTACATATAACCAGAACTAGACCTGTTCCACAGAGAGGGCTTCATGGGGCTGAGCCAGTATATAGAATGTGTATATAACCAGAACTAGACCTGTACCACAGAGAGGCTGAGCCAGTATATAGAATGTATACATAACCAGAACTAGACCCGTACCACAGAGAGGGCTCCATGGGGCTGAGACAGTATATAGAATGTATACATAACCAGAACTAGACATGTACCACAGAGAGGCTGAGACAGTAAATAGAATGTATATATAACCAGAACTAGACCCCTACCACAGAGAGGGCTTCATTGGGCTGAGACAGTATGTAGAATGTATACATAACCAGAACTAGACCCGTACCACAGAGAGGGCTTCATGGGGCTGAGACAGTATATAGAATGTACATATAACCAGAACTAGACATGTACCACAGAGAGGCTGAGACAGTATATAGAATGTATACATAACCAGAACTAGACCTGTACCACAGAGAGGGCTTTATGGGGCTGAGACAGTATATAGAATGTACATATAACCAGAACTAGACCCCTTCCACAGAGAGGGCTTCATGGGGCTGAGACAGTATATGGAATGTACACATAACCAGAACTAGATCTGTACCACAGAGAGGGCTCCATGGGGCTGAGACAGTACATAGAATCTATATATAACCAGAACTAGACCTGTACCACAGAGAGGGCTCCATGGCGCTGAGACAGTATATAGAATGTGTATATAACCAGAACTAGACCTGTACCACAGAGAGGGCATCATGGGGCTGAGACAGTATATAGAATGTATATATAACCAGAACTAGACCCGTACCACAGAGAGGGCATCATGGGGCTGAGACAGTATGTAGAATGTATACATAACCAGAACTAGACCTGTACCACAGAGAGGGCATCATGGGGCTGAGACAGTATATAGAATGTATATATAACCAGAACTAGACCCGTACCACAGAGAGGGCATCATGGGGCTGAGACAGTACATAGAATGTATATATAACCAGAACTAGACCTGTACCACAGAGAGGGCTCTATGGCGCTGAGACAGTATATAGAATGTGTACATAACCAGAACTAGACCTGTACCACAGAGAGGCTGAGACAGTTAATAGAATGTATATATAACCAGAACTAGACCTGTACCACACAGAGGGCTTCATGGGGCTGAGACAGTATATAGAATGTATACATAACCAGAACTAGACCCGTACCACAGAGAGGGCTCCATGGGGCTGAGACAATATATAGAATGTGTATATAACCAGAACTAGACCCGTACCACAGAGAGGGCTTCATGGGGCTGAGACAGTATATAGAATGTATATATAACCAGAACTAGACCCGTTCCACAGAGAGGGCTTCATGGGGCTGAGACAGTATGTAGAATGTATACATAACCAGAACTAGACCTGTACCACAGAGAGGGCTTCATGGGGCTGAGACAGTATATAGAATGTATATATAACCAGAACTAGACCCGTACCACAGAGAGGGCTCCATGGGGTTGAGACAGTATATAGAATGTGTATATAACCAGAACTAGACCTGTACCACAGAGAGGGCTTCATGGGGCTGAGACAGTATATAGAATGTATATATAACCAGAACTAGACCCGTACCACAGAGAGGGCTTCATGGGGCTGAGACAGTATGTAGAATGTATACATAACCAGAACTAGACCCGTGCCACAGAGAGGGCTTCATAGGGCTGAGACAGTATATAGAATGTACATATAACCAGAACTAGACCTGTTCCACAGAGAGGGCTTCATGGGGCTGAGACAGTATATAGAATGTGTATATAACCAGAACTAGACCTGTACCACAGAGAGGCTGAGACAGTATATAGAATGTGTATACAACCAGAACTAGACCTGTACCACAGAGAGGGCTTCATGGGGCTGAGACAATATATAGAATGTACACATAACCAGAACTAGACCTGTACCACAGAGAGGCTGAGACAGTATATAGAATGTATACATAACCAGAACTAGACCCGTACCACAGAGAGGGCTCCATGGGGCTGAGACAGTATATAGAATGTGTACATAACCAGAACGAGACATGTACCACAGAGAGGCTGAGACAGTAAATAGAATGTATATATAACCAGAACTAGACCCCTACCACAGAGAGGGCTTCATGGGGCTGAGACAGTATATGGAATGTACACATAACCAGAACTAGACCTGTACCACAGAGAGGGCTCCATAGGGCTGAGACAGTACATAGAATGTACATATAACCAGAACTAGACCTGTACCACACAGAGGGCTTTATGGGGCTGAGACAGTATATAGAATGTATACATAACCAGAACTAGACCCGTACCACAGAGAGGGCTCCATAGGGCTGAGACAGTACATAGAATGTATATATAACCAGAACTAGACATGTACCACAGAGAGGGCTCCATAGGGCTGAGACAGTACATAGAATGTATATATAACCAGAACTAGTCCTGTACCACAGAGAGGGCTCTATGGCGCTGAGACAGTATATAGAATGTATATATAACTAGAACTAGACATGTACCACAGAGAGGGCATCATGGGGCTGAGACAGTATATAGAATGTATACATAACCAGAACTAGACCTGTACCACAGAGAGGCTGAGACAGTATATAGAATGTGTATACAACCAAAACTAGACCTGTACCACAGAGAGGCTGAGATAGTATATAGAATGTACATATAACCACAACTAGACCTGTACCACAGAGAGGCTGAGACAGTATATAGAATGTATACATAACCAGAACTAGAACTAGACCCGTACCACAGATAGGGCTTCATGGGGCTGAGACAGTATATAGAATGTGTATATAACCAGAACTAGACCTGTACCAAAGAGAGGCTGAGACAGTATATAGAATGTATATATAACCAGAACTAGACCTGTACCACAGAGAGGGCGTCATGGGGCTGAGACAATATATAGAATGTGTATATAACCAGAACTAGACCTGTACCACAGAGAGGGCTTCATGGGGCTGAGACAGTATATAGAATGTGTATATAACCAGAACTAGACATGTACCACAGAGAGGCTGAGACAGTATATAGAATGTATACATAACCAGAACTAGACCCGTACCACAGAGAGGGCTCCATGGGGCTGAGACAATATATAGAATGTGTATATAACCAGAACTAGACCCGTACCACAGAGAGGGCTTCATGGGGCTGAGACAGTATATAGAATGTATATATAACCAGAACTAGACCCGTTCCACAGAGAGGGCTTCATGGGGCTGAGACAGTATGTAGAATGTATACATAACCAGAACTAGACCTGTACCACAGAGAGGGCTTCATGGGGCTGAGACAGTATATAGAATGTATATATAACCAGAACTAGACCCGTACCACAGAGAGGGCTCCATGGGGTTGAGACAGTATATAGAATGTGTATATAACCAGAACTAGACCTGTACCACAGAGAGGGCTTCATGGGGCTGAGACAGTATATAGAATGTATATATAACCAGAACTAGACCCGTACCACAGAGAGGGCTTCATGGGGCTGAGACAGTATGTAGAATGTATACATAACCAGAACTAGACCCGTGCCACAGAGAGGGCTTCATAGGGCTGAGACAGTATATAGAATGTACATATAACCAGAACTAGACCTGTTCCACAGAGAGGGCTTCATGGGGCTGAGACAGTATATAGAATGTGTATATAACCAGAACTAGACCTGTACCACAGAGAGGCTGAGACAGTATATAGAATGTGTATACAACCAGAACTAGACCTGTACCACAGAGAGGGCTTCATGGGGCTGAGACAATATATAGAATGTACACATAACCAGAACTAGACCTGTACCACAGAGAGGCTGAGACAGTATATAGAATGTATACATAACCAGAACTAGACCCGTACCACAGAGAGGGCTCCATGGGGCTGAGACAGTATATAGAATGTGTACATAACCAGAACGAGACATGTACCACAGAGAGGCTGAGACAGTAAATAGAATGTATATATAACCAGAACTAGACCCCTACCACAGAGAGGGCTCCATAGGGCTGAGACAGTACATAGAATGTACATATAACCAGAACTAGACCTGTACCACACAGAGGGCTTTATGGGGCTGAGACAGTATATAGAATGTATACATAACCAGAACTAGACCCGTACCACAGAGAGGGCTCCATAGGGCTGAGACAGTACATAGAATGTATATATAACCAGAACTAGACATGTACCACAGAGAGGGCTCCATAGGGCTGAGACAGTACATAGAATGTATATATAACCAGAACTAGTCCTGTACCACAGAGAGGGCTCTATGGCGCTGAGACAGTATATAGAATGTATATATAACTAGAACTAGACATGTACCACAGAGAGGGCATCATGGGGCTGAGACAGTATATAGAATGTATACATAACCAGAACTAGACCTGTACCACAGAGAGGCTGAGACAGTATATAGAATGTGTATACAACCAAAACTAGACCTGTACCACAGAGAGGCTGAGATAGTATATAGAATGTACATATAACCACAACTAGACCTGTACCACAGAGAGGCTGAGACAGTATATAGAATGTATACATAACCAGAACTAGAACTAGACCCGTACCACAGATAGGGCTTCATGGGGCTGAGACAGTATATAGAATGTGTATATAACCAGAACTAGACCTGTACCAAAGAGAGGCTGAGACAGTATATAGAATGTATATATAACCAGAACTAGACCTGTACCACAGAGAGGGCGTCATGGGGCTGAGACAATATATAGAATGTGTATATAACCAGAACTAGACCTGTACCACAGAGAGGGCTTCATGGGGCTGAGACAGTATATAGAATGTGTATATAACCAGAACTAGACATGTACCACAGAGAGGCTGAGACAGTATATAGAATGTATACATAACCAGAACTAGACCCGTACCACAGAGAGGGCTTCATAGGGCTGAGACAGTATGTAGAATGTATACATAACCAGAACTAGACCTGTACCACAGAGAGGGCTTCATGGGGCTAAGACAGTATATAGAATGTATATATAACCAGAACTAGACCTGTACCACAGAGAGGGCATCATAGGGCTGAGACAGTATATAGAATGTATACATAACCAGAACTAGACCCGTACCACAGAGAGGGCTTCATGGGGCTGAGACAGTATATAGAGTGTACATATAACCAGAACTAGACCTGTACCACAGAGAGGCTAAGACAGTATATAGAATGTACATACAACCAGAACTAGACCTGTACCACAGAGAGGCTGAGACAGTATATAGAATGTATACATAACCAGAACTAGACCCGTAACACAGAGAGGCTGAGACAGTATATAGAATGTGTATATAACCAGAACTAGACATGTACCACAGAGAGGCTGAGACAGTATATAGAATGTATACATAACCAGAACTAGACCCGTACCACAGAGAGGGCTTCATAGGGCTGAGACAGTATATAGAATGTACATATAACCAGAACTAGACATGTACCACAGATAGGCTGAGACAGTATATAGAATGTATATATAACCAGAACTAGACCCGTACCACAGAGAGGGCTCCATGGGGCTGAGACAATATATAGAATGTATAAATAACCAATACTCGACCCGTACCACAGAGAGGGCTCTATGGGGCTGAGACAGTATATAGAATGTATATATAACCAGAACTAGACATGTACCACAGAGAGGGCATCATGGGGCTGAGACAGTATGTAGAATGTATACATAACCAGAACTAGACCCGTACCACAGAGAGGGCTCCATGGGGCTGAGACAGTATGTAGAATGTATACATAACCAGAACTAGACCTGTACCACAGAGAGGGCTTCATGGGGCTGAGACAGTATATAGAATGTACATATAACCATAACTAGACCCGTACCACAGAGAGGCTGAGACAGTATATAGAATGTGTATATAACCAGAACTAGACCCGTACCACAGAGAGGGCTCCATGGGGCTGAGACAGTATATAGAATGTATACATAACAAGAACTAGACCTGTACCACAGAGAGGGCTCCATGGGGCTGAGACAGTATGTAGAATGTATACATAACCAGAACTAGACCTGTACCACAGAGAGGGCTTCATGGGGCTGAGACAGTATATAGAATGTATATATAACGAGAACTAGACCCGTACCACAGAGAGGGCTTCATGGGGCTTAGACAGTATATAGAATGTATACATAACCAGAACTAGACCCGTACCACAGAGAGGGCTCCATGGGGCTGAGACAGTATATAGAATGTATACATAACCAGAACTAGACCCGTACCACAGAGAGGGCTCCATGGGGCTGAGACAGTATATAGAATGTATACATAACCAGAACTAGACCTGTACCACAGAGAGGGCTCCATGGGGCTGAGACAGTATGTAGAATGTATACATAACCAGAACTAGACCTGTACCACAGAGAGGGCTTCATGGGGCTGAGACAGTATATAGAATGTATATATAACGAGAACTAGACCTGTACCACAGAGAGGGCTTCATGGGGCTTAGACAGTATATAGAATGTATACATAACCAGAACTAGACCCGTACCACAGAGAGGGCTCCATAGGGCTGAGACAGTATATAGAATGTACATATAACTAGAACTAGACCTGTACCACAGAGAGGCTGAGACAATATATAGAATGTGTATATAACCAGAACTAGACATGTACCACAGAGAGGCTGAGACAGTATATAGAATGTGTATATAACCAGAACTAGACCTGTACCACAGAGAGGGCTTCATAGCGCTGAGACAGTATATAGAATGTATATATAACCAGAACTAGTCCTGTACCACAGAGAGGGCTCCATGGGGCTGAGACAGTATATAGAATGTGTATATAACCAGAACTAGACCTGTACCACAGAGAGGGCTCCATGGGGCTGAGACAGTATATAGAATGTATATATAACCAGAACTAGACCCCTACCACAGAGAGGGCATCATGGGGCTGAGACAGTATATAGAATGTATATATAACCAGAACTAGACCCCTACCACAGAGAGGGCATCATGGGGCTGAGACAGTATATAGAATGTATACATAACCAGAACTAGACCCCTACCACAGAGAGGGCATCATGGGGCTGAGACAGTATATAGAATGTATATATAACCAGAACTAGACATGTACCACAGAGAGGCTGAGACAGTATATAGAATGTATATAACCAGAACTAGACCTGTACCACAGAGAGGGCTTCATGGGGCTGAGACAGTATGCAGAATGTATATATAACTAGAACTAGACCTGTACCACAGAGAGGCTGAGACAGTATATAGAATGTATACATAACCAGAACTAGACCTGTACCACAGAGAGGGCTTCATGGGGCTGAGACAGTATATAGAATGTATATATAACCAGAACTAGACCCGTACCACAGAGAGGGCTTCATGGGGCTGAGACAGTATATAGACTGTATACATAACCAGAACTAGACCTGTACCACAGAGAGGGCTTCATGGGGCTGAGACAGTATATAGAATGTATACATAACCAGAACTAGACCCGTACCACAGAGAGGCTGAGACAGTATATAGAATGTGTATATAACCAGAACTAGACCTGTACCACAGAGAGGGCTTCATGGGGCTGAGACAGTATATAGAATGTATACATAACCAGAACTAGACCTGTACCACAGAGAGGGCTTCATAGCGCTGAGACAGTATATAGAATGTATACATAACCAGAACTAGACCTGTACCACAGAGAGGGCATCATGGGGCTGAGACAGTATATAGAATGTATACATAACCAGAACTAGACCTGTACCACAGAGAGGGCTTCATAGCGCTGAGACAGTATATAGAATGTATACATAACCAGAACTAGACCCGTGCCACAGAGAGGGCTCCATGGGGCTGAGACAGTATATAGAATGTATACATAACCAGAACTAGACCTGTACCACAGAGAGGGCTCCATGGGGCTGAGACAGTATATAGAATGTGTATATAACCAGAACTAGACCCCTACCACAGAGAGGGCATCATGGGGCTGAGACAGTATATAGAATGTATATATAACCAGAACTAGACCTGTACCACAGAGAGGCTGAGACAGTATATAGAATGTATACATAACCAGAACTAGACCTGTACCACAGAGAGGGCATCATGGGGCTGAGACAGTATATAGAATGTATATATAACCAGAACTAGACCTGTACCACAGAGAGGGCATCATGGGGCTGAGACAGTATATAGAATGTACATATAACCAGAACTAGACCCGTACCACAGAGAGGGCATCATGGGGCTGAGACAGTATATAGAATGTACATATAACCATAACTAGACCCGTACCACAGAGAGGCTGAGACAGTATATAGAATGTATATATAACCAGAACTAGACCCGTACCACAGAGAGGCTGAGACAGTTAATAGAATGTATATATAACCAGAACTAGACCTGTACCACACAGAGGGCTTCATGGGGCTGAGACAGTTTATAGAATGTATATATAACCAGAACTAGACCCGTACCACAGATAGGGCATCATGGGGCTGAGACAGTATGTAGAATGTATATATAACCAGAACTAGACCTGTACCAGAGAGAGGCTGAGACAGTATATAGAATGTACATATAACCAGAACTAGACCCGTACCACAGAGAGGGCTTCATGGGGCTGAGACAGTATGTAGAATGTATATATAACCAGAACTAGACCTGTACCAGAGAGAGGCTGAGACAGTATATAAAATGTACATATAACCAGAACTAGACCCGTACCACAGAGAGGGCATCATGGGGCTGAGACAGTATATAGAATGTGTAC
The DNA here is from genome assembly GCA_949317995.1 of Acholoe squamosa. NCBI lineage: Eukaryota > Metazoa > Annelida > Polychaeta > Phyllodocida > Polynoidae > Acholoe > Acholoe squamosa. Next base: position 3,086,794 of record OX439052.1, read on the forward strand.
ATAACCAGAACTAGACCTGTACCACAGAGAGGCTGAGACAGTATATAGAATGTACACATAACCAGAACTAGACCCGTACCACAGAGAGGGCTTCATGGGGCTGAGACAGTATATAGAATGTATACATAACCAGAACTAGACCCGTACCACAGAGAGGGCTTCATGGGGCTGAGACAGTATATAGAATGTATACATAACTAGAACTAGACCTGTACCACAGAGAGGGAGTCATGGGGCTGAGACAGTATATAGAATGTGTATATAACCAGAACTAGACCCGTACCACAGAGAGGGCTTCATGGGGCTGAGACAGTATGTAGAATGTATATTTAACCAGAACTAGACCTGTACCACAGAGAGGCTGAGAAAGTATATAGAATGTACATATAACCAGAACTAGACCTGTACCACAGAGAGGGCTTCATGGGGCTGAGACAGTATATAGAATGTATACATAACCAGAACTAGACATGTACCACAGAGAGGCTGAGACAGTATATAGAATGTACATATAACCAGAACTAGACCTGTACCACAGAGAGGCTGAGACTGTATATAGAATGTATATATAACCAGAACTAGACCCATACCACAGAGAGGGCTCCATGGGGTTGAGACAGTATATAGAATGTGTATATAACCAGAACTAGACCTGTACCACAGAGAGGGCTTCATGGGGCTGAGACAGTATATAGAATGTGTATATAACCACAACTAGACCCGTACCACAGAGAGGGCTCCATGGGGCTGAGACAGTATATAGAATGTATATATAACCAGAACTAGACCTGTACCACAGAGAGGGCATCATGGGGCTGAGACAGTATATAGAATGTATATATAACTAGAACTAGACCTGTACCACAGAGAGGCTGAGACAGTATATAGAATGTATATATAACCAGAACTAGACCTGTACCACAGAGAGGCTGAGACAGTATATAGAATGTATATATAACCAGAACTAGACCTGTACCACAGAGAGGCTGAGACAGTATATAGAATGTATATATAACTAGAACTAGACCTGTACCACAGAGAGGCTGAGACAGTATATAGACTGTATATATAACCAGAACTAGACCTGTACCACAGAGAGGGCTTCATGGGGCTGACACAGTATATGGAATGTATATATAACCAGAACTAGACCTGTACCACAGAGAGGGCATCATGGGGCTGAGACAGTATATAGAATGTATATATAACCAGAACTAGACCTGTACCACAGAGAGGGCTTCATGGGGCTGAGACAGTATATGGAATGTATATATAACCAGAACTAGACCTGTACCACAGAGAGGCTCCATGGGGCTGAGACAGTATATAGAATGTACATATAACCATAACTAGACCCGTACCACAGAGAGGGCTCCATGGGGCTGAGACAGTATATAGAATGTATATATAACCAGAACTAGACCTGTACCACAGAGAGGCTCCATGGGGCTGAGACAGTATATAGAATGTGTACATAACCATAACTAGACCTGTACCACAGAGAGGGCATCATGGGGCTGAGACAGTATATAGAATGTATATATAACCAGAACTAGACCTGTACCACAGAGAGGGCATCATGGGGCTGAGACAGTATATAGAATGTATATATAACCAGAACTAGACCTGTACCACAGAGAGGGCTTCATGGGGCTGAGACAGTATATAGAATGTATATATAACCAGAACTAGACCTGTACCACAGAGAGGCTCCATGGGGCTGAGACAGTATATAGAATGTATATATAACTAGAACTAGACCTGTACCACAGAGAGGGCATCATGGGGCTGAGACAGTATATAGAATGTGTACATAACCAGAACTAGACCTGTACCACAGAGAGGCTGAGACAGTATATAGAATGTACACATAACTAGAACTAGACCTGTACCACAGAGAGGGCTTCATGGGGCTGAGACAGTATATAGAATGTATACATAACCAGAACTAGACCCGTACCACAGAGAGGGCATCATGGGGCTGAGACAGTATATAGAATGTACATATAACCAGAACTAGACCTGTACCACAGAGAGGGCATCATGGGGCTGAGACAGTATATAGAATGTACACATAACCAGAACTAGACCCGTACCACAGAGAGGGCTTCATGGGGCTGAGACAGTATATAGAATGTATATATAACCAGAACTAGACCCATACCACAGAGAGGCTTCATGGGGCTGAGACAGCATATAGAATGTATACATAACCAGAACTAGACCCGTACCACAGAGAGGGCTCCATGGGGCTGAGACAGTATATAGAATGTATATATAACCAGAACTAGACCCATACCACAGAGAGGGCTTCATGGGGCTGAGACAGTATATAGAATGTATATATAACCAGAACTAGACCCGTACCACAGAGAGGGCATCATGGGGCTGAGACAGTATATAGAATGTATACAGAACTAGACCTGTACCACAGAGAGGGCTTCATGGGGCTGAGACAATATATAGAATGTATAAATAACCCCTTAAGGGCCGCTGATGCATTAATGCAGCATGCCCATTGGTCATCATGATGCATGAATTCAGCCCTGGCGAGTAACTCACCAGGGCTGCATTCCTACATCATGGGGTTGATACAGTCCTGGAGGGTCGGCATGATGCTCCAATGAAGTGCTGTCTCGCCAGCACTTCATCAGTGCATCATGTCGATTTATGGGAATGATGCACTTCTGTGTCAGTGCCTTCTTAAGGTTTATATATAATTATAATGTACAAACATTGTTGGCACTGAGATCTATATGACTTGTGAATATATACAAAGTATAACAACCATATGGGCAAGCTAACAGTGTACGGCAGTTCCAGGTCTGTGTGGGGGCAGGCAAGATCCGAGTAAAGAAAAACTAAATGCCACTGCTTATACGCCTTATACAGAAACCAGGGCTGTAACTTGTACACTGTGAACAAAATGTTGTCCAAATAACGGCAGAATCCTGGTCCTAAAGTTACCAGATATCTGTTGTTATTTTCACCAACATTCATTGTACATTTGTGTAGCACTGCACTGCCACCTCGGGCTTCTTGTAAAAACTACACTGGTTCAGTGGAATAGTAGTCCGGTGGTTTCCTGTTCAGTTTTACGAGGGTCCCTGGTAGATTTGATAGTTATTTTTTACAGTGTAGGCGTATATCTAACTCTATATATAGATCAATACCGTGAATCATCCATTTTTAGGCCTTGTATGTAGTTTATGGCACTTTGCTAAAGTCAGGGTGCAGCTTATACACAGGTGGGGTCTTTTAAAGGTATAATTCTAACAGCTGCAATTTGGACCTTCTGTTAAACCCTCTGTCAAAAGGATTTCAAGGCTGACAAAAGAATGAGGCACCAGAGGAAATCCCTTTCATTGAAGATTACTACAGATTTCCTCCACCAAAAAAAATGACATTATCATCCCTATAGTCCGTTCCCACAATGCCCTGTTGGTACCGGTTGTTGGTTGTCATGGTTACTGCATCCACACATACAATCCCATACAGGGCCATGTCTCTCTGTCTGTGTCCTTGACTCTAACCTTGACTCTCACCTTGAGATTAACTTTGACAACGTCCCTTGTTCCCCTTGTGGTGGTTAGGTTAAAGCTGGGGTGACAATGCATACCGGACGTACAGGACAGTGAATTTAATATTTCATGTTGAGAACGAGCTTTACCAGGGCGTGAAGAAACTGAATCTCATTCTCCACGGCCCTGTTGTCCACTATGAAGTCTTCAGAATAGCACCAAAATAGCCTTACCAAAAAGTGATTTTTTTTTAGGGGGGGGGGGTGGTGGTGGTGGATTTTAAGCCCCTTGGTGGGGAGGGGGTGAACCCCAATAAAGCCTTCACAATGATGGGGGGGAGTATATCCTGTCACTCTTTGTTAGACTCATGTCTTTAAAACCCATGTTACATGTCAAAAGTGACCCAGAAGGACGGCATAATGCATGGATACAGAGGCCCCTGATATGTGGCACTAATTGTGGCCATGTCCCATGTCGATTTCAATTCTAATTTAAGATATAGCCATGTGACTGTGCCAATTATTAATATAAGGGTATAAAACCAAGAGGCCTAGTGCCCTGATGGATCCGGACATGCTGTCCTTACAGGGTATGGGAAAACCCCCTATGATGGGGGAACCCCCTCATACTGACTCTCGCCTGTAAGGAGGTGAGAAAGGAGGCGTCTGCTGTACCATAAACTCTACCCTAGACATGTTTACACGCCCCACATTGACGTATGGCCATTATCATAATCCTTAACCACTAAAAGGCTCATAGTGTTATTCATGTATCACGCCGACCCTATAGGGTTGATACACTCCCAGAGGGTCGGCATGATACACCAGTGAAATGTTGATGAACAGTCTCATTCGCACTTTTTTTGTGCATCATGAAAACCAATTGACCAGGGGGGTAAGAATTTTTTTGCCCCCCTTGACTAGGGGGGGGTCAAAATAATTTCATTTGTCTTCAGTGAAAAAAGCCTGCGTGTTACTATAGGTTAAAAGGGCGCGTTCGCACGCGATTTTTGCCTCCCGATTGGGGGGTCGAAAGAATTTTGACCTGTCGAGAGGGGGGGGGCGAAATTTTGTTTGTGCGTCCGCGCGCAAACTCACCAGCCCCCCCCACGGTTGTTAAAAAATGATCACTCCCTTAGCGCTACTATAGATCAAAGAATGGCACGAAAATTAAGTGCATTAATGCCCCATCGGTTAACGTGGTGCCCCGCGTGGTGCAGGGCTGCAGCCCTGGTGGTTAACTCGCCATGGGGCTGCAGCCCTGGCGGTTAACTGGCCATGGGGCTGCAGCCCTGGCGGTTAACTGGCCATGGGGCTGCAGCCCTGGCGGTTAACTGGCCATGGGGCTGCAGCCCTGGCGGTTAACTGGCCATGGGGCTGCAGCCCTGGCGGTTAACTGGCCATGGGGCTGCAGCCCTGGTGGTTAACTGGCCATGGGGCTGCAGCCCTGGTGGTTAACTGGCCATGGGGCTGCAGCCCTGGTGGTTAACTCGCCATGAAGCTGCAGCCCTAGTGGTTAACTCGCCATGGGGCTGCAGCCCTGGTGGTTAACTCACCATGGGGCTGCAGCCCTAGTGGTTAACTCACCATGGGGCTGCAGCCCTGGTGGTTAACTCACCATGGGGCTGCAGCCCTGGTGGTTAACTCGCCATGGGGCTACAGCCCTGGTGGTTAACTGGCCATGGGGCTGCAGCCCTGGTGGTTAACTGGCCACGGGGCTGCAGCCCTGGTGGTTAACTCACCATGGGGCTGCAGCCCTGGTGGTTAACTCGCCATGGGACTGCAGCCCTGGTGGTTAACTCACTATAGGGCTGCAGCCCTGGTGGTTAACTCGCCATTGGGCTGCAGCCCTGGTGGTTAACTCGCCATCGGGCTGCAGCCCTGGTGGTTAACTTGCCATGGGGCTGCAGCCCCGGTGGTTAACTCGCTTTGGGGCTGCAGCCCTGGTGGTTAACTTGCCATGGGGCTGCAGCCCTGGTGGTTAACTTGCCATGGGGCTGCAGCCCTGGCGGTTAACTCACTATAGGGCTGCAGCCCTGGTGGTTAACTCACTATAGGGCTGCAGCCCTGGTGGTTAACTCACCATGGGGCTGCAGCCCTGGTGGTTAACTCGCCATGGTGCTGTAGCCCTGGTGGTTAACTCACTATAGGGCTGCAGCCCTGGTGGTTAACTCACTATGGGGCTACTTCCAAAGCATTGTATGTGCATAACTGTAGCTTTTACTGGTGGGTAACTCGCCAGGCATGCATTCATGCATCATCTTGAGCAATGGGCATGATGCATTGTTGATGCATTGATTAAATTAGCCGCCCTTGAAGGACTAAAGGTAAGTTACTTTGTAGTTCACAAAATCATTAAAATGTATCATGTCCATTGCTTGGCTTCATGCATCGATGAAATACTGGTAAGTGTATATAACGATATTAATGCATTTGTGGCTTAAGGCTTAAAAATTGGGCTTAATTTCCTTAAAATCTATTACATTAAAGATATTCAGATATGAGATGTCCAAAAAGTATAACCATATAGAACTTATGGGAAAAAAAAACCACCATAATATGTAGGCCTATATATGAAACATATTTAGACCCTTAGCATACAACCAAGGGGTTTGTGGGCTTCCCTAGCCCACTTAAAAGGGTCTGTATCTTCTCTTTGCTATCCCCTCAGGATGTGTGTGGTGCACATATGTGCGGGCACTGACACATTCCTCTACGAATTGTGTAATATAGTTCTCGCCATGAATATGACCTTAGTTGTCGAAATGGCGTTAAACATCTATTACTCACTCACTCCAAGGGGTTTGTATACAATCCTCGATATAACGTCGCGGGGGGCACTTCATTTTTTTTGATACGGGTGTGTGGCTGAACCCAGGACAACCTTTACCCTTACTAGGGCACTCGTTCGCGTTTTTTTTTCTTCGAAAGCATACCCTTGCTAGGGCACTTTTGACTCAATGATCCTAGATTTAATTCAAAATGTCTTAAATTTACACTGATTGGGGAGAAGATTGAATTTGGCTCATGCTATTTTCATGAAAACTCTGCTGATCTCCATGAAAATTGCGAAATTTCCCATGTAAATCGGGGTATTTTGCTGAAAGTTTACCCTTGCTAGGGACATTTGTGGCTGAAACAGGAGGCTTGCTAGGGACTTTTTCTTGAAAAAGTACCCTTGCCAGCCGCACATATGTGTATACATTACATAGAGAGTGCCCCCCCCCGGGTATAACGTGGTGGGAAGTGTTCAGGGCCGTTACCGACCACATGCCCAAAATGGTTCCTGACCCCGACGTGATTTGAACACGCAACCTTCTGATCTGGAGTCAGACGCGCTACCGTTGCGCCACGGAGTCGGCTGAATGCAGAGAGAAAACAGGGAGATCCGGCAATATATCTTGAAGCCTTTTATCAGTAGATAGCTGAGAAGTCTCTCTCCTTATCTGTAAGACGGGGCTTATACATACGTGGGGATAACCTAGTGTGTATTTGCTATAGGGGTATTATAGGAATTTCCGAAACTAAAGTGTGTGCCTTATACATGTATACAGGTTTCTTTTGATTTCGTTTCGCTTGATGGGACACGCCCTATGCAAAAAAAAACAACCCCCCCCACCCCTCCCCCCAAAAAAAAACAACAACACAAAAAACCCCACAAAACAACAACAACAACAACAAAGAAACAAACAAGAAACAACAACAACCTAACGCGTTAATAAAAGAATAAAACGGATTAATGTTTTGAACAGCAGCCCTTAAAGGGTAAAGCCCTACACATGATAGCATTGATAGATTCATAAGACCTCGCATGTGTGCCCTCCATTGTTGTATATCAGATATAAAGAAACCTCTATTAATTTATACCAATACCATCTGTCTACCTAACACCAGAAGACGTCTATAGGGACTTAGGGAGCTTTTATAGGAACAAAGAGGATTTCACAAAAAAGACAACTTTTATTAGAACATTGTGATCTGTGGGGAACAGTCATGCTGTGTTAGCTTCCCGGATAGATTTCATTGTAACCCTGTAAGGGAGGAATTTATAGTGGTGTTAAAACCCCTTAAGGGCCGCTGATACATTAATGCATCATGCCCATTGGTCTTCATGATGCATGAATGCAGCCCTGGCGAGTAACTCACCAGGGCTACATTCATGCATCATGACGACCCTACAGGGTTGTTTCATTTCTGGAGGGTCGGAAAGATGCTTCAATGACGCTGGTGAGCAGACTCGCCAGCACTGCAATGAAGCATCATGCCGACCAATGGGGCATGATGCACTCCAGCATCAGCTGTCCAATACCAGGAGTAGTGCATCAAACACGTTATGCGGCCCATATATATATATATATATATATATATATATATATATATATATATATATATATATATATATATATATATATATATATATATATATATATATATATGAGTGCTCTAGAACCCGTGGGACTGGTTCTACAACAAAGCTGGCAATATTGGTATGTATACAGTGGCATCTGGTTTAACATTTTCATCTTTTTACAGATACATGAGATTCTTATATCTGGTAAAAAGTTGTCAGTTTTGTCACACTCTCCCACGCTGCAGGATTGTAAATCTCAGCGCTCACTGGCCCCTCCCATCCACACTGTCTCCAGCGTGGACACCGCCGTAAGTCATCACTGGCATAAAGATTGAAACACTAGCAATACTTCAGGATTCACTTGTTTCAACTATCCCAGTTGGCAAACCTGTATTTGTAGCATTTGAGTAGCTTTTAAAGGGGTTTGTGATGAAAAAAAAAAGAAGTTTGTAATCGATGTCCTCCACGTGCAAAGCATTTTAAAGCATACTTTGGATTTCGAAAAAAATAAATTTAGACATTTTCCCCCCAAAACGTTTGGTAATTATAGCTTATAAAACGAAAAAATGCCTTTCTTAAGCTTAGAAAAAAATGTTTAGAGGGCATGTTCTGACGGCTTTTAATTTTTTAATTTATTTTTGAGTAGTTTAATATACCGTTCCAGCGTATGGGGATTTAACTGGAGGGTCTTGCCAATAGATAACGAGGGAACCTCTGTAATTTTTTTTTCAGAGAGTACTGAGGAAAACGTGCATGGACTAACACTTTTCCATTGTATAGACCAATAATCTCACAGCAGAAAGCATGGGAAAAAAACACCTTTTGAGTTGTAAGCAAAGTGATCAGAACGAGTTCATGAGAATTTAGTTAACAATAGGCCCACATGAACGTGCACGATTTATCTTATTTTGGTTCTAGTTTCCTATTTGGCAAGACCCCGCAGACATTGGCGGTCTATGACAGGAGAACGGCTGCAGATCTTTGTGTGGGCGGCCATCTTGAATTATGTATATCTCGGTATCCAAGGAAACACAATATATGAGGTCACTGTGCATGATGTGAAAACATGATTAGATTTCAAGTTTTATCGATAGACTCAGCTTCAGACTACAAGCTTATAAAATACTCTGAGGGGCAGGGCGTATTGGTATCCTGGTCCCTACATTTCAAAGAGGTTTTTTAACGTTGTTCTTGTGTGTTTGTAAGTTCTGATAATGTTTGTTTTAAACGTCAAAAAAGTCAACCTGGCCACAAAAGAAAGATTGTGACGTAATATGAAACTTATATTCATGGATTGAAAAGGTATATACGGTAGAATGAATATAATAGAAATGTTTTATTATGAGACTTTTCTCTCCTAACCTTTTTCAACAAATTTAAAGACGCCTGGACATTGGAAGTATGTTTTTTTACCAAATGAATGGGCAAGCAAAACCATATCAAAGGACCCTTGTACCACAAAGGGGATACACGTGTCTATTGTTTGTGTTTGTTTTCAAAGGACCTTTATAAAGGCCTTTAGGCCGGAGAAAAAATGTCGTCTTCAGGTGAAGGGTGTCGAAAGAAATGGGGTAGGTAGGTATAGCTTTTTCTTATATTTTGGAGAATTTTAAGGCCTCCTGGAAATTTTCACACCTATGAATTGAGTTGAGTTAAATACATTCTTATTTGGTACAAAAAAAACCCCACAAAACAACACTACATGCGGCATGGCTTTTACATTCGGGATAATAAAAAAGCTTCCATGTCTTTATAAGTGCAAAAAAAATCACATTTTTTCCCCCAAAGGGCCCATAGAAAAGTTAGGGTAGGTAGCGTTAGCTGAGCACAAGACTTGTTTTTTAGGCCATATGAAATATCAAATCCATATAAGTAAGACAGATGTACACACAGAGAGAGAGGTGGACAAACAAGGATTGTTTAACCTAGGCTTAACCTAAGGACAGCTGATCCGGGAGTGCATTGTGACCACCAGTCTGCTGACGAGCAGACTCACCAGCACTTCATCCGAGCATCACGCCGACCTTCCAGGAATGAATGTTAGGTGAGTAACGCGTCAATGCTGCATCGATGCATCATGCTGACATAAAGGGAGCGTACTCGCCCCACACGAACGGCATGATGCACTCGCAGAGGCTCGGCATGATGCACTCGCGGAGGCACGGCATGATGCACTTGCAGAGGCACGGCATGATGCACTCGTGGAAGCTCGTCATGATGCACTCGCAGAGGCTCGGCATGATGCTCGGATGCAATGCCAATAAATGCCTCTTTATAACAACAGGAGGCACCATGTTGACCTTAGTGGTTTATAACAACAGGAGGCACCATGACCTTAACGGTTTATAACAGGGGTCACCATGTTGACCTTAACGGTTTATAACAGGAGGCACCATGACCTTAACGGTTTATAACAACAGGAGGCACCATGTTGACCTTAACGGTTTATGACAACAGGAGGCACCATGTTGACCTTAGCAGTTTATAACAACAGGAGGCACCATGACCTTAGCAGTTTATAACAACAGGAGGCACCATGACCTTAACAGTTTATAATAACAGGAGGCACCATGACCTTAACGGTTTATAACAACAGGAGGCACCATGTTGACCTTAGCGGTTTATAACAACTGGAGGCACCATGTTGACCTTAGCGGTTTATAACAACAGGAGGCACCATGACCTTAACGGTTTATAACAACTGGAGGCACCATGTTGACCTTAACGGTTTATAACAACAGGAGGCACCATGACCTTAACGGTTTATAACAACAGGAGGCACCATGTTGACCTTAACGGTTTTTAACAACAGGAGGCACCATGACCTTAACGGTTTATAACAACAGGAGGCACCATGTTGACCTTAACGGTTTATAACAACAGGAGGCACCATGACCTTAACGGTTTATAACAACAGGGGGCACCATGTTGACCTTAACGGTTTATAACAACAGGAGGCACCATGTTGACCTTAACGGTTTATAACAACAGGAGGCACCATGTTGACCTTAACGGTTTATAACAACAGGAGGCGCCATGTTGACCTTAACGGTTTATAACAACAGGAGGCACCATGTTGACCTTAGCGGTTTATAACAACAGGAGGCACCATGTTGACCTTAACGGTTTATAACAACAGGAGGCACCATGTTGACCTTAACGGTTTATAACAGGAGGCACCATGTTGACCTTAACGGTTTATAACAACAGGAGGCACCATGTTGACCTTAACGGTTTATGACAACAGGAGGCACCATGACCTTAACGGTTTATAACAACAGGAGGCACCATGTTGACCTTAACGGTTTATAACAACAGGAGGCACCATGACCTTAACGGTTTATAACAACAGGAGGCACCATGTTGACCTTAACGGTTTATAACAACAGGAGGCACCATGACCTTAACGGTTTATAACAACAGGGGGCACCATGTTGACCTTAACGGTTTATAACAACAGGAGGCACCATGTTGACCTTAACGGTTTATAACAACAGGAGGCACCATGTTGACCTTAACGGTTTATAACAACAGGAGGCGCCATGTTGACCTTAACGGTTTATAACAACAGGAGGCACCATGTTGACCTTAGCGGTTTATAACAACAGGAGGCACCATGTTGACCTTAACGGTTTATAACAACAGGAGGCACCATGTTGACCTTAACGGTTTATAACAGGAGGCACCATGTTGACCTTAACGGTTTATAACAACAGGAGGCACCATGTTGACCTTAACGGTTTATGACAACAGGAGGCACCATGACCTTAACGGTTTATAACAACAGGAGGCACCATGTTGACCTTAACGGTTTATAACAACAGGAGGCACCATGACCTTAACGGTTTATAACAACAGGAGGCACCATGTTGACCTTAACGGTTTATAACAACAGGAGGCACCATGTTGACCTTAACGGTTTATAACAACAGGAGGCACCATGTTGACCTTAACGGTTTATAACAACAGGGGGCACCATGTTGACCTTAACGGTTTATAACAACAGGAGGCACCATGTTGACCTTAACGGTTTATAACAACAGGAGGCGCCATGTTGACCTTAACGGTTTATAACAACAGGAGGCACCATGTTGACCTTAACGGTTTATAACAACAGGAGGCACCATGTTGACCTTAGCGGTTTAAGATGACATGTTTAGTTTGTCTTTGAACCATGACTGACCAAAGACAACAGAAAGTAACAACTCTCCACACAATGTTACTGTCTCCTGAGATGACCAATGCAGTACAGGAAAAGAAGAGAGAAAAGTGGTACTTAAATTCCTGATGTTTAAGTGGCAGCTTCTATGTGAAGATGGACCCCTACTGCACCATATAGAAGTAGCTAAGGTCAGGGGTGCACCTTATCTGTGAGTACCTTTTCCATGAAAGCAGCCAAAGTTAGAGGTGTGCCTTATAGGCGAGGATCTAAACTGTTGCACAGTACTAAAATGATCAAAATTGATCAGATGTGCATCCCAAGGTGAAGGAGAACTTATAATGTGCACCTGGGATTTTAGTTTAGTCCTATTATACTGTGCTATGGTATCTATGCCCTGCCTACAGGGCGCACCCGGGATTTAAGTCACACTTGATTCTTTTCCATGTGCATAAGCCGCATATTTCAAAATATTTAGAGCTCTGTTGAGGAAATTTTGCCAAGTCTACAACATTTTCCTATGAAATTGGGTACTTCAATAAGTCTTTCCAAAAATTGCATGGTCCTTCAGAGAACGCTGATACAGGAGTGCGTCATACCCATTATCCGTCATGATGCACCAATGAAGTGCTGATGCAGGAGTGCATCACACCCATTATCCGTCATGATGCACCAATGAAGTGCTGATGCAGGAGTGCATCACACCCATTATCCGTCATGATGCACCAATGAAGTGCTGATGCAGGAGTGCATCACACCCATTATCCGTCATGATGCACCAATGAAGTGCTGATGCAGGAGTGCATCACACCCATTATCCGTCATGATGCACCAATGAAGTGCTGATGAGTGTGCTCACCAGCACTTCATTCAGCATTTTGGGGCGACATTAACAATTTTGACTGTCGTTGAGGGTAGCGTAACATTTTTTTGCACGTCTGCGTGAAAACCCTGTAGAGTCAGCATGATGCATGAATGCAGCCCTGGTAAGTCACTCACCAGGGCTGCATTCATGCATCATGCTGACCAATGGACGTGATACATTGATGCATTAGCCTCCCTCATAGTACTGATAAGACATAACTACACTTACCTGTATGAAGTATCAGTACCAGCATTATAGACATGGCAGTAGCTGTAGTAGAGACCGCCATCTGGGGGCTGGAACATGGGCACCTCCACATCCTACAGTGGTACAGTCCTCACTGTCTCCTACCACCTCAACACCTAGCCTAACATGGACTACATGTACTAGCACCTCATACCTGGGTGGGCGGGTGGGAGGGGGTGGTGCTTAAAGTCAGACAGCAGGGCAGGTAGAGGTGGGCAAGGCTGTCATCACACCTACTGTTATACCTTCCACATTTCCAGGTGGGTGTGAAATTGTCACCCTTAATTTGAATTATTTAAGATGGCTGCCAATATGTCTGTAATTCTTTAAAACCATCTATCTCTGCTTCTAATCAACATAGAAACATGGTTTCAAGTTTAAGAGACAAGGTAGGTGGCAGCCATTTTGAATATTTAATGAGATTATAGCAATATCACCAAAATTTCTCGGTTTGCTAACATTAGGAATTCTATCTAAGACATCCTTTATTAATTCATAAGGGAGTGGTCATTATTTATCAACAGGGAGGGGGGTGCATAAAAATTTCAGACCCCTCTTTAGGGGGGACTAAAAAAAATGTACCTTCTTTTTAGAAAAAAAGACCGCGCGCTACTATAGATTAAAGAGGGGTGCGAAAATTTTCTGTGCAAAAAATTGTGACTGCCGTCGAGGGGGAGGCATGAAAGAATTTCGCGAGTCTGCATGAAAACCCGCCACCCCCCTGTTGATAAATAGGTGCCTTATATGCGATTTGCGCCTTATACGTGAGGTATTACGGTAGTACTGTAAATTCCCTCATGTAATTCGCAGCTTAATGCGTCTTTTAGGTTTTACATGTCTGTGCTCAGTGTGCAGCTTATACGGTATCTAGAGGACATGTGCCTATTTTCAAGCCCCAGGTGGGGCTTATATGTAGGGTTCTCTCAAAGTCAGCGGGCAGCTTATACGAGGGTTAGGCTTATATACAAGGGGATTTACGGAAAGGGGACACACCTAAGTAGCACACAATATTGATGAACAATGGTATATATATTGTGGTAAAATATTGCCTTCTACGAATTCAATGAGCTCCTAAAAATGAAATTCCATGATATTAATGAATTTCCATGACAAAAATTACCATTTTCCCTGACATATTTCATTGTAAGTATAAATATTTCATCCCAATTGAGTTAGGCCCCAAGGAGAACTTCTGAAATTTAAGTGGGGGAATGTTACATGTTTATGGATTTTGTCATGAAATATTCAGTGTTCAATCTTCCTTGACCATAACTCTTTAAGGGCCGCTGATGCATTGATGCATCATGCCAATTGGTCATCATGATGCACCAATGAAGTGCTGGTGAGACTGCTCGCCAGCACTTCATTGGTGCATCATGACGATCAATGGGCATGATGCACTCCTGCATCAGCGACCTTTAAAGGGTTAACAGACAGATGCTGATACTTCCTACAATTCATGACATTCCATGACTTTTATTACAACAATGTATTCCATGACATTTCCCTGCCAATATTTTATTGAAATTCATTCATTGACATTAAATGACTTAAACTAACATTATATTTTATGACTTCCCATCACATTTAGGATCCCTGATAATAAAGTAATAATTAGAAAACTAATTTTCTTGGGAACAGACCAAATTTGATTGAAGACATCCATGATGACGGAGAACTGGGATACATTGTTAACCATTTGAAAACAACCAATGCATTAATGCATTTTGCTCATTAGTAGTTATGCTTCATAAAGGCAGCCCTGGTGTGTAACTCACCAGGGCTGCATTCATGCATCATGCCAACCCCATGGGGGTTTGGTACACTCATGGCAGGTGAGCATGATGCACCAATATAGTTCTGGTGAGTCTGGTCAGTAACACTGCATTGGTGCATCATGCTAACCCATAAACACGATACACCAATAAGTGGCACAAATCAATGCATCTCAGCTGTTTGTAAACAGTAAAGCAGGCACAATGATGTGAGTGGCGAGGTGATCCAGGTGGCTGTTGCTAAACCCTTGGAAGTTACTTCAGTCGGAGGTGTACTTCCAAAAAGGGAAGGCACTCTTCCTTGGTAGTCTCTTCTCTATTGCAATGCCAAATGGCAGTTCCCAACAGAAGTGGTCCAGAAGTGGTCAAGAAGTGGTTACTAACAACCCCTCAACTGGAAGTTGCTTTCTACACTCTGTCGCATAAGTATGTAGGTGTGGGCAGTCTGGGAAGCACTCAGGTGTGACCACTTTTCGGAACACAGTTTGATATGTGGGAAAGTGACTACTTCTGGACTACAGTGTTGGAAGTGATACTGATTGGTTAAGTAGTGGAGGGACATGGGAAGTGAGGTACCTACCCTGGAAAGCAACAGCTCAATATTTTTGCAACAGCCTCCAGCAGAGTGAAGCCATTCACACATGTAGCACAGCTGGAGTAGTTCTGACCAGTGTGAATCACCACCTGTGATTTTAATCCGGAACTGTCCTTAAACTCCTGACAACAATACAAGCAGCTTTGTATTACATTAGCCTGAGGTTTATGTTCTGTACGAGTTATATTATGTTCTTGTATTAAAATCAAGATCAGGCATCTCTTCCATGTGAGTCATCATGTTTGCTTTTAATACTTTTGATGTTAACTCCACACCACATATTGGACATGTCTCTACTCTATGTACTCTCTTATGTACCTCAATGTCCCTCTTGTATCTAAACTGCCGCCCACAGTCCTTTTGTGTATTTAAACCATTTGTACACACAAAAGTTTTACCACAGTTTAGACACATGTGCATGGGGTTTACCCCCTGGAAGAGTTGTCAAATGCATCTGTAGGTCACTTTCCGTTCTAAACCTTATTCCACAGTCAGTGCATTTACAAGGTTTGCCCCCTTTATGAGTCATCATGTGTTGATTTAAGCCACTTTTCCGTGCAAAATTTTACATCACACTGAACACTTGAATGGTTTTTCTCCTGTATGGGTCATAACATGTTCCTTTAAGTGACTCCTCATTGCAAACCTTTTATCACATGTTGGACACGCATTTAGTTTAAACACCACTCTGTGACTTTCCATGTCAGTCTTTGAATCACCTGCATCTTTGAATTCTTTATGGCACTGATAACATGTATAAAGTTCCTCCCCTATGTGAGTCATCATGTGTGTCTTTCAGGTACTTAGATTTGCAAACCAATCACCACACTGAGAACACCTCATGTGTGTGATCAGGTGCTGTTTGAAACAAGACAGTGTCTCTCCTGTGTGGATACTCAAGTGTTCTTTCAACTGACTCTTAGATCTAAACATTTTAGCACACACTGAACACACATGAGGTTTCTCTCCTGTGTGGGTCATCATGTGTTCATTTAAGCCACCTTTCAGTGCAAACCTTTGCCGACATTGAGAGCATTGGTGGGGTTTAACTCTTGTGTGGGTCATCATGTGATCTCTTAGATGCTGTGTACGAGCAAACCTTTTACCACACATTGAACATTCAAATTGTTTTGTATGGATCATCATGTGTTTCTTTAAATGACCTTTCTGTGTAAATCCCTTTCCACATTCTGAACACATGTAAGGTTTTTCTCCTCTATGACCCTTCTGTGTAAATCCCTTTCCACATTCTGAACACATGTAAGGTTTTTCTCCTGTATGACCCTTTCTGTGTAAATCCCTTTCCACATTCTGAACACATGTAAGGTTTTTCTCCTCTATGACCCTTCTGTGTAAATCCCTTTCCACATTCTGAACACATGTAAGGTTTTTCTCCTCTATGACCCTTTCTGTGTAAATCCCTTTCCACATTCTGAACACATGTAAGGTTTTTCTCCTCTATGACCCTTTCTGTGTAAATCCCTTTCCACATTCTGAACACATGTAAGGTTTTTCTCCTGTATGACCCTTTCTGTGTAAATCCCTTTCCACATTCTGAACACATGTAAGGTTTTTCTCCTCTATGACCTTTCTGTGTAAATCCCTTTCCACATTCTGAACACATGTAAGGTTTTTCTCCTCTATGACCCTTTCTGTGTAAATCCCTTTCCACATTCTGAACACATGTAAGGTTTTTCTCCTGTATGACCCTTTCTGTGTAAATCCCTTTCCACATTCTGAACACATGTAAGGTTTTTCTCCTCTATGACCCTTTCTGTGTAAATCCCTTTCCACATTCTGAACACATGTAAGGTTTTTCTCCTCTATGACCCTTTCTGTGTAAATCCCTTTCCACATTCTGAACACATGTAAGGTTTTTCTCCTCTATGACCCTTTCTGTGTAAATTCCTTTCCACATTCTGAACACATGTAAGGTTTTTCTCCTCTATGACCTTTCTGTGTAAATCCCTTTCGACATTCTGAACACATGTAAGGTTTTTCTCCTGTATGACCCTTTCTGTGTAAATCCCTTTCCACATTCTGAACACATGTAAGGTTTTTCTCCTCTATGACCTTTCTGTGTAAATCCCTTTCCACATTCTGAACACATGTAAGGTTTTTCTCCTGTATGACCTTTCTGTTTAAATCCCTTTCCACATTCTGAACACATGTAAGGTTTTTCTCCTCTATGACCTTTCTGTGTAAATCCCTTTCCACATTCTGAACACATGTAAGGTTTTTCTCCTCTATGACCCTTTCTGTGTAAATCCCTTTCCACATTCTGAACACCTGAATGGTTTAATTCCTGCGTGGATTGCCAGGTGTCCCTTTAAGACACTCTTCCCGGTAAACATTTTACCACACATCGGACATTCGTGTAGCTTCTCATCTCTGAAGGTTAATTCAAAACCCTCTGCCATTGCTACCTATGAGATGTTAGCGTAGGCACGTCTGTTACCATCTCATAAGACCTAGTGTTACTACAATAAAATAGCTGGTGGTGTTAGGCCAGTAACTAACAGGAAGTACTATGCAGTCCTTCACTATTCCACTTCAGTACTAACACCAACCCTTATTTTATACTGAGAAACCATAGTGGTTTCCCCCGAGTGCAAGTGCACCTGGGTGGGGGGACATTCCTCGTCACAAAAGTGAATGCAGCAGCGGATAGTCCTTGGGGGCTCTTGAGGCTGCCCATGAGTTAAGGGCACTTGAATGCATTTTCTCAGACTGCTTGAGGGATCGTGAGTCTACTCATGCGTTAAGGGCATAGTAATGTCATGCTTCCCTTCTCTCTGTTAGTTGGTGTAGGGGTACACTGTACTTCTAAAATACAAGCTATAATTTCATGGTAACTCCTGGTAGATTTATTTTTCTCCTGTACATATAGATGGGAATAGACTTAAACTTACATGCACATTTACATTTGGAAGAGTTGGGTTACATGTCATATGGTGTTCTCAGAATATTCTCTTTCTTTCTTTCGTCATATATAGGAAGCTTTCCCCCCCTTTTAAAACAGCTTCTCTATATCCATTTCCCTTGCCTCATAAATTTCTTTCCTCGTCCCCCTTTCAGGGTCAAGTGCACCAACAGGGTATAATTATATAATTAGCAGAACCCCAGTGTAGCCACTCTTGAGAGAACAAGTTTTTCCTCTGCAATTTTTTACCTTCCACTGTTACTTTTTCTCTGTGGACCTGTTACCACTCTGCACAGTTGTTAGCTGCTTGGAATAGTGAAAGGAGGGCTGGAGGTTAATTCAAAAGATCCTGGGATCACAACCTCAGTGATCTTAGGAATTATTCTGCCTTATCCTATTAAGCGATCTTAAGATTAGACTGCGTTCACTTTTCCTAGCCAGCACTAAGATCGATCTTAGCCTCAGCCCTCCTACACTATTCCAAGAAGTACTGACTGGGCACAGGGGTAAGAGTCCCAAAATAAAGGAATAGCTGTGGAGTCACTTTTCTTCACAACAGTGTTTTAACCTCCTGCACACTTAAAGATATTACATACAGGGGAAAAGGTATCTTCCCAGAGTGGTAAAGACATAGTCAACCAAAGACACACATAATAGCCCATGAAGGAAAGAAACGTCATAAACGTTCTCATTGCAGTAAACACTCCAAACAGGAATG
Source organism: Acholoe squamosa (assembly GCA_949317995.1). Classification (NCBI taxonomy): domain Eukaryota; kingdom Metazoa; phylum Annelida; class Polychaeta; order Phyllodocida; family Polynoidae; genus Acholoe; species Acholoe squamosa. Next base: position 3,105,946 of record OX439052.1, read on the forward strand.
TCAGTTAAAGGCACATATGAAGAACACCAGGAGCTTAATTTAAAAGGCTCTGCTATCGCTACCTATGAGATGTTAATGATTTCCCTCCCATATTCTATACTGCTAACAACATAATCTGCATTGGAGATTGTTGGCCGGTGGTCCGGCCATCCTGCCCGGGTGCCCCGGCGTCCTACATGGCCCCGGGGTGGTCATGGCCGACTGACTCCATGGTAGCCGGTGGTCCCCCATGGCCTGCTTGCTCCTTTAGGGCCCCTAACTGCCGCTGCGGATCCCATTTGGGGTACTGCTCGTCGCAGGAGTCACAAATGACTCCCATAATGCAGAAAATTAACCAAAAAACAAACAAAGTTCTTGTCCTGCCTGCCATGTGTGGCTGCTGCTTGCTGAACTACTGTCTCCCCAGCTGTGGGGGGAGAGTGTGAGGGGGTAACTGTTCTAATCTACACCAGGTGGAGGTGGTGCAGCGTCTTAAAGTCAATAGGCCAATAGATCACCCGGGTGATCTATTTGGACCATATCCCTATAATTGCCAAACTGTTGTGCTTACAGTGGTATAATTGGTCTCTATGATTATTCAGTCAAATTTAATTTGACATTAAGTAATGCAAGGTCTGAAATAAGGGAGTCCCAGTGCTGGCTGTGCTTATAAGGGAGTCCCAGTGCAGGCTGTACACAATGTGTAGTGACTAATAAGACCCACAATGGCAGTCAATCCACTGACAGAAAATATGATAGAAATTCCATATTCCATCCATCATAACTTCTGTTCTAGTACCAGTACGAAGAAAATTTAAACACCATTGAATTACTGAAGTTGTCAGCTTCCCGGTGGTGTAAAATAATCCGGGAAAATCCAAAATAAAAGTTTGGCATGTTTTCCCTACGGTACTTTAAGTGAAAAGGTAGATACCGGAATGGACAGATATAGATTGTTGAGGAGGAATTATACAAAGTAAACATGGAAATGCAGTAAATCTAAGGAGTGTGCCATCCCCACACATGTTCCATAATGTACAATTCTACAACATAGATATACAGCAATTAAGGGATGTGCATGTCTTCTATCGACAATCTCATTCATATGAGTCATAGTTTGTTAATATGAGTATTGTCAAACTTATCTTCAGACATCGATTTTGACACCTCTGCAAGGACGTCAATAGGTATTACAGCATATATCAGTGCCTCTGACCCTTAACTACTCCTTGACTTTGCACTATGAGGAAAATGCCCTCAAAACAATGTTGGGTTTCTGGCAATATTTCATGACAAAGCTTTACTGTTGTTTTCACAGAGATTCCTCACAACACCCAGAGCATTTCATGATAATTTGTTCAAATGACCATGCATTTGAGTGAACCTCTGTGTTTATATCATGTTATCATAGAATTACTCTGTCATGAACTCATTTTTTTGATAATGGGTTTTAAGCTATTTGGATGACATCACAGTGGAGAATGGAGCCGTGAAGAATGGGATCCAGTTTCTTCATGCCCTGATGGGGAATGGATTTTGCCTGTGTAGAGGATTGTGAATTCCCCAGCACGATGTACCGACTATCAGGAGCCGGTCATCGGATAATCCCAGTTTTTCATGAATAAAGTTGTGTTTAAGTCAATTTCGGTGGAATGCTAGCAACCTTACTTGTAGTGACCACATGTGCAAATGACTTACACCAAGGAATTCACAAGAAAATTATCTTTAAAATATTAGGGAGTGATAAATTTTTAACAATGGGGGGGGGACTGGTGGGTTTGAGGGGGGGTCAGAATTTTTTCAACCCCTTGACCGGGGGGGGGGTCAGAACTTTTTTGCCCCCTTGACTAGGGGGGTCATAATGATTTCACCTGTTTTCAGCAAAAAAGCCAGCGTGTTACTATAGGTTAAAAGGGCGCGTTCGCACATGATTTTTGCCTCCCGAGAGGGGGTTGAAAAAATTGGAAGCTGACCTGTCCATACTATGGCTGAAGGGGAGGGGTCTAGCGAAGTGTGATTTTAAAGGGGGGTGTTGGCTAATGTGTCACTAATGTGAGGGGTGTTGAAAATGGCCCCAAAAAGGTGCGACGTAATTGATGGGAGGGATTCTTGGTTCATGTATACATGTTATGCCAGGCTAAATTGATGAAATTCTCTTGTTTTGTTTCCAACTCCGAGTCACATCATAACATTAACATGTAATCAAATTTATTTATGCTTGTCAGTGTAGGTATCTCCCCAGATACCTGTATCAAAAACCAGGCAAGTGGCACTTAATGCAGATAATTCCTAATGGTGGTGTGAAAGAATGATATACAGCTCTGGGGAGTGACTCGAAATGGCTGTATTCATGCATTATCAAGGCACCATGCATAATGCCGAACAATGCGCTAGATGGTGGGCTTACCAGCACTCCAGTGGGCTTACCTAGCCCACTTAAAAGGGTCTACTTCTCATCTTTCCTATCCCCTCAGGATGTGTGTGGTGCACATATGCGTGGGCACCGACACATTCCTCTGTGAAATTGTGTAATGTTGTTCTCGCCATGAATAGGACCTTAGCTGTCGAAATGGCGTTAAACATCTATTACTCACTCAGATGCAATGGTGCCTTTAAAGGGTTACAGAGCACAGACTCAAGTATTTCTTATCTTATCTGTCTCTCTATAGACCCATACAGCAAGAAAGGGTGACTTTTTCATGAATAAAGTTGTGTTTAGGTCAATTTTGGTGGAATGCTAGCAACTTTACTTGTAGTGACCACATGTGCAGGCTGGTTGGTCAGAATTGACCGGGGGGTCAGAATTTTTTTACCCCCTTGAATAGAGGGGGTCAAAATAATTTCACCTGTTTTCAGCGAAAAAGCCAGCTCGTTACTATAGGTTAAAAGGGCACATTTGAACACAATTTTTTTTCACGTATCCACACGCAAACCCACCAGCCCCTTGATGTTAAAAAATGATCACTCCCTAATTTTGTCGACCTAATTTCCTTATGAAAATTCTAAAACCATTATTAACAACTTTTATAAAAAGTCACCCTTTCTTGCCATATTGATCAGGCATACTTCCGCAATCCCTCTCTGTCTGTCTGCCTCTGTCTGTCTGTGTGTCTCTCTCCCTTTATCTCTCTCTTTATCTCACTCACTTTATTGTGGCAGCTTTACTGAATGCATGTATTGATTAGGGACACTAATATATTGGTGCACCATGGTTATGGGTTTGCATGATGCACCAATGAAGTGCTGGTGAGTCTGCTTGCCACTTCATTAGTGCATCATGATGATCAATAGGTATGATGCATCTCCTGCACTAGTCAGCCTTACAGGGGTAAAAAGTAATTTTACCCTTTAAAGGCCGCTGATGTAGTAGTGCATCATGCCCATTGGTCATCATGATGCACCAATGAAGTGCTGGTGAGACTGGTCGCCAGCACTTCATTGGAGCATCATGCTGACCCTACAGGGTTGATGCATATACTCCCATAGAGTTGGCATGATGCTCCAATGAAGTGCTGGCAAGCAGTCTGGCACTAGGTTAAAATAAATAAAACGAATTAAAAAAAAAGAAGTCTTGCCAGCACTTCATTGGTGCATCATGACCACCAATGGGCGGGATGCATTAATGCATCAGCGGCCCTTCAAGGGTAAGGCTTGAAGTAACTATAACAAAAGAAGCAAGCAGCAGACAGGGTATAAATGTGTAGAATAGTAATACCTTTATTACATGGGAAACGTTGTGTTTTGTACGAGCACATCACTCAAATAATCTCTAGTACATACATGTATTGTAGAGCATTGTCGTTATCATCGTCTTTGTATATATACGTAAACATGTGGTAGCAGTGACTTAGGACAAGTAAACGGGTTTGGAAATGTTGGTATGTAGCACACCATGCATTTACAGCATTCATTAACAATTACATCTATAGCCTTGCAAAAAAGAAATATGCAATATTGTATGCTTAGCAAGATACACAAAGTTTTTAACCCTGTTTTTAAGGGCTGCTGATGCATTAATGAATCATGCCCATCATGATGCATGAATGCAGTCCTCCCGAGTAACTTGCCGGTGCTGCATTCATGCATCATGGCGGTCCTATGGGGTTGATATCATCATGATCCTGCAATGAAGTGCTGGCGAGCAGTCTTGCCAGCACTTCATTGGTGCATCATGACCAATGGGCATGATGCATTAAGGCAGTAGCGGCCCTTAAAGGGTTAATGTGGCGCTTATCTTTTTGACACAGTCCAATAACTGCTAAATTCAGTTACTGAATCTCTGTCTCAATGTACTGTGATTGTAGACTCAACAAATGCTAATTTTACCCTTTATGGCCTACTGATGCAGGAGTGCAACATGCCCATTCATTGTCAGGATGTAACAATGGAGTCCTTGCGAGCACTTCATTGGACCATCATGCAGATTCTTCAGGACAATATCTTGATGCATGAATGTAGACCTGGTCAGTTACTTGCGATGACTGTATGCATGCGTCATAAGGAACAACGGGCATCATGCAGTAACGGGCATCATGCAGTAATGCATCATTGGCCTTTCAAGGGTTTATCACCATTATGTATTTATATATAAGCAAACTCTTTTTTTTTCACTTCAGCTGTATACAAGTTTAGTGCCATGAACTTTTTCAGCTCTTTTCGTTTCTTTTATCATAAAGTATTTAACAATATTTGACTATGCAAAAGTAACATTTAGCTTTTATGATGAATATCAGTGCCTCCAACCCCTCTTGTCTAGTATATTCATTGATATTCATAATATGCAAATCAACATCAAGCCAGAACCAATGATGTTCCTTCATTTAACTAGGATATGCTTTACATCATCACAAGGAGAATGCAGAAAATAAATCTGCAAAAATTAACGTAGGGTGAACCGTAAAAAAATAGTTGGAGTAAGAAGTTGCTCCTGTTTATCACATAATGCTGGAAATAAGCAACACCGTACTTGGTATATTGTGTTGGGTCAGGCTACCCATCTCAACACTAAATATGTATCATTGGAATGATTTACCCTAAAAGACTGTATGATGCCTCCAGGTACTTGTGCGCTATTGCATCATGATGCACTGTTGCATCGTGAAACACTTTTGCATCATGATGCTCTATTGCATCATGATGCACCATTGCTGCATTCATGCATCATAACCAGAGCGGCATTCATGCAGTTAGTGACCAGAACTGCATTCATGCATCATAACCAGAGCGGCATTCATGCAGTTAGTGACCAGAGCTGCATTCATGCATCATAACGAGTAATGGGCATGATGCATTAATGCATTGGTGGCCCTCAAAGCCTAGACCCTTATCTGGGGAGCTCAGTCTTTATCAGCACCACCTTTGTGACTTGTGATGCTGACAAAATACCTGTAAAAGGCATGCATCCCTTAGCGGGTATTTAGCAACTGAATTGCTTGTTATGGAACAGTGGAAACAGATTATGTCGCGGTTACACATGAACATGTGCTATAACAAAGGGACAAAGCTGACAATCGACATGCGTCAGATCAATTTGATGAATGATTCATATCTTAGTGGATAACATATGGGACATAGTTTCAGTGAAACAAATGTCTTCTCCTGACACATCAGTCACCACTTTGTGCAAAACATGAAACACATTGGTTCACACAGCGAGCTGAACAAGAACGGCTTATTCTGATCAGTCTGTATAGAACAATGTTGCATCAATGCACCACGCCCATTGGTCATCATGATGTACAGCTGAAGGCCTGGCAATGTAGCCCATACGAGTAAGTCATGCATTGTGCCAACCCTACAGAGTCAAAACAGGACGGTCAACATGGTACTCCAAAAACAGTGCTGGCGAGCAGACTAGTGAGCACCTCATTATGCCGACCTATCGGCATGATCAACTCCTGTATCAGTGACCTTAAAGGGTTAAACACTCAATGTTTCCATTACCACAGTGTGCAGCAGTGTGTCATGTCCATTACCCTTTAAGGGCTTCTGATGCATTAATGCATCATGCCCTTTGGTCATCATGATACACCAATGAAGTGCTGGCGAGACTGCATGCCAGCACTTTATTGGAGCATCATGCCGACCCTCCGGGAGTCTATGTATCAAACCCATAGGGTCAGCGTGTTGCTCCAATGAAGTTCTATTGAACAGACTCACCAGCACTTTATTGGTGTATCATGACAACCAATGGGCATGATGTATTGATGCATTAGCGACCCTGGAAGGGTAAGACCGTACAATGCCCCTTAACGTACTGGCCGATTCTTCATATTGACCCTTTATGTGTGTATCAACCCTGTAGGGTTAGCACTTTGAATGCAATCAATATTAGAGCTAGAACACTGTATATAAACCCGATCAGGCCTGTAGGGTGGGCATGATGCATAAATGTAGCCCTGGCGAGTGCTCGTCCAACGACCAAGCTATTTGTATCACTGTAGGAATGGAAATGCATTTTAATCACAGGGAGATGGCTTGAATAACATTTAAGATATGGATATGTTTTAGAGAAGATTTTAAATGAAATAAAACATGTATGACTATACATTAGTTGTATATATATATATATATATATATATATATATATATATATATATATATATATATATAGATTTAGTTTCATACAACTCATGGATGCTTCTTTTTCCTCATAGAAGATTGTCTTTCAGAAAGTTGCTCTTTTTTAACCATATTCATGCAGGATCAAAGGTAGTTGATGGAATTTCACATACTTGTTTAATTTCCTATAAATCTGTTTTATTTGACTATAATAGAAATGATAAGCGCTCGGTGTATTTAAGATATTCCAGAAGCAAAACCACACTGAAGCGCACACACATACACAATTGATACTGTAGCAGGGGGGGGGGGAGGTGGCAGGCAGACAAACAGGCTGGTTTATACACAGAATAAAACTGCTTCATACATCAATGGTTTGACCCTGCTCCTAGTCCCGTTATGGGCCGCTGATGCAGGAGTGAATCACACCCATTGTCCGTCAGGATGCACCAATGAAGTGCTGGTGAGTCCGCTCGCCAGCACTCTACTAGAACACCATGCCCACCTTCCATAAGGTCAGCACGAAACCCTGGCAGGTTACTCACCGGGGCTGCATCATGATGACCAATGGGCATGATGCATCAATGCATTAGTGGCCATCAAAGGGTCATGATGCTGCAAGCTTTTTGCTCATATGCTGCATCACTGATTAGAGAATAGACAACGACCTTCTTCACATTGAGACTCAGATGCATTCGTGCATTATAGGACAACAGGCAGTCGAGATGTGAAGAAGGAGTTGTCTATTGTCTTTATAAAATGTTGTTCATTTCATTCCAATCACTTAAGTACCCAATTAAGGTATGTCTAGACCAATTAATGACCCTTGACTTGTTAACAGCTATGGTGACCTTGCTCAGGTGTGCACTACACTCCTATAATGCACTCAAGGTCACTTCTATCGTGCAGCAGAGCACTGCCAGACATTTCATAAACCAATTTAGGGCTGGCGAGTAAAGTTCTACACTTACGCCAATGCATCATGATGATTGCAGGAGTGTTACTCACAAGCACAGAATTCATGCATCATAACTGCCGAGGGACATAATACTTTGATACACAGTGCAGGGTTTAACTGTTATGTTACCATAGCAACAGGGAAACATGGTGACCACCAAGATAGCAGCTATTTACATGTACAATGATGCCACCTGGGGATCAATGACTGAACCAGTGGAAGGACTTTTGGCCATGCTCTAGTGAGATGACACTCTTGGAATGTTTTTATACTATCAATCTGTGAATACAGAGCTATTATGTCATGAAAATGTGGTTAAACACAATTTAAGCCTATGAAGGGGTTCAGAAGGATTTCAGTGAGATACAGAGATTGAACTAATACATGTACTTTCATACAACAATACATATCCACATTCGCTCATCAAATACGATCGACGTCAGACGTGACCAGTACAAAGTCTCCATATATATATGGTCCCTATTATCAAAATAATTGATATAATACTTTTTATCTTAATTATACAGTTTCTATATGGACTACAGCTTTTATATTTGAATTAATGGCAACAATTTATGGTTTTAATATGACCAGTGAGTTTTGACATCAAGGTCAACTGACTGATGGGTAACTCATCATGGTTTTAGCTTTTCAGAAACCATTTTAAATGGAGCTGTTTCAGCCTAGGCTAAGCCTATAACATATATGCTAAGCCTCATAAGGCTTGATATTCTAGATACAGACATATTTATAGTATATATGTTAACCCTTTCAATATTTGGGAGTATTATATTTCTGATGTCTTGAATTGGTTGAGGTTGAAGTGAGATAGTTCTATGGATACACACCAGGTGGCAGCTGTAGTTCACCAAAACCACCACCAGGTGGCCCCACTGACCCAGGTTTGTGACCTACACTCTCATAACACAACCTTGTTCTACTGTCACACATGTAGTGCCATACAGGATCTGCTTGGACATCATATCAGACACAGGTACATTAGATATCAGCCGTAGCCAACAGAGCATTATCAGATAAAGTCAGTTTTACCGGCCTAGTCCTGTGATTTGAATAGTTCCGTTGCTAGTTACTAGGGCTTTATACACTGTAAAGATCCACCAGGGGGCGTTATCTGTAGTTGTCATGGTTACGTCTGGTTCCAGGCAATATAACGCTCATCTGGATGCTTGTGACGTCATTAGAGGCAGCAGCCTCATTTTGAAGTCGGACGAGCTGCTCGATGGCGATCTTGCGCATGTCGACCTGCTCATGAAGGTCATGTCTCTCCTGGAGAAGAACAACCAGCTCCTCAGAGACACCTAGTGGGTAGAGTGAAAACAAGAATTATGAACTGTTCCAGGAAAACTTATTTGTTCAAGTGAAGTGTTACTGTTGTTTTAAGTGCCCAGCACATATATTTTTCAACCTACCTCTACCCCTAGCTCTTCTAAGAGGCAACAATGCAACTTTGCCCTTGGCGCTCATTCAATCAATTGCAACTACTCGTCAAAGTTGAGAACACCATCTACAACTTCCATGTCTTTGGTAGAGGCCGAGGACTATCTATTTGTAGACACAAAATTATGGAAGAGGGTTCTCAAAGTGAGTAGATATTGACTTACTGCGAATTTGTTTGTAATATTCTTCTGATGAGGTAGTAAATATGTGACTCACTTTGGATATATTGTGTTACACTGTTCTAATAAAGTAGTAAATATGTGACTCACTTTGGATCTGTTTGTAGAATTGTTCTAATACAGTAGTAAATATGTGACTTACTTTGGATCTGTTTGTAGAACTGTTCTAATAAGGTCACCAGGTCCTCCCCACTGCGATGTCTCACTGCAAATAGAAAAAAAAAGAAATGTGGACTCATTATTTCATTGATCAGATTAAAAAAGATTAAGACAATAGTAATTATTGATTTGAATATCATTCTTTGGAAGTCTGCAATAAAACACTTTAGATATCAAGTTGAATTGACTGATTATTTCCTAACCCTTTAAGGGTCACTAATGCATAAAATGGTAAAGGTGAACGATGACCAGTTTGAGCTGACCGTTTCTTCACGAGCGTGTCCTGCCCATTCTGCATCAATATAATCCATAATTAACTCTCATTTACCCATCGTCATCGCGAAATGCTGACCGCCGCCATTTTGAATGTTTACGTTTCAAAAAGGCTGCGCATGAGCAGTGGACCTATGACGTCATCGTGCGGATTTTCCGCGGGTTATTTAACGCAGGGGTACAACACGCGGTCTCAGTGCATTGTCAATGGAGCATCGATATTCACCTTGACATAAATGCATCATGCCCACTGGTCGTCATGATGCACCAGTGAAGTGCTGGTGAGACTATGTGTTAGCACTTCACTGGAACATTTTGCTGACCCTCAATGAGTTTGTGTATCAACCTCGGAGGGTTGGCATGATGCACCAATGAAATGCTGGTGAGCAGACTCTCCAGCACTTCATTGGTGCATCATGACGACTAATGGGCATGATGCACTCCTACATCAACGGCCTTTAAAGGGTTAAGGATTGTTGATGTAGGATGGCATGATGCCAAATGAAATGATTAGTCTTTTCAGCTACTTCAGGATGAAATCTCTTATCATTGATTTCAATGGAGCAAAGAACAGATGAAGGGAGACGGATGGTCCATCCGTCACAGTGGATGCAGCCCTATAGAAAACCTTTATTTTATCTGTTATCAACCTGAATTATTTAGAAAGTAAACTTTAAGATCTAAAATAGCTATATTTTGAAATAGTTATACTCAGATACGTCTAAAGGCAAGAAATGACAAAGTTGGAAAAAAGACATACTTTGGGGTTCAGGCTTCATTTTATCGCCCTTCCAACTTGTAAACGCTAAATGTTACTAAATATCCCATAGTGGAAGTACTAAACTTTAGTTTGTAAATGTGGATCATCACGGTAAAATGTAAGTCCGTGCACCCCCTCACGGGCATACCTTTTACCGTGTTGATCTGCAAATGTATTTGCTCCGAATAGAATGCTTTAAAAGAGGCAGTCTTACATTTCTTACTTCTGCCTGTTGAGTTCTGAGGTACAAAATGATACACAGTTAACAGGCCTACTCACGTAGGCCTGTTACCAACATTCATTTCCATTATTTTTTAACCCTAGAATGTATGCCTTTAACCCATATTCCTTACTCTGGTTTCTGGTGGTACCTCAACTTTTCCTCATTGCCCCAGTCCCTGAATACAGGTACCAGTTTCTATTATGGCAAACCTTTCCCATCACAACCCCCTTAAATACCCGTCAATCCCTTCATTATGGAAATCCCCACGTGTCAGAAATAGTTCCCCAGAACCCCATGTGGGGGCGTGATGGTCATCCATCAATTAGAGTATGGCGGGTAAGGGGAGCAGTGATCGGTTGGTTGTGCCTTTCCGGAGCCCACTGGTAACCCTTTGGTTTCACCTCCGGACCCCGTTGCGGTAAATGGGTGACCCCATGGTGATTTAGTGGGGCCAGGGATTTTTTCCTGACCAGCCAGTTACCAAAAATAGGAAAAGGTCCTGAGAGGACTGAAATGCTGCGATTGGATCAGTTGGTTGACAACAAGCAAACAAGCAGAAAGTTTGTTGTGTACGTCTTGCAGTACCCAGCACTTTCTTCTTAGGGACTGATCATTTTTGAACAACAGGGGGGGTGGTGGGTTTGCGCGCGGACGCGTGAAAAAAATTTCTACCCCCCCTGTAGAGGGAGTAAAATTTTATTGACCCCCCCATAAGGGACAAAAATTGCGCGCGAACTTCCCCTTTTAGCCTATACATGTAGTAACGCGCGGGGTTTTCCACTGAAAACAGATGAAATTATTTTGATCCCCCACCAGAGGTGTTGAAAAAATTCTGACCCCACCCGGTCAAAGGGTTGAAAAAATTCTGACCCCCCTCAAACCCACCAGCCCCCCTGTTGTTAAAAAATGATCACTCCCTTATTTGGATGTTTAGACCTTGGTATTTCAATGGGTAACTACAGTATCCGGCGATATCCCTGTTATATATATGACCAGACGTGAGAAGCTTGCCTAGCTCCCTTGAATGAATTGAGTTTGGACTAGGCAGGCCAATTATGGCAAGCATCAAAACACAACACAGAATTGGAGCAGTCTAGTCTGCACACTGTCAAACAATCCTAGGTGACTGCATAGAGGTGGAATGATAGACCTCCATGTGAGGACTTTGCCTGTGTTTAGGGTGGGGGAGGGGGATGAGGGGATGAGGGGAGTTGGTGTGTGGTCCAAGGGCAGTATATGCTAAAGAGAGGCAGGATCAGGCAGGGAGGGGTGCGGGCGGGGTTGGTGAGAGTTTGTAGGAGAAGGGGATTCGGAATGGAAATAGGTATAGGGTGGGATGAGGGGAGACATTCCTTTCATTGTAGCAATGGTTAACACTGCTTATACATACTTTTTATCCATCACTATTCTCAAAAAGAGAAGCAGATGTCTAAAAGTAATACAAGGCACATTAGTGGTTTATATTGAAATATCTTTCTCAGTCTCTAGGAGTGGTGCTCCAATGTTCTCTACTGCACCCCCTCATACATTAGACATTGAAATAATTTTAACTCAATTATTTTCATGAAATGCTCAAAGTTGACCTTTAGAACAACCCATTATCAACAGAAACAGGATGGATTTCTCCATACTGATACATTGACATGCAGCTAAACTGCGATTGGATCAGTTGGTTGACAACAAGCAAACAAGCAGAAAGTTTGTTGTGTACGTCTTGCAGTACCCAGCACTTTCTTCTTAGGGACTGATCATTTTTGAACAACAGGGGGGGTGGTGGGTTTGTGCGCGGACGCGTGAAAAAAATTTCGACCCCCCCTGTAGAGGGAGTAAAATTTTATTGACCCCCCCATAAGGGACAAAAATCGCGCGCGAACGTCCCCTTTTAGCCTATAGTAACGCACGGGGTTTTCCACTGAAAACAGATGAAATTATTTTGATCCCCCACCAGAGGTGTTGAAAAAATTCTGACCCCACCCGGTCAAGGGGTTGAAAAAATTCTGACCTCCCTCAAACCCACCAGCCCCCCTGTTGTTAAAAAATGATTACTCCCTTATTTGGATATTTAGACCTTGGTATTTCAAATGGGTAACTACAGTATCCGGCGGTATCCCTGTTATATATATGACCAGACGTGAGAAGCTGCCTAGCTCCCTTGAATGAATTGAGTTTGGACTAGGCAGGCCAATTATGGCAAGCATCAAAACACAACACAGAATTGGAGCAGTCTAGTCTGCACACTGTCAAACAATCCTAGGTGACTGCATAGAGGTGGAATGATAGACCTCTATGTGAGGACTTTGCCTGTGTTTAGGGTGGGGGAGGGGGATGAGGGGATGAGGGGAGTTGGTGTGTGGTCCAAGGGCAGTATATGCTAAAGAGAGGCAGGATCAGGCAGGGAGGGGTGCGGGCGGGGTTGGTGAGAGTTTGTAGGAGAAGGGGATTCGGAATGGAAATAGGTATAGGGTGGGATGAGGGGAGACATTCCTTTCATTGTAGCAATAGTTAACACTGCTTATACATACTTTTTATCCATCACTATTCTCAAAAAGAGAAGCAGATGTCTAAAAGTAATACAAGGCACATTAGTGGTTTATATTGAAATATCTTTCTCAGTCTCTAGGAGTGGTGCTCCAATGTTCTCTACTGCACCCCCTCATACATTAGACATTGAAATAATTTTCACAAATAGTAGAATCAATGGATCTTAACTCAATTATTTTCATGAAATGCTCAAAGTTGACCTTTAGAACAACCCATTATCAACAGAAACAGGATGGATTTCTCCATACTGATACATTGACATGCAGCTAAAGTGGACCCATTACATAGAGTGAAGTATATTTGATGTGAATCTAACATAGGATATTTGAAAGATGTGATAATATAGTAGAATTGAGGTATTTCCGCAGGCATACTGGGCTATACACACAAATATGAATGTTATAGTTTCCACTAGATGGTGCCAAAGCACTGGTCGCCCCCCCCCCTGGGGTGCCATGACAACACCCAGGGTGCACTGCTTCCTGTCCGCCATGACAGCAGCACCACCTACTTCCTATACGCTGTCACAGGAACTAATCATCAATCTCCCAACACAATCAAAGGGAGATATTGACATGTGCGTATGGAGAGTGTCAGATATGTCACTCTCCAAGCAGTATGTGGTCCACATAAGTGTATGGGGAATATTGGCAGACTTGCCACATTGTAATGGTCTGTTTGAGTGCCAGGGTCTTAAATAAGCACCGGTCTCGAATGAGGGAAGGGGTTGTAGGGATACTGGAATTAATCTTGAGCACTGAAACAGTATTCAAATAAACACCTGACTGGTATAAGCGCCGGATACGGTTAGATTTGAATCAATGAGGGCCTGTGCACTTAAATAGACCACCACAGTTTTATATGAGATACCGGAAATGTGCATGGAGAGTGTGATACACAATAACCTCTCTCATTTAGAGTTTCATAACTTTACTTCAGTCTGATTTCTTCTCTGTTTCAGCTTGTACACTGGTGAGACATATTGCAAACTCCAAAGTTCCTTTTTAGGACTGTGCCTAAAGGGACCATTCTCAATAGTCATAAAGCTAATTACAATCTGTTATTACATAATGCCCATCAGTTGGCGTGATGCCTGTATGAAAGCGCCCCTGGCTGACATCCAGTCTACATAATGTATCATGGAGACCTTACAGGGCTCATATTTGATACAGCCCCTGGAGGCCTGCCGTGAAGCATGGGTGACTTGCCAGCACTTGATTGGTGCATCACAGTGACCAATGGCCATGATGCAGGAGTGCATCAGCGGCACTTAATGGCTACATATCAATGTAATTATAGGAGTAACAAGGTATAAATAAAGAATAATTGAACAGTGATGATGAAGGCTCAAACCAGTAGGAAATCGATAAATTGATCATAGAAATATTTCTACTGTAATTTTGAATGGATAGGTCGAGTTAGCTGGCACTTTCCTCACTGCTTCACAGACTAAAAATTTTGATTCATCTGGTACCTCAAGGGTACTCTAAGCTGAAGCAGTCACAAATCGAACATTTCTAACCAGTGATCTACTAACCCATTTTTATATATAGCATATAGCGTAACTATTTGAATGTATCAAGGCAAACCCATGACCTTGATAAACCACACAAGGCCGCCATACATGCACACTCAGCATGCAGCTGTTTGGGTGTCACGTGACTGTCAATGTCAGGACGAGGCTGTAGGAGGATTCTGGGAGTTTCACTAGTCCCTGAAGTGTCTGGTGAGGATGTAAACATGAACTTAAGGTAACAGTGCACCGGTCCTTACCGCTAACTCTATAACCAGTCACACGACTGGAGGAGACGGAGGAATTTTAAAAAGCTGGTGCCACTAGAACCGAGTCACAGAAAAGCATTGGATGTAAGCCTTTGTAAATTTAAATGTCATAAGAAAAGTTTATTCAACTTTTATTTGTTTCATTCCTGGTCTTTGTATCTTCCAATTGTTTCAGTAAGTTTGCCCCCTCTTAGTTATTCTATTAAAACATTTATCACTATCTCCTTACTTTTCATGTATTGGCTAATATTAACCGTCATTACCCTATCACTTCTACAGATGTTGTGGTGCTAACCAAGCTAAGATGGTAACTAGGAGTCAGGGCATAGACATTATTTTTCTTTTGTGGGAAGATTTGAGTGAACACTAGATATGTAAGGACAGTTATCTAGCTTTTGCAGTTATCTATTTTTTCCAGGACCTTCACCTAGTTGTAGTAGGACTAGATACTATCAAGGCACTTACCTAGTTGTGGCAGGAGTCTGGGTAGGACTAGATACTATCAAGACACTTACCTAGTTGTGGCAGGAGTCTGGGTAGGACTAGGTACCATCAGGACTCTCACCTAGTAGTAGTCTGGGTAGGACAAGGTATCACCAGGACCCTTACCCAATTGTGGTAGTAGTCTGGGTAGGACTAGGTACAACCAGGACCCTTACCCAATTGTGGTAGTAGTCTGGGTAGGACTAGGTATCACCAGGACCCTTATCTAGTTGTGTCAGGAGTCTGAGTAGGACTGGGTACCATCAGGACTCTCACCTAGTAGTAGTCTGGGTAGGACAAGGTACCATCAGGACCCTTACCCAATTGTGGTAGTAGTCTGGGTAGGAATAGGTATCACCAGGACCCTTAACTAGTTGTGTCAGGAGTCTGGGTAGGACTGGGTACCATCAGGACTCTCACCTAGTAGTAGTCTGGGTAGGACAAGGTACCATCAGGACCCTTACCTAGTTTTGGCTCTGTTCTGGGTAGGACCAGGCCCTACTCAGACATTCTGAAAGTCCACAGCCTCATTCTGGTCTTGCCCTCATTACATACTTCCGGTGGGATGTCATTACTTCCACTTCCGGTCTGGTCTAAGCCATGAATAACAAGGTCAAGGTCACTAAGACGCATGTGTACACTCTCCAGACGCATGTTTTGAGGGGAGGATGTGGGTGGTGTGTACACAGGGGGAGCAGACCTATGGGGGGAGATTGAAAGAAAGTGATATTTCCCAGACGTCTGTGAGGTCTGTTTACCCATGTTGTATTAGCTCGGGTCGACTACCAGGGGAATGGAAATTAGCAGCGGGTCGGCCATGTTCCGGGAGGGTAGGGCAGATAAGACGCTCATTGCGGAAATTCAGGAAGATATTCAGTAGCTTTGGCATGATTCGGGTTGGGAGATGATGGAGGAGGTGGGCGGTAGGAAGGTGCAGGAGGGGGAAGAAGAATGATAAGTTTGGCAGATAGGGCAAGAGGAAGGATAGGGTTAGCACAGGGACAGGTGGAGAGGAAGTAACAGAAGGAAGGTACATGGTAGGAGGTTGACCGGAATGGGGTGGTGGTAGAGGAGAGAAAGGCCAGGGTCTGAGAGACGCCGACCTGTTGCTTTGTCCCTGCAGGCTCACATCAATAGTCCACTAGGCCTCTGTCGCAGAAATTTATATAGGAAATGTATGGCTCAATCGTGCAACAAATGCCAAGTGGACTATGGGTTTTAGGGTTAATTCTGGGGTTAGATAGAGGACGGTATGATATAGAAGGAGGAAAGGGCAAACGCAGGATGGAGGGGCTGGAGGAAGATGATTATTCATATGTTTTATGGTCATTTTGAATGCTGTTACTGGCCGTGAGATACGGGGCTGGGTTATCTCACCGCGGTGTGAGATACAGAGCTCTAAGACTAAACCTATGGGGCGTTCATATTCCACTGTTCCAAACATGAAATGATGAAATGAAGGAAAGTTCAGCTCAATCCTTGAAGATTGATTAAGGCATTAGTACTTCATGATGCACCAATGAAGTAAATCATGATGCACCAATGAAGTGCATCATGATGCACCAAAGAAGTGCTTCATGATGCACCAATGAAGTACTTCATGATCTTCACTGGAGCATCACACCAACTCTCATGGAGAATATCAACCCCTTGCTGCAGCCCTGGCGTGTCACTCACCAGGGCTGCATTCATGCATAATGCTGACCCATGCTGCCCATGGTCTCCGTTATAATGAATGTGTCATCCATAGTGGACTTGAACCATTTAAGGGTCACTGATTCAGGAGTGCATCATGCCCATTGGTCATCATGATGCACCACTGCTGGTCAGACTGCTCACCAGCACTTCATTGGAGCATCATGCCGACCCTCCAGGAGTGTACCAATTCCTTAGGGTCGGCATGATGCTTGAATGCAGCCCTGGCGAGTCACTCGCCAGGGCTCCATTCATGCATCGTGACGACCAATGAGCATGATGCCGTGATGATGCATTGAAGCATTGGTGACCCTTCCTAATATGGCAATAACATGTAAGACCCGCCCCACCCCACCATCACACCCACCCACACTCTTCCACAAATCACGTCCAATCTCGCCAAGTCTCGTTTATAGCACGTGACCTGTTAGCAGAGCACACTGTAGCCTGGGCTCATGTCCAAGATATGATATATTAGCTCCAGGTTTTGATCCTACATTGATCCTACAGGAAGTGTAGTCCCATTTATTTTAGTAACAAATAATTATAATTTTAGATTGTGATTGTACTTTGACTTTTGTGGCAAAAGACAGAGGAGTCAATCAATATCGTTTACAGTGAATCAGTGACCTTTAATTTGGGCTGCTACGACAAGCCACATTATAATTTCTGCCCTCGAATGGCCCCTCTTTACGTTCCTCTACTAATCATCACTATAAAAGGGATAATTCGAACTCTGTGTTCAATTGAGACCTCTGCGCTGAAAGGTACAAGCAGTATATATACACAACCACTCTCAGCCCGGCCCTCTACCTGTCCCAATTGGAAGGCTGTTAGACTGGTACAGATGTCCAGGCTAGTTCATCAGCTATATGGACCTCACCCTGCCTCACGCCGCACATGGCCAATGACGTCAGGGCTGCATAGAAATGCCCTTATTGGCCACTAGGGGGTGTGACATGTTCACTTCCGATTACCTAAACGAGGCGATTTTAACCCTTTAATGCATGAATGTGTCATGCCCATTGGTCGTCATAATGCATGAATGCGTCATGCCCGTTGGTCGTCATAATGCATGAATGCGTCATGCCCGTTGGTCGTCATAATGCATGAATGCGTCATGCCCGTTGGTCGTCATAATGCATGAATGCATCATGCCCGTTGGTCGTCATAATGCATGAATGCGTCATGTCCGTTGGTCGTCATAATGCATGAATGCGTCATGCCCGTTGGTCGTCATAATGCATGAATGCGTCATGCCCGTTGGTCGTCATAATGCATGAATGCTTCATGCCCGTTGGTCGTCATAATGCATGAATGCGTCATGCCCGTTGGTCGTCATAATGCATGAATGCGTCATGCCCGTTGGTCGTCATAATGCATGGCACACTGGCAAGTAACTCCCCAGGGCTACATTCAAGCATCATACCGACCCATCATACCGACCCATCATACTGACCCATCATACTGACCCATCATACCGACCCATCATACCGACCCATCATACCGACCCATCATACCGACCCATCATACCGACCCATCATACCGACCCATCATACCGACCCATCATACCGACCCATCATACCGACCCACCATACCGACCCACCATACCCACCCATCATACCCACCCATCATACTGACCCATCTAGTTTGTTTCCGCGAGTTTTATTTTCGTTTCCGCAAGTAAACCTTTTGTTTACCCAACTTTATGTTTTGTTTCCACAACTTAACATTCACAATTGATTGACTATGCACAAAGAAAAAGTATTAAGTTGTGGAGACAAAAGTATAAGTTGCGAAAACGAAAATTAAAGTTGCAAAAACGAAAATAAAACTTGTGGAAACGAAAATAAAAGTTGCGGAAACAGAAATACTACTTGCGGAAACAAAAATACTTCTTGCTAAAACGAAAATACTTCTTGCGGAAATGAAAATACTTCCTGCGGAAAAAAACTATAGAAATAAATGTGTAAAAACAGATGTCCTTTACAGGGCTCCGTAGTACCTAGACGTGTGAATAATGATATAATATTATAGTATTTTGGATCATGTGTTCTGGGACAATGTGATTTACTCATAAAACGTGTGTATTTGATTACTGTTACCTGTACTATCAACTTCTAAATTTTCTATTCTTGGTACTATCAATAGGATGTGGACGCCTTGTCCTCCTGGTGATATACACTGGTAGCAATTTTTATTACTGATAGCCTCATTTTGTTTTGTTCATTGGTCACCACGAAAAACGTATTACCTGTATATGATTGTTATGGCCAATACAAACTTTTCAAACTCAACTCAACTCCTACAGGAGGGCCGGCATGATGCTCCAATGAAGTACTGCAAGCAGACTCACCAGTACTTCATTAATGACAGAATGATAAATGAGAGTGAAGATGGATACACCATGTTGCCCCTGTAGGGTTAAGTTCTTAGTCGGCCATCTTGTATAAACAGGATGCAGGGTACATGCGTTAGTACCCATACACAGTACCAGCGGGTGTATGAACAGTCCGACAAGTTGTTTTAAGAGGAGAGTGCACTGTAAAAGACTCACTCACTCACTAGCAATATCATTGGTGCTCATTATATTAGGCACTGTCTTCGGTGTTCAACCCTCTAAGGGCCGCTGGTGCAGGTGTGGCAGACCTGATGAGTTACTCATGCCTCATGTAAACCAATGCACTAACTGCCATTGCACCAACTGCCATTGCACTAACTGCCATTGCACTAAATGCCATTGCACTAACTGCCATTGCACTAACTGCCATTGCACTAACTGCCATTGCACCAACTGCCATTGCACTAACTGCCATTGCACCAACTGCCATTGCACTAACTGCCATTGCACTAACTGCCATTGCACTAATTGCCATTGCACTAACTGCCATTGCACTAACTGCCATTGCACCAACTGCCATTGCACTAAATGCCATTGCACTAACTGCCATTGCACTAACTGCCATTGCACTAACTGCCATTGCACTAACTGCCATTGCACCAACTGCCATTGCACCAACTGCCATTGCACTAACTGCCATTGCACTAACTGCCATTGCACTAACTGCCATTGCACCAACTGCCATTGCACTAACTGTCATTGCACTAACTGCCATTGCACTAACTGCCATTGCACTAACTGCCATTGCACTAACTGCCATTGCACTAACTGCCATTGCACCAACTGCCATTGCACTAACTGTCATTGCACTAACTACCATTGCACCAACTGCCATTGCACCAACTGCCATTGCACCAACTGCCATTGCACTAACTGCCATTGCACTAACTGCCTCTCCCCCTAAGATAAATTTCACATTGTACCAGAATGCTGTGTGGCTATGTTATGATCTAAGATATAAATCATATATAAAATGACACTCATCCATCTGAATCCATCATAATCTATGTCCCCTAATGATGTCGTGCACATTTTCAGTCACATCTATCAGCTCAAGCTTGACAGGGTGTGTGAGCAACAAAATGTCTGAAACATACTAGGCCTCTACCTCTGTCCTCCAGTCATTTCTGAACTCTTTTAAAAAAATACTTTGCAAAAGAAAATGAAAGGTTGCCTCATTTGCAACAAGTAGAGGTCTCTAGCCCTTAACCCTTTAATGGCCGTTAATGCATTAATGCATCATGCCCATTGGTCGACATGATGCACCAATGAAGTGCTGGTGAGACTGCTCGCCAGAACTTTATTGGTGCATCATGCTGACCCTCCGGGAGTATGAGTATTACCCCAGAGGGTCGGCGTGATCCTCCAATGAAGTGCTGGTGAGCAGTCTCGCTAGCACTTCATTGGTGCATCATGACGTCCAATGGGCATGATGCACTCCTGCATCAGCGGCCCTTAAAGGGTTAACCCTTATAAAGTTAGATTGTCTTTGTCGTATATAAGCACCCCACTAAAGCATCATGCCCATTGGTCATCCTGATCATGTCACCAGGGCTACATTCATGCACCTGGCTGGCCTTTGTCCTATATAAACACCCCACTAAAGCATCATGCCCATTGGTCATCCTGATCATGTCACCAGGCCTACATTCATGCATCTGACTGGTCTTTGTCCTATATAAACACCCCACTAAAGCATCATGCCCATTGGTCATCCTGATCATGTCACCAGGCCTACATTCATGCATCTGGCTGGTCCTTCAGGGCTCATACTGTGTCGAATTGTTTGTCATACAAATGTCATGGAAATAAAGATGGAATCCTTGCCCTAGAGTTGCCAGAGACATTTCTTTCAAAGAGATTCTTTATAGAACTGGCCTCTGTATGGTTGGCCACTGTTCAGTTCTAAAAGGATCCCTGTTAGATTCAACAGCAGAGGCATAGGAAACAAATCTTAATTGGGGGGCCCAGTGGGGGCCCCACCACAACCACCCTGAATTGTTGGCTTAAGCGCGATGATGCCTATACATATGTAGATAGAATTTTACAGAAAAGTAATTTTTGGGGAATTTTAGACATGATTTGAGGCTCAGGCCCTCATTTTCCCTATCCCATGACCATATTAATCTTATTTGAGATGCAAAGTTTTAGCTGCTTATCCAATCTATTACGAATTCTTGGCAAAATTTGGGGGGCCCAGACATACCCAGGCCCCCCTTCCTTTGTGATTAGGGGGGGGGCTGGGCCCCCTGGCCCCCCTTTTCCTACGCCCCTGAACAGTTATTTTTTACAGCGCATTCCGTTACAGTATCTGAACACAACCACTGTTCAACACTAACTTTAGTGGAAGTGGGCCTTTATACGGTGGACAGCCACTTAGTGGTTTTCTTTAGCAAAGTTGACAGATAGCCTCCCAAACCCACCATGTAACACACTCACTGAGCGATAATCGGGGGTTTAAGAACCAGGTCACGTGCCCCAGAAGTGTGCAGGTGCTGCTGGGTAACAGGAAGTGATCATGGACTGCCCATCTGTTATGTGGGTTCTGGTTTCCATGGCAACCATAGCCCACCGGAAATCGATCACGTTTTGGGTATCATATCAAGGGGTTTAGAACGCAGAGCAGGGGGCGGTGTTTGTGCTGTAGGTTTGTGAAACTGTCATGAAAAGAGGGGGAGAGAGAAACAAATATAGACAGGAAGATAGATGGATAGACGAGGGAAAATTTGGCAAATTGATTGATCCGCATTTTACAGATTTATAGAAAAGACTAAGAAGTGATTGTTGAAGTACAGTGAACTGCCATATTTGAGAGGATCTAAACATTCTTAAACCCCAAAACATTTAGTTTCTTAAAAGTTACGAATCAAAGTCAGATTTAAATGAAGATGGTCAAAATAGTCTTTGTGAAAACAGAATTATCCAGGACTCATATGCCTTTGTGTACCCTTTAAGGGCCGTTGATGCAGGAGTGCATCATGCCCATTGGTCAGCAAATGATGCACCAATGAAGTGCTGGTAAGCATACTATCTGTTATTTGGAGCATCATGAGCATCATGTCTACCCTCTGTGAGTGTATCGGTCCTGTACGGTCGGCAAGACGTGTGAATGCAGCCCTGATGAGTAACTCACCAGGGCTGCATTCATGCACCCTGATGACATAACATGCATTCATGATCTTTAAATGGTTAATGCACTTTATAAACCAACAACATCTGAAGGTAAACCTAAGCAGACACCAACAACACACTTATAACCTTGACCATGTGCCCTGCTGACCTTTTTGTCAGTATCACGTGATGTTTGCCTCGTTCTGGTCCCTTGTGACGTCACAGTTGACTCATCCAATCAGTGACCGCTGCCAGTCACGTGGCCCCCTGAGACTCTGTACCACTGTAGTGTGTGCACTCTCCTTTATACTGCCATACTCTTTTATTCTGGCACCAAATCTCTGCACAAGGCTGCAATATCTGAACAGAGGTAACAGTGCACTACTCCAACCTTTAGATGAATTTAGGGAGTTGTGATTATATTACTTTCTAAACGGGGAGTTTGGCTAAAAAGGGAAGAAGAAGAATCCGCTAGACTCGTCTTGTTGAGAGTGGGTGAGACAGGGGCAGGAAGGATTCAGTGTGCCTGCTTGGAGATCCATCCTACCAACTATCCCTCTGAATAATTATGGCTTAATAAAGTATCACAATTATAGCATTCACATTTCCCCATTTGATACATTCTGGCAAAATCAGAACATCTTCAATAGCTTCCCTCTATTCAGAGAAAGATTTTTTTACACAATATTAAAAACGACATTGCTTCGTTGCTGGTACCCTGTCTTATCAAAAAAGGCTTGATTGCTTGCCAGGAGTCAGATTAAGTAGAGGCTATCATGTAATTTTCTCAAAGTTAACTTGATTTTTCACAAAGATTTCATATTTTTTTTTTATCTTTTAATGTGGCCACATGCTATAAGACTTTTACTTATCAACTAAACCATATGCTTCAATTGAAGTAGACGTAAATGGTATTCAAAACGTCATAGGATCTTGATTATTTTTTCTGCAATATCCTCCGAGAGAATCTGCTTGGAGAGTGCTCAAATTGTTTCTCTTTGCTATGCTATGCACTGTTGCTAACCAATGTTGCAAGCCCGCTTAGGGCCAATTTAGTTTTAGCTCAGATAAGCTGGTTCAAAGCGGGCAGAATACTATTCATGGTTTTAGGTCGGGCAAATGGTGGGTTTCCAGTCAGGGCCACATTGAGTTGCCCTAATAGGGCAAACTGAACTAAGACT
Source organism: Acholoe squamosa (assembly GCA_949317995.1). Classification (NCBI taxonomy): domain Eukaryota; kingdom Metazoa; phylum Annelida; class Polychaeta; order Phyllodocida; family Polynoidae; genus Acholoe; species Acholoe squamosa. Next base: position 3,129,690 of record OX439052.1, read on the forward strand.
GTTGGGCTCGCGACAGTTTTTGTCCTCAGCAAGTTGTGTGGGCCACATAAGGCTAACTGATTTAGGCACAGAGCAGCTTCAAATTGGGCGAACTCTTTGGGCACAGAATGTTTTCAAAGTGGGCACCCCGAATCAGGCATAGATCAGTTCCAAAGATAATTCCCCAGACAGGGCTGAAGATGGGTTTGCACAGGGCATACAGAGCTGGGAGTTCTGACTTTTGACACTAGATGACCCTACTATGTCTGATGTACAGCTTTCCCCCCAAGTCAGTATTGATTTTCTTTAGTATGATATAACAGAAATAGGCTAATGAATCATATAAATCATAACAGTACACAAATTTTCTCAGAGTTTGGATCTACTTGCAAAATACATTTGAAATGTGCAAAGTTAGGTGATGTCGAGTTTTTACTGTGACTACACCATTCCTGTGGTAATCATTTTATCTTGAAGTATGCTACCCATTGGGAGGCACTATGAACATGAAGGCTAGCATGTTACTGGACTAGGTCTGGTTGACATGCCTTGGCCAACTAAGTTCGAATTGATGATTCTACTGTATTATGATGATGGGAAGAGTAATACAGTATGTTTAGTCTCCTTCCCACTATGGAGGCCAAGGGGAGGGGCTAGCACCTGAAGGCTAGCAGAGCATTTTCAGGGTTCAAAATTTTAGAAAATGAGGAAAAAAAAGATTTTCTGTGATATCTATCCTAGATGGCGCCACCCGATCAAAGTGGTCAGCCCACTTTCAGCCACACCAAAAACCCATGTTTACACCAAAATGATAAATCTTGACCAGATGGCGCCAAGTGATTAAAGTGGTCAGCCCACTTTCAGCCACACCAAAAACCCATGTTGAACCCAAACCCACTCTGAGACTGGTCTGTGCCCATATTGGTTAGCCCAGTGTGGCCCACACACCTCACTGAGGACAGAAACTGTCAGCAGCCCATTGGTTAGCCCATTGCGGCCCACATCTGAAGCCACACCAAATAAAGTGTGGGCCACAGTAGGGCCACACCACCTTTGCTACCTGGGAAACATAAGTGATGCACCTCTTAAGTAATACACCAGGGGGCAGCATGTTCAGTTTGCTGTGAGAAGTATGGTGAGCTTGGCATGAAAAGAAGTCACAGCTTGCTGGGAAAAGTAGGCAGATTGCCGTGGAAAGTAGCCTGTGCTCTGAAAAGACACTTTGGCCTGCTAAATCATCCAATGTTAATGCCCAAACCCTAGTGGCTTTGCCACTAGTTTGCATTAAAAAAGCTTTTCAACGTAGAAACATAGATCTAAACGTGAAACACGTTTCACTGCCAAGTGTACAACATGGGGCTGGGAGTGTGCATGGAGAGTGACATAGGTGGTGTAGCTTGTTACTGGTGTGAGGTGGTGCTGGTTGTTTTGGTGACAGGGTCTGCTGGTTAATGGAGGAGTGGTTGGGAGGGGTTGTGTCTGCCTGTTGCTCTGGAGGGCCTTGTCAAAAAGAAACAGGAAGCACCAAAGCCAGGCAGCACGGATTTCTATTGGTGTAATATATGATCACAGGGGTGGTTCATAAAAACTGACGATCTTTTGTGGCCAAATGATACATTTAAACTCAAACATTTGAGAACTGGAAGCACTCCTAGTGATATATATGCAGGTTTCTATAATTCCTCAAGATCTCCCTCATGGGGCAGAGCCATTTTCTAGACCTGCTGGTTCTATCTAAATGGGTCGTTTGCTTTTGGCAAGACCATACTGGTTTCATGAGAGGTTGCTATGAAAAAGTAAGAAAAGGAATGATTTGAATGAAAAATGATTCAGGATAGCTCCATTTAACATTTACAATGAGAAGAAGGTATGTCTGATTTAGGATATCTCCAATTAACATTTACAATGAGAAGAAGGTTAAATAAACAGTAGTTCATAGGAGGGAGATGAAGGCACATTTGATAACTCTCGCCTTAATGGTTTCCCCGATTTTGGAAAAGGATGGGGCACACATTTTCAGGGTATTTTAGTCCAAAACGAAATAAATTGTTAACTATAGACAAAGAAGAGAGAGCCTGTGCCCTGACGCCTCGATCTAAATCAGCAACTGGCAGCATTATTGCACACAGTGGAGACACCTTAAGAAAGCAATGCCTTAGAAACATGCACTAACGCAGTTGCAGCAGCTCTGAAGTGGATTGCTTGAATCGTTATGGCAGTTCAGGCTTAGTATGGACCATCTCTAGATGGATAAAGACCACCATTCTAGCCTTATTGGTATGCAGCTGTGTCAGTCTATGTGTGTGTGTGTGTGTGTGTGTGTGTGTGTGTGTGTGTGTGTATGTAGGCGGGGGAGGGGAGGGGGCGTAATTTGAGACGCTGTCTATAGAGTATCCTCATCTAAGTCTATCATTCCCAGAATTCCTCACCAGACAGCTCGGTCCACAGGGACTGTCTACTATCTCGGCGAGATCTTGATTTTTCTTTATTTCCCTGCCCTTTTACCATACAGAATCTCACATTCCTTCTATATATGAACTGTCATTCTGTCTTTTATAATTGTTCAGCTTTGCCATGGTCATTTTCAGAAGTTGTTTTTTAGTCACATTGAGCGTCCAATAAGGCAGTAAACGTTAACCCGTTAACGTCCACTAATGCATTAATGCACATGCCCATTGGTTGTCATGATTCATGAATGCAGGACTGGTGAGTAACGCCCTCGGGGGAGACACCCCCCTCATAGTGGATCGGCCACCGAGGAAACCAGGGGAGTTTAGTTCTCTCTATATATGTGCCAGGGTGCTTAAACAGACCTTTATATGACCCTTTCAGGCCACATTGACAATGCACTAGAACCTCGTATTGCACCCCTGCGTTGAATAACCAGCGCCAAATCCGCACGATAATGTCATAGACACACTGTGTATGCATCACCTTGGTAAAATGTAAACGTCCAAGATAGCGGCGGTCAGCATTTTTGCACAGATAATGGGTGAATATCATTAATTATGAATGATACTAATTGAAAGTCGATTAATTCCCCCTCAAAACACCTTGACATAAATGTAAAGATGAATTCTGATAAGTTTGCGCCTGCTGTTTCTTCACTCCTAACGGCCTTCTGTGGATCGGCCCAGACCCGCTCGTGAAGAAATGGTCGGCTGAAACTGATCATCATTCACCTTTACCATTTTATGTTACCCTTTAAGTTCTGCTGATGTATCAATGCATCATACCAAGTGGTCGGTATGATGCACGAATGCAGACCTGGCGGATTTAGAGGGGGGGCGCAGGGGCGTAAGAGTTTAACTACATATTTTGGATCCCAAAATTTGCCAAAAAATAGGGGGTGTGCCCCCTCTTTTTTCAAATCCTGGATTCACCACAGGGCAAGTTACCCATGCATCATGCCGATCCTATGGGGTTGATACAGTGGCGGGTTTAGATGGGGGCGCACGCTCCATCCTTTTTCCGAGTACTTCAGAGTTTAATTGCCTATTTTGCACGCCCATTGTTACCACAAATAGAAGGAAAAGTACCTGGGTAAAAACAGCATAAAGAGATAGAGGCGTGACTGAAAAACACTTTACCAAAACTAATTTCCCAGTGTTCCAGCATCATAAGAAATAACCTCATTATTCTATCCAGACCTGAATTTATTTCAGCAACTCAGAAATAGAAGACCTCCTGGTCATCATGACTCATCAAAAATCAAATCTTCTCTGAGATGAATTTTGAAGCTAAGATTCATTAAGTTGTTCTTATGCTTTTCATTGATATCTATGCATCTCCACAGGGCTAGGCAAGAGCTGATAGAAAATAGGTGACCACAAAAAGGCCCCTCAAAGAAGTCAAGCTATGGGGAGGGAAGCTCTACAAGTGAGCAATAATAGATGGACTTGTAGGGCAATAACAGGCAGACCTGGGCGATAATGGGTGAATTTAAGCGCTGTGGGATCAGCTGTCCCCAAGGGGAGGAATGAGGGGTGTGGGGTGAAGGGGGAGTGATGGGAGTCCTTTATTCCCTCATTAAGCCTCCCCCAACACTTCCATAGCTCCTCCCCCCTACCGACAGTCACCCCAGGCCACCTTCTCCCCCATGCATCTCCCACATGCACACATAAAACATAGGCCTGTATGAACACAGTACCTTTGAAAAAAAGGTCGGCTGGAATACGTGCAGTGGATGAAGATGTTATCAGAATTGATAAAAAAGACACTTTCAGTTACCCGTAGCATGAATATACAGAATATACTGTATCCTCCCTGCCCATGGTGACTCTTTTAAGTGCCGGAGACTCAAATGAGCTCTCAAATTCTCAGGGGCTTGGGCTACAGGGATGTTAGAATTGATCTTAGGCACTGAAAAAAGTATTCAAATAAGCATCTGTCTCGAATGAGCACCGGGGTAGTGAAATCAGTAAGCGCCCGGGGTCTTAAATGGGCCACTAAAAAAAAAAGGTTCTATTAACCCCCTCCCCCACAAACACACACTGACCTAGTGTCTGTAACCTCAAGGGTACCACTTGATGTCAAAGGTCATGCACAGATATCTGACATTCACCTGACCTTGAGCTATCGCTTTGACATTTGGTGGGATGAGAGGTCATAACCTTCACCCGCCACCATGCGTTTGGTGATCAGCCTGTTTATTGATCAATTAAGTGTCATGTTTAGGAGTAATGACCATTTACATGGTCCGGGGAAATGTCTAAAAGGCAACCTTGCTAATAATTGATTGGCCCTCCATTTTGTTGTCATGATTTTGAACAATTAAACACTGAGCAGCCAGAAACTGATTTAAATGCTACAATCAGAAGGCTAAATGTTTGTTTTATTTGCAAAATGAAAGAATGAAGTCTGCTGTCGTGATGTGCATGATGCAGTAGCTGCCTTTATCTGCTCCCTCTGTAGATTACCTTTACCTCTTATCTGTTTATCTATCTACCCTTTTCCTCTCTTCCTTCTCCTTTTCCTCTCATCTCTCTCTCTCTCTCCCTCTCTTTCTCCCTCTCTCTCTACTCTTCTTTCCTCTCATGGCAAAAAATACATCATGCGTGTCTTCAATGAGGATCATGCCGTCCCTCTGGAGGTGTATCAATCTCGGTAGGGCTCTTGTCATGATGCATGAATGTACCCCTGGTGAATAACTCACATGCATTATGATGACTAGTGGTCATGATGCGTTCATGCAGCATTGGCCTTCAAAGAGTCAAACACAAGACCATGACCATTGGTCTGATAGTAGTACTAAACAAGGGGACTGAGAGGACATGTCATGAATATTAATGAGCCTTATGAATATTAATGAGCCTCGATGTGGTATCAGATGCAGTTAGAGATGTCTGATACCCTATCACGTGACCACACTGACACACAGACAGATATGGGAGATAAGATGCAGTGACTGAGAGTACCTGGCTCTGTATGTCACAGCATTGCAACAGTTATATGTGGATCAACACGGTAAAGGTACGCCCGCGAGGGGGTGCGTGGGCATACCTTTTACCGTGTTGATCCACATATGTATCTGCACATCCGTCTCTTTGTCTATCCATCTTTCGCCTTCTGTCACTGGCAAGTTCTGCATGTTTGTTTTGTATATGATTGGTGCATTTCTTTTTTGTTTTTTTTACCAGAAATTCTCACATTGAGGGTCTAGTTTTCTTTGAAGTCACTCTCATCAAGCAGACCTCTAGACTACTTCTTACTCTTTGTTGTTGTTGCTGAATTGAAGTACAAGAAACATAGCAGACGACATTCAGCCTCTCCCTCCATCCTGGTCCCCCTCCTCCTTCACTCCCCCTCCACCTTACCCTCCCCCTTATCTACCTCCTCCAGTGGCCGCCGTTTCCATGGTTACCACATGTTTACCATAGCAGACGACATTTTCACCCATTTGCCACCTTTTTTAGCACAGGTTGCCATGACAACAGGAATGACCATCATTACCAGACGGCTTTTCTAATGCTTTCTGTGTCACGGCATTCCTTTGCCTTGCTCCACTAGGAAGACCTCCAGCCGGTTTCTTCGTAAAGTCTTTGATAATGTCTCTCTTAATGAGAACCACTGACCTCTTCTGTTTTCGTTTTGTCACTTTTGTCTGTTATTTCAGGACAACACTGTTAAAGATTTTCCGTAGAAAAAACGAATAATCATTGGCAACAATGGCTGTCAATCTTTCACCGTTTTTTTAACGGTCACCGTTTTTTCAATGTCACCATAATTTTTACAGAATTTTACCGTTATTTCTAAACAATGATGAAATGTAATTAATTACACATTGTTTTGGTTTCAATGCCATACACCATTAACTTTTCATAGCAATAATCAGCCTCTGGCTTGACATTTTAGAAATTCCACTGTAAATTCACAATGGATTAGTTTATCTTTATACATGGTTTGGTTGCATGTACAGTTCATCTGGACATCCTAGTGTAAGGACATTCTAATCATAAATTAGTCCTTGAGGCACATCATGCCCTTAATAACTTTGGAGGAATAATCTAAGTGCATAGATTACTTCAGAATTGTGTTGAATTAAAAACTGCAGTGATATGCCTATGTATGTTTTTCTATTACCACATAATGGGTGTTTCTGACATCCCTGCTACTCCCCTTTGCCACACAAAGTTGGATTATTTTTTGAATATCTGAAATCTATGAAACTACAATGTAGACTTGCATTTTGATGACATGGTGCATAAACCAAAGTGGATATGCTTTGAATTTTGTGACAATTTGAGCTGTTTAGGGTGTAGGGCATTGAAAAAAGTCTCAAAGTGAGCCCCAAGGCCACCTAGTAGGAAGATATGAAATTTCCGAAAGGACAAAGATTCACCGTAAATAAAATAGTGGTACTTTTCCATAGAGTTTTACACAGATTTACTGTAACATCACCTAATCTAAGGGTGTTTCATTGTAACAAAAATAACGGTGAAAACCTGTAAAATTTAACAATGATTCTCTGTAAAATGTATGGAAATTTTTAACAGTGAAGACGCAAAGAAAACTCTCTTTTCTGTTTCTGTC